>VWZO01003760.1:41329-61478 GCA_013396975.1 Bucco capensis | reverse complement strand
TACTGGAACAGGTTGCCCAGGGAAGTAGTTGGTGCCCCATCCCTGGAAGCATTCAAAGTGAGGCTTGACAGGGCTCTGGACAACCTGATCTAGTTGGGGATGTCCCTGTCCACTGCAGGGGGGTTGGACTAGATGACCTCCAAAGGTCCCTTCCAATCCAAACCATTCTATGATTCTATGATTCTGTGGTATAGCTCTCCCAATTTTTAAAGCGACTTTTAAGGGACCATTATTACATTTTGAAAGACAAGTAAATTGCATTTCTTGTAAAATAATAGTAGTGTTCAATCTAATAAGACCTTTAATGCAGTACCTTCCCTTAGTGATGTAAGAGTGGATTAACAAACCATATCTAAATTATATCCACTACATTGCACTTATTTTGCTCAACACTGACACACAAGGGTAGTAGATGGTATTTACAGATTGGCACAGTGCACTGCACATCTGATAATGAAAAGCTATATAGATTATAGAACATGCCTGAAACTACAAGAGCAGTTTAGCCATGGACATTTTTCCAGGTAAGCCAGCCATGTCTACCAGCACCAACTTCATATCTTGACAAATATAATATTTCAAACTGCCAGCCATGTGACTTTTTACTAGCTACTGTCACTTAGTCTTGATTTAGAGGAAAGGACATTAACCCCTGATTTAGGAGCATCTTCTCCCAGTGCATGTTTCTGAATGCCCTGTGTCAATATGACACAACGTGATGCTAATTCTCTTTGAGACCTGACAAGTTCAAAACTTCTGGTAAAACGGTATTCTGCTTGGCAAAGCTTACCTAGTCATCAGTTAGAATTAGTTTCAAAAGCATTTGTTGTTTATTCATAGCATTTTAGGTAACTTTAAATTAACTAGATTTGTATGTGTAGTTTGATAAAACAAGTGATGCTGTGCACAGGCAAATCAGCACTGGCTTTTTTGTTGTTTGGTTTCCAGCATTTATTTAGCAACTTTCCATGGAAACTTGTTAGTATGGAAAGTTCACTATGATATGGTGGTCACTACAGCTCAGTTTCTTTAATTGTTGCCTAAAAACAAGACTTTATAAATCAACAGGGAAAAGCCTCAAAAAAGGCAGCACAACAGACAGCTCTCAGGAGTAAGCAATGTCAGTCACTGCTAAACAGATTCTCACAAACCTACACTTATTATACCTTCACTGGTATTTTTGTATTTGGTAATATTTGCTCATTAGTTTTATTTCACCAGCACTTTTGTATTTTTGTATCTATATTCATATTTTCATAGATCTTTATCATGTGTGATCAACTTGTCTACACACCTGAACACATCTGTCCTTCCAAAACCTCTATCAAATTACCTGGTGTTCAAACATGGACCACAGAGAAATGTCCTCTTCCATCTCAGTCCAAATCTGCTCAATAAAAGCTCTTTGCTATAAATTACTAATGTTACCACATTGCTGGTAGAAAAGGTTTAATAGAGCTAATATGCTTGAAACAAGAGCTAAGACAGATCAAGTTGTTTAAATCACTTATCTGAGCTAAATTAGCTCATTTTGTCTGGACTGTATTAGGAAGTACATACAGAAATTCACTGTGAAATGAACTTGAATAGTAACTTTTAGCAGCCTATGATCTCTGCGATGAAAACCTGAAAGAGGACATCTACCTATGGCTTTAAATAGTGATATTTCCCTAAAACCTCAAAGAAAAAAAATTAAGACCTGTGGTGGTACTCAGTTCTCAAACCTCATTACTTCAGTTTGAGAACAACAATGTCTGTTTATTTATTTAACAGAAAAGTAGTTATCACAAGCTGACACAATATACACTGGTAGTTTTATCACAAAGTTGTTCATGCAACCCCATAATTTCTCTGATATAAATACTTTATTTTACTACGTTATTCGGGAACTATTAAAAATAATTTATCTGTATTGATACAACAATTCTTAGCTACATCTGAGAGTACATGAAGAGTTAACCCTCTCTATCTTTTCACCAGAATTACCTTTAAAATTCTACTTTTCTTCATGAACCACCTCTGTGGTCCAGAAAGGAAGTATAAAAACCAGGAAATTAAACTTTCTGAGAACTCACCCATACACCAGATCCTTTGCTATACACAAAGACACACACTGCACTAGTATAAATGACTGTAAGCTGGTATTGGAAATAAAGATAAACACTATTTTTAAAACGTATTATGTGTCTTTCGTAATTTTGGACTTCAGTTCATCTTTAAACTTGGGCAAAAATGCATTACTGCCAATTGTTTATTTGAGGGGAGAGAGACTGAATATCATGGAAGAGGAAAGCAATAGTTTTAAATCAGCTATTCCATGACTCAACAAATACCTTTCAATAGGAGATATAAATACAGTGAAAGAAGAAATTAAGAGGCATAACAGGGTGAGTGACCAACATTCTACCAGAAAGATGCAAATACAAGTAACTTCCACTGAGTGCACCCCAAATTCATGGTACCTTTTTAATTGCAAATGAAGCTCATGCAATACATCAAGGAAAGAGAGATGAGGAATACATGTGGATGTCTTCTCTTTCCACCTACTTAATCTCTACTCCATATCTATGCAATAAAGAATACATGCTAAAGGTCCTTAAAAGATGTGTCTGGTGGTTTTGATAGCAGCACACACACCAAGCTTCCTGTACACACTAGAGGCAAGCCTCTCAGGGAAGGATTTAAAAAATACCAAACATAATTGATGAACATTTTGTTTCTTTGTTTGCAGTCATTGCTCTAAATAACAAAAGTCAATGCAGTATTTATGAGCTCATTGAAAAATAGTAAAATAAGCCATAAAATGAGAAGAGCTGCACAACCTGGCCAGACTCCAGAATGAGACAATGAACTTTCCAAAAGGAAAAAAAAGAAAAAGGGAAAAACTTTTGAAGTGAAAACTGGTCATTAGATCATAAAGCTTTTCAATGGGAAAAAAACAGCAGTTAAAGCCCCAGCTCCAGTGAATTCTAGCACAAAAGTCCTACTGATTGCAACAAACTAGAATTTCACTGAAGAGCCACTCCATCAGGAGTTATAGTAGGAGTGATGAAAAGAAGAGGAAAATGACAGTGCTGATTGTGTTTTATTTTTTTAGGATATGAAAAATAAGCTGCCACTGTAATACAATTTTTTTACACCTCAAATGACCTTTTTTCTTACTAAGGGTTTCCAACAACTGCCATCCAAACTGCAACTAACATTAGTCTAGTCGGAGATAACTTCTGTTTTTCCTTAAATATATTGAAAATTTACTATTTTAAAGGCTACTTTTGCAAAACTTCCTATGAGAAAAACAGTTCACAGTGCACATTAGTGTGAAGAGCTCCTTCTTGCACCATCTGGAAAATTGAATATCATATCTTCGCTGGGAGTTTCAGACTCTTGACATTCAAGACTGATTATTTCAGGAGGAACATTTACTTAGCAGAAACAAACTTGTAGCAAGCTAGTGCAAGTAAAGTAGCTGAACCTTCTGCCATAAGAAATAATACATCAGGCTTTGATCATTAGGTAAACTCTCTTAACCTCTGCGACATAACTAATGTAACACCCTAAAGTGTATCTTTATCTTAATAGATTTTGTAACCTGTCTTAACCTTGAAAACAGAGCTATGTTCTGCTTTAAATTTCATTTGGTCTAGTGTAACGAAGGGATTTTTTTTTTTTTTAAGGCAAGGAGAGTGTTTTATACTGAGTCCTCCAAAGCACACTGTGTCTCTGTAACAGAAAAACAAAGGGCTGTGTCTTAGCCAACAGGTAGGTATCAATGATCTTAATAGTGGAACACTGATTTACTGCAGCTGAAGATGTGACCCATAGCTTGCATTTGTTTCACAGAAATGGAGTTAAATACATAAAGATAATGTCATTCAAACTCTTGAGTAAAATGTTAAATACGTAAAAGTTGTCAAGTAAATGTGACAAGCCATGTGTTCCTGTGAGATTAGACAAGCGATCAAGGTGTGAAATGTGCAAGGCAAAAACGAGTGTTTCACATAACCTGTGAAGTCATCTCATATCACAAAGCTTAAAATGGTTCACTGTCAACAAAGAATGGGTTTCACAAAGAGAAGTATCAGAATTTTAATCATAATCTCTCTTTTCAATTTTTATTTTTTTTTTGGTAAGGAAATTAACCAAACAAATCAGAATAAGGGAATCAGTTCCCCATAGATTACTCTATGGCTGAGTGCTGGCTGCACCAGCTTGTTTCAGGTTAAATAGGGCTGCAATTTTGAATTACAAAAAAAAAAAATCTTGTATACATCAAGCCTTAAAACATTAGTTATTGTAAAGATTTGAAGTCCATGTGAACAGCCCACATGGGATCATGCAGTGATATCTCTTCTCTGTAAGAAATGTACATCCAGCGTGCTGTGTCATGCATAACACCTACATCCTTGCATCTTGTTTTTGGCATGTCAGGACATGCAATTGGAAAGGACAAATAGGATTGTTGTTATCAGCTTGGTGGAACTCCTGACCTTGGTTCAGCACTGGTAGCTCCACTTGCTGGGTGCAGATGGGCAGTGAACCACAGCTTGGGCTGCCTTGGTGCATCTGCCATGTGGAATCACAAGATGGGAGAGAACACAGAGTCATGCTGTGTGCTGGGGAGCTTGTGGTAGGAAGGTATGCCCAGTGCACAAAACTAGACAATCTCATTTCCTTCTCTGGTCAGGTTCAGTGAATCCAGACCACATTCATCTTCCAGTCATCAGATTAGTGCATTTTTCCCCCTCCTGCCAGAGGTATTTTTCCCACAGGATTTCTGTTCCATAAAACTCTGGGCACAACTCTTAACTTCTTTAGGGGTCAGCTGTTTCATGACAAAATAATTGAAGTGTGAAGACTGCAGTGGAACTGCCATCATTTGCCTTGTTCAGAGCTTGGTCTAATTCATAACATGGCAAAATAGTAATTTTAAAAAACAGACAGTTTTAATTGAAGTTTTGTTTTTAATGGAAAAGCAAAGCATATCAGCTACCTTTTGATGGATCAACTCTGATAGTATATCATGGACAATAAACAAAGTAACACTTGAACATCAAGGAAATTAAAAGTGCAAGACTGAAGGCCTGGTTGCACACCATTGGTTCCTGGTCTAGCACAGGTTGTTCTGACTTTGCTCTTGTGACTGCAGTCATTGTTAGCCATCTCTGTACTACCCTCCCTTTGCGGACATGTGCTGATACAGACCACAGGACCAGACTTGGTAAAAACAACTCTGCAAAACTCAGTTATTATTAACCTCGTTAAATTCTCACCAGATTATTCTGTGCCTATAAACAATAGCACTGGGACAGATGAGGAGGTGGCCCCAGGGTAGAAAAGAATGGCTCGGGACAGTGTATAGATCTCTTGATTCTGTCACTGTGGCCAAGGTATGTGGAAATGCAGTCTCAGTGGAACAAATATTCATCAGCAAAACAGTTCCATTAGAATTTAAGAACACTTATTTTGACCAATAACATACCAGTGACAATCATTTTGTTTAAAGGCTTGCAAAAAAAAGGTTCATATCAAAGTACAACCCACTATAATTTTAGTGAAAGATACAACACTGAAGGAACATTTGCCAAACACTAGGCTTTTGTTTGCCTCATGAACAGGTTTCTAATAAATGGAAACTAGTCAATCTTTGTGTTACAAAACTCACTGTACTCAGACTGGTTCTTTAAATGCTAACTCTTTAAGACAGGTGCCAATAAATCTTGATATTGTTACTTCAAAAGAGGTAATAGCTTACACAAAGGCCAGGTTTGACTGTGGATAGGTAAAGGCCTAAGTAGTTTAAAGCTCTTCCTTGAGGACTAAGAAATAAACTCTCTCTCCCCTTCCCTTCATGTTGAAGGAGAAAAATATCACAGCACAGTAAAAAAAATATGTAGGGGTCAAGAGAGGGAGAAGCATATAAGAAGTGTTCAGTGACAAGGGAACAAGACACATTCAACTGACCAAAGAACTCAAATGCCTCTAGATGTTACAGACCACAAATCTGAACAGGCACAAGCCTGCTTTTGAGGACAGTTCTAAAGTTTGATAAATAGCACTTATTTCAGCAATTCTTTTAGCAATCCATGCAGTGCACAACCACTCTTGCCATCAACCTCCACATGCCAGCAAACAGGTTTTCAAATTTAACAGAAAGTCACAAGAATGATTAGCAGAATATGGCAATCATTAGAAAAGCAAATGTAAAGAAAAATTACTTGGATTAATTTCCATCTATTCTAAAGAAATCCAATATTATAGCTGGAAATGATGACCACTTTCTTTTATGCTGCATGCAGCTTGTTTAATAAACATATAAGGAGTCAGCTAACAGAAAGCTCAGCTTGCTGCTGTGGACTAATAAAATGATTTGAACTACAGGCAATATGCACATCCAGATTACATACTGCGATACTCACAATATTTGAACTGCTCCACAATGCAGAAGCCAATTATCCTTGGCAAGCAGACTCATCATACCTTCCAACTCCCCACCATTCACATGTGGAGTAGAATCATAGAACCNAAGCTGAGTAAAGGGGCATGATCACCTCCCTGCTCCTGCTGACAACACTGTTCCTGATACAGGCCAGGATGCCATTGGCCTTCTTGGTCACTTGGGCACACTGCTGGCTCATGTTCAGCCGGCTGTCAATCAGTACACCCAGGTCCCTTTCTGCCTGGCAGCTCTCCAGCCACATCAAAAGAACACAGCCATAAATTCAGTAAATCCTTACAGACGAAGATCAAGATCAAGGGGAAAAAATACTCAACCTTTTGGAGCAAGTAAGATTTTGAATAGAGCAGTATTCGGCTGCTCAGAAGTGTTATCAGTATTGTTCCTTGCAAGAAAGAACAGCTAAAAATTCAGTTTAGATAAACTTATGATGCTTATCAGTCTAATAATGGCTTTTCGTTACACTATAGAACAATGAAGTGAGGCAATGGGAAATATGAATTACATTAAATGAAAAAATGAAGTATCTAACTTGTTATGGATTTTCTTGTATATTTATATAGAAGCTTGGTCACTAGTTGTTGTCAGCTGGATTAGTTATACCTACTACAGAAATTCACAAGCAATTTACAACTGAACTTGAAGTCTCTAGTGTTACTTACCGCAGAACATTGCATCAAAGAGCCTATGACCTAAAATATCCATATTTCAACTAACCGAGAAACACGGAGGAGCAAAATGAGTTACCCTAGTCTATACTACATACCTTGTTTGTACCACAACTGTGACCAGAAGACAGGTCTCTGAAATGCAGTCAAGGGTCCACCTAGGAATCACACTGCACCAGAAGTCATTTCAAATTGTTCACAGGTACCTGCTTCTTTCAAAATCTTCTATTTTCATTCATAAAATCAGAATCATTTTGAGGTACAATTTGACTTCAGCTGCAATTACACGAGAATCATTTGGGGACACAATTTGACTTGCAGCTCAATTTAATATGGTAGGGACGATAAGCTCTCAGAGAAAATAAAAGACATATCTTACTCAAGTGTTCCATAACACTGCACCACCAAGGGCTATGATACTTGAATGACAGTCTTCAATGTACCCAAAAGAGCAAAATGTTATTCTTGGGAGGGGAGCAAGTGTTCCATTTATATCTGGTGCAATACATAAGAGTATATGAGCTTTCCAGTTCAGGCAGCTTGGGAATAAAATTAAAGAATTAAGATCTGCTCACTTATCAGAAAAAATATTTACTGTTAGTACAGCAGTTAAGTGGAAGAAAGAATTCCTGAAGGAAGAGAATGTAAGAAGAAATGCAATCTCTATAGCATTCAGAAGGAATACGATATACTTGTTGAGCTCCCTGTGTGCTAACAAAGGCCACCACTTTGTGATATAAATACAATTTGTGGCTAACAATAGAGTCATCAGCCAGTAGAGCTGCGTCAAGCCCGAAAATTCCCCAGAGTTTGGGCAAAGAAAAGAAACACATTGGTGCCACATAGATAAATTTAAAGGGGACTGTGCAATTAGTTCCACCAGAAAATACAACCTGTTACTTGGAAAGCAAGGATATCAAGATTACAAGCTTTTAATCAACAAACATCAATGTAACAAAAGCTCTCAGATGCTTGGGCTATGCAGCCAAATGTGACATGAAAGATAGATGCTGAAAGAAAACCTGTCCTAAAGGAAGCTTGTTCTCTGTTGGTCCATTATTTAGTATTCAAAATAATTCACCTCTATTTACTACTTTAGGTGATCAAGTAATTCAGCTAGTATCTTTAACAGTTGATTCTTTTTTAGCATTAAACTCAAATTAAACTCTAATTGCTCCTAAAATTCAGTAGTGAGTTCAGGATTCTTTTACTGTATTGTCTTCCTGCTTTTTATGCAGACTACTGCTTTATAGTTCCTACACATAAAGTACAAAGGATTTCAGTGCACTACCCTACTTTACATATCCCCATTGAGAAGCAGTGTACAATCTGCCCAAATTAGTGTTTCTAATCACTATAAATACACCAGTGTAATGACACTTGGTTAAAGTCTCTATAGTTATAAACATTCAGCAACACTCACCTAAACTCACATCACCAGCAGTAACAAACCGTGTGAAGCTACTCAGTAGTGGGACACTGGAGTAGAACAAACCCTTGCCCATACTGTCATTTAAAGATCTGACACCAAAAAGAGGTTTATCACCATGTACCTGCACACAACATTCAGAGCCTGCCCTGTCATGTCTTACTCAGTATATAAGCCTTTACGCAGATACGTAATTACAAATCTCCATGAACATCCATGAGTAGAGCATATCTGAATTTAAAATTAATTCCTCCTTTGCCTCGATTATAAATATCCTTTTAAAAGAACTTTAACTTCCATTATTTAATCTTTATTTTGATGATAGATTGAAATACAAATTCGCACCAAAGAAGTACAAACTACTCCTCTAGTTCCTGCAATCCAGCCACACCACGCACAAATTAAGGCTTTAACAGAAGTCTATTTCCTTTTTTATTTGTTGATCAGATTATAATTACTTTCAAACATATACAAAGTATATATACAAATATACTTTCTGATTTGACATGGTGCCTCCTTTTCTCTGTGAAACATTCCTTACATACCAGTGCATGCTGCTATGTAATTAAAATTAAAAATCCCACAACAATTATTACATCACTAATGAGGTATATATGTCAGCCAACATCCTCTGTTAAGAAAGTTGAAAGAGCAAGGGAGAGGTAAAGAGCAAGGGAGAGGTTGTATGTAGTGTCAATAGACTTGAAAGAAAGTGCCAGTTCAAATCTAAACTGTAAAGCACGAGCAATAAAGTTTAAATTAGTGGTTTACGGTGATGTCATCTAGCAATCTGACGTTAGGCCCAAAGAAACCAAGAAAAAAGCAGTGGAGTGAAGCACATTTGTTCACAGTCCACAAGAAAGGACTTAAATTAAACAAAACAAAACAGAACAAAAAATAAACCAAACCCAATAAATAAAAGCAGTACCCAGGGCAGGATGCTTATTAATTTTTTTAAAAGCTATTACTTTGGAAGTGGTGGTGTATTCAAATATTTCTCCTTTGTCTACTGGAGATCTCTGAGACAAAGTGATGTGTTTGTTGCAGTTACCATAGTCCCATGCACATAATGTTAATGGAACAAAAAGATATTGTATTTTCTTTCAGTACTTTATACTGTTCCAACAAAGTAACTAGAAAAAAAAGTGTTTTATTATTTCTTTATCAAGTTAAATGGACATGTGACCTTTAAAATCTCTCTATAACAACCTTATTGGGTGCCTAACAATTTTTGATTGCTGAACATTTTCTGAGCTATCTTACTTGAAATACTTTCAAAACCTGTATACTGTGCTTTTATTCATATCCCATGTTGCTATTATTTCTTTATTGGAAATTAATACAAAACCAGGATGATTTACTAGATATTCTAGGATTCTGTCACTAACAGAAGTCATAAATAAAAATTAAACGTGCAGTTTTTATTCTTGCAGTTTTCTTGAATTCGGATGGAACACCATTTCATGACAGCATAACTCTGTTCATTATTTAACTTTAAAAGAAGTCAGCAAAGAATGATAAATTGCACTACTGGCTAATGATATGGCACAGGCTTTCTATTTCTGCTGAAGATATTTCGGACAATACCCTAGATATTATTGTTCATATAACAGAATCATAGAATCATTACGATAGGAAAAGATCTCTAAGATCAACTCCAGCTATAGATGCAACACCACCATGACCATTAAACCAAGTCGCAAAGTGCCATGTCTCCTCTCGTGCAGTTACAGAAAATCATAAGGTCTCCTCTGAGCCTCCACTTTTCCACACTAAATAACTCCAGTTTCCTTAGCTGTCCATTTTAAGGCTTGTGCTCAAGACCTTTCACCAGCTTCGCTGACTGTCTTTGGATATGCTCTAGCAAGTCAACGTCTTTCTTGTGAGTGGCCTATAAGTGAACACAGTATTTGAAGTGTGGTCTTGCCAGTGCCAAGCAGAGGGGGGGCAATCACTTCCCTAATCCTTCTGGCCACAGTATTTTGACACAAGCCAAAAGGCTGTTGGCCTTCTTAGCCACCTGGGCACACTGCTGGCTCACACAGCATGCCCCCACTGCTTTTCCACTGGGCAGCTTTGCAGCCAATCTGCCCTGAACCTTCATGGCATTGCTGTAACCCAGGTGCAGGACCCTGCACTTGGCCTTATTAAAGCTCATACCATGGGCCTCCATCCACCAATCCAGCCTGTCCAGGTCCCTCTGCACAGCCTCCCTACCCTCAAGCAGATCAAAACTCCCAACCAGCTTTGTGTCATCCATAAACTTACTGAGGGTGTACTTGATCCCCTTGTCTAGATCATTGATAAAGATATTAAACAGGACTGGCCCAAAGACTGAGCCCTGGGAAACATCATTTGTGACCAGCCACCAACTGGATTTAACTTCACTGCTATTCTATGGGTTTGGCCATCCAGTCAATTTCTTATCCAGTAAAGCGTACACCTGTCTAAGCCATGAGCTGTCAGCTTCTCTAGGAGAACTCTGTGGGAGAGGTTGTCAAAGGCTTTACTGAAAACTAGGTAGACAACATCAACAGACTTACGACCATACGCTTTGTGAGGATCAGGCTTCTCAAGCAGTGCATGTCTTTCATGAGTTCATGCTGGCTAGTCCTGATCCCCTGGTTGTCCTGCACATGCCATGTGATCAGATTCAGTATGATCTGAAGCATATAATTCATTACAGGCTTTAAAACCTATTGCTTTTGTGCCTTATATTGTTAGCATTGATTTGCAGAACCCAATAGTTCAGGCTTGCACAGGCCTATCCAGAAAATAAACAGCTCCTGTAATGAACATGGGTTAACCTGTTCAGAGAACATCTATCTATAGGACATATCTAGCCCACTCTGCCTTCCGTCAGCAGGACAGCTGTAAAAATCAATGCAATTGCAGTAACAGTAACAGTGACAAGAGCATCATTAAGGTACAAAGAAACGTGCTTACTGGATGCTGCTTAAAAACAATTTCAGAGCTTAAGAGAGAAGATTCCTAGCAGGTGCTGCTTGACAGCAGTACCTGGCAAATGGAGGTACCAGCTGACATGACCCAAATGATGATTTCCACCAAGACAACAGATAACACAATAGATTTAAACTCTGGGAAAATATGGATGCAGTTGTGAACTCTACAACTCACTCAGTCTCTGTACATTCATATTATTTCTGATAACCTTATTCTGGCTACTTATTTTCCAGTGTGCCAAAAAAAAGCTATTCACATTGAGTTTAAAGTATTTTACACATTATCTCCTCCAAGTCTCATACCTCATTCAGCCCTGAGACCTTATTTTCCTTCATTGACGAGGTCACTAAACCTTTAAGCTCATACATTTGTGATTTTCCTGTCTTGCTTTCACACGTGCAGGATCTTGTCTATATGTCAGCAAAGCTGCCTCATCATTTTCATCAAAATTGTGCCCCTAAATTCTCCATTTCTGTGATGCATCCAAAACCTTGCTAAAAAATGAGACTTCTGCTTTTGAGTTCATTGTTTCTCATGCTAAGCTTTTTTTTTGTTTTACCTCATGATCCATCACCTCATTCCTTTATTCTGAACCTACCTACCTCTAGCCTTCTGCCTTTACATCATAAACAAACGCCTCTTTGAGACATAGACCACTAGTTACAGCTTGTAAGTAGAAGCTCTAGCCTAGGCCCAAGGTTCCTTGGTAATACAGCAGTACTAACAATGAAATGTTGGTATTTTCTTTATGTTTAGGAATGGCTGGGTACATGAATCGTCTCTAACTCAGTAAGCGAGGCTTTTCTTTCTTGTTAAATCAGTAATGGCAACATTCAAGGAAATCAGAGTGTAGACTCAATCATCTTCAGAAATTATGAAAGATCTCATTATAAAAAGTTTATAATAAGCTGCATCTTGTTAATTCTTTTGATAGTAGGATATTTATTGTACTTCAGACTTTAGCGAGTATCAGTGAGTCAGGTGACAAAAATATGACAGCCTAACATATTTAGTATTTTGATGTGTTCACACAGAAGGTCCACGTGATCTCACTGCCTCTGTTACTGCCTTCACATTTCTAATTGTGTTACAGAGGATAAATATTCAACATCCAGATTTAAATATAAATCTTCTAGGATACTTTATTAAGCATTATTCACATTCCAGATTTAGCAATCCGCAGAAGATGGACTTGGTGGAGGAAACCATGTAGAGAAATTACATACACATTTACTATTTACCAAAGTTGACTACATCACTGATCTTTTCTTACAGGTTATTTTTGAAATAATATGCAGACCTTTCACTATATATGTTAATCCTTTAAGCTTTTTTTGCAGAGTGTGATTCTGAAAGTCCACAAAATGGCATTGTACTGTTATCTTTCAAAGCAGCATTGATACCTGAGATGTTGCATCAAGAAAAAAAACAGGACACTTGTAGGAGTCATACAGACTTCCCTAAAGGTGAATCTGCTGCACGTGCTGCACAGAATGGCAACCGCTCCATGCAGCAGCTCAGGCTGGAGCCCGCAGACAACAAAAGACCACGCGAATTGTAACCTTGATCAACGTTAGCTGACTAAACCTGGGAAACACAGTCAGGCCTCTGCTTCTGTGACTCAACACCTTTATTACAGTATGTATTTCCTCATTAAATTGATTAGACTACACCATACATACTCATCATCATGGCCAGACTGCGCAAATGAAGATCCGGGGAGGGCTCCATCCACGCACTTCATCAGCGCTTTTTACAAGTGCACTGATGGCTGAAAAGGCCAATGCAGGACAGACAAGAGTGGTTGCAAAAGGCACAGCAGAAGGACTCCTTAGGAGGTATAACCTACAAGACACGATTCTTTCTACGCTGTCTTTTCTCCTCAAGAGTCATCCTGTGTGCCTTCTCAAAAACATCCTCGGCATTAAAAATAGTGTGTCTCCAGACCTCCTGATTGGAGGCCAGAGTAGACCAGTTAAGGTGATCAATATGGCCAAGGCTGAGATATTATTTTAGGGAGTCCTTGTATCTCCTCTTCGGGGCTCCTCTATTGTGACAGCCAGTGGCAAGATCACCATAAAGCATGCTCTTAAGAAGGTGGNCTGTTGGCTCTTTAAACCACATTGGCTTTCAGGTAAAATTCCTTCTGCAATAGCTGGGATTAGTCTGTTCAAGAGTATTCTTGCTAGAATTTTACCAGCAATGGAGAGCAAAGTAATCCTACAGTAATTGGAACAGTCTGATTTAGCTCCTTTCTTCTTGTACAAAGTGATGATGACTGCATCACGAAGGTCTGATGGTAGTTTGCCTAATTCCCAATAGCATACCACAAACTCATGAAATTTAGAATGGAGTGTGTGACCCCCATATTTCCACACTTCAGGAGGAATTCCATCAACCCCAGCTGTCTTGCCGATTTTCACCTGCTGTATGGCCATAAGAGTTTCTTCCAGAGTAGGGGTATTATCCAATTCATTCTTCACCGGTTGTTATGAAATAGACTGAATTGCTGAATCTTGAACAACAGGGCTAGTACTGAAAAGAGTCTGAAAGATTTTTTTTTTACGTGTCTTGATTCCAGGAGATGTTATGGAATGCAGAACAAACAGGTGAGCTATTCTTACAGTAGCAGATATATGTTGTTGGGAGTTAAGCTGAAGAAAGCTACAGAAGTAACTAGGAAAACGAAATAGGAGCTAAGTAAGATCCGAGTGTTTTTCAAAGGGTAGTGTCTGTCCATGTGCAAACAGGGGTATTCTGATTTCAAGGCAACCACTGCTCTCTGAGAAATTAGTTAAGATGTGTTTCATTTAAGTGAATTCACACCCATAAGGCTATGGAAATGTAGTCATTTTCATCAGCATTCAGTTCTAATCCAGTTACAGATTGCCACAGTTAAGTACAGATTGTCTCATTTAGCTACATTTTCCAGACTATCTCATAATGCATTTGCTTTTCATTCTGAAAATGGAACAGTTTCACATTGCTAACACGTGGATTTTCAGAGGTCACAGTGACACAGCCAAAGTCAACAGAGAGAAAGGCACATGGTGTTAAAAGTTCCTCTGATCACTTGTTAATATTCTACATAAGGGAAAATTGCCTCTTTCCTGACACTCTTGCTGTATAACATGCTAATTAATGGCTCTCAGGAAGACCTTAAGGACAGAATTCTCACTTACCACACAACCTCCCTGGATCTTTAGAAATGTAGAACACTCCAGATGTCTTTATGTGCAGTACCTAACATAATCCCAGCCTAAACCAGAGAAACGTGGCATTCTATTGATGCTATCTCATATAAAGCCTCTTTTTAAGCATGCATGGATGGGGAAAGGTATTACAATTACCCTACATCAAATAAGGCGTAAAGTCATAAAGAAGATTAAATGGTACAGCTATAAATTTCATGGAGTTAAGCCAGAGACATTAAGATTTGTTTGCAGATAGAAAATCATGATTTTGATTCGACACCTTATATGGAAATAACTGATGATTCTGATGATTTATGGGAATATTGATGGGTTAGAGAAGATTCAGATACAGTAAAAATACAATTCTTTCTACTGTGTGTGAAAGTGCACCAGTATCTACCTTGGTAACCACAGAATATTTTCAAGGTGACTCCAGTTAACACACTTTGTTTTCTTTCCCACCAGAAGCACAAATTTACAGAAGCATCTAAACTGATTCTCTCTCCCTTAGAGATCCAGTAGCTACGAAACACAGTCCATCAACATGATTCCATAGATTTCAAATGCTATAGATCTAGGTTGCAAAATATAGTGGGTTGTACTGGTGATAGAGCTCAGACAATTTGCTCCCTATATTTAATTTTGCAAGGAGAAGCTGCTGTCTGGCCTGCCCTGTAGCCGCACAGGTTGCACAACCTGGGCAGGCATTTTGAGCGGAGCCAGAACCTGCCCTGTGCTGAGAGCTGCCCTGGTGACACAGAATCATACAATCATAGAATGCTTTGGGGTTGGAAGGGACTTTTAAAGGTCATAGTCCAACCCTCCCTGAATAAGCAGTGACATCACAGAATCACAGAAATTTAGGGGTTGAAAGGCACCTCTGGAGATCATCTAGTCCAACCCCTCTCCCTCCCCCCGCAAGAGCAGGATAACATCTCCAACTAGATCACATTGCTCAGAGCACTATCCATTCTGACCTCAAATGTTTCTAGGGATCAGGCATCTACTACCTGTTTGGAGAACCTCGTCCAGTGTTTCACCAGCCTCACTGTAAAAAGTTTCTTCAGTATATCCAGTCTAAACCTACCTCTTTCAGTTTAAAACCGTTTTCCCTTGTCCCATCGCTACAAGCCCTATTAAAAAGTTAATCTCCATCTTCCTTACAAGCTCCTTTTAAGTAGTGAAAGGCTGCAATAAGATCTCCCTGGAGTCTTCTCTTTTCCAGGCTGAACAACCCCAGTTCTCTCAGTCTGCCCTCGTAGGCTCTGATCAGTTTTGTGGTCCTCCTCCTGACGCATCCTCAATTCTCACAGCTCAGAGTGTGCTTGGAGCTCAACTGCCTGCAGTAGTAAGGGAGAATCCCTCCCGTGGAGCCATACCAGCAGGTGCCGGTCTCATCTTTTCTTTCTAAAAAATCTGCTGGTTGCACCTTTTTTATATTAATCCTGGCTTAACTATCCAGGTGTCATGTATTTCATGCGATTCAGCACGCAAATGGAAGAGTTAATCTATTTTTGCTTGCTGGCGCCAAGTGCAGCACTTGGGCAGCACGGTCCATTTTGTTAGGGGATAGGATATCATCCTTGTCGAGTCAGTTTTCCTTTTCACTATCACAGCCCCGGAACGAGGAACGGGGGCCATCACTCTGATCCCCCAAGGCCGCAGACGGCAGCTTCGCTCCATGGGCAGGCCTGGCCCGGCCTGGCCCGGCAGCCCCCCCCCGCCACTGCCGCCTTGCTGACGTCAGTGCCATTCTTATCGCACCGCCTTTGACAGCAGCTGCAGCCTTCAGAGGTTGCTCGCTCTCCACTCCCTGGCTGCCGCCAAGCTGTGGAGCGGAGCTGCAGGCAGACGGGCCTTCTCTCTCCCTCCACACTCTTGGCTTGCAGGACCAGTCTCTGAGGAGGCAGCATTTGTTCTCCGTGTCATGCCGTGCCCTGCACATCACGGCCCCGCGGTTTGGCTGTGTTCTCTCCCAAGAGGGCTGCCTGGATCTGCCTGGAGAGGCAGGCCTGTGGGTGCACAGCACTGGGCTCAGCAAGGCCCTCCATGTGGTGCTTCCTTAGGGTTTCTCAAGGACATTGCTGCCAGATGAGGCCTGATGAGTCCTGAGCAGAGAGGATCACTCTTGTGCCCTCTGCTAGGACAGAAGGGCAGGAGAAGACCTATGAGAGCCAGCCAAATGCTGCCTGCAATCTATTGTGGGAAGAATTGTGGTGTGTGGAGAGCCCGTGGACTTTGTCCTCCGACTTCCAGGGAAACATGGGGTTTTATCCAATGAACCCTCTTGCCGTACGTACCTGGAGATGTCTGCCACAGCCAGAGTGACTTGACAAGGACCTGGGAAGACTCGACCGAGGCCTCAGTTGCTTGTGTGAAACACCGATGCCAAGCACAAGACAAGAGATGGAGGCATGGAGTGCGGTGTGGTGGTGTGGTAACTCCAGATATAGATGCTGCAGCACTGCCAGGGTAAGCACCACAGGTGAGGATGGCCCATCATGACATCCCCAAGAGATGTATTTTATTTTGATGTCATCAAGTTCCAAGTTCCAAGGGTTCTAAGAGATGGACTGTAATGTCTCCTAGAAATGGATTATATCCAGGTTTCCCTTGCTGCTGACATTCAGATGTTGAATCTCACCCAACCAGCTCATACCCATGCTCCAGCTGAACAAGTCTGCAAAGCTTGGAGTGTTGAGCTAGTGTCTGTGCTTGAGGAGTTGTTTTTTGCAGCTCCCAGTGGCTGACCCCGGAGCCATTGATGGATTTTCCCTAGCCCTGCCTGGTTCAGTCAGCTGGGGCAGCCAGGAGGCATGCTCACAGCAGCAGAGGTGAGCCAAATGGGGAAACCTCACACTGGGGAACTGAAAGGGTTTCCTTCTTGAGGGATCTGGGCATTTCTTCCACCATGCCATGCCTCGCCTCCACTAATTCTGTAACATGTGCAACCTGCAGCGGGCTGGAAGCAAGACCACATGCCCCCTCTACAAGAGGATGATTGTCTCCATCATGCACTTGGTGTGGGCAGATGACCACTTGGAAGAGCACGTCATCACATCGTGTTCAGCATCATCATCAGTCACTGGCCACCAGACAGGAGTAGCTACTGGATGCCCAGCTGCCCACAACCCCTGCAGCAACACAACTACAATCTGTGGGGATGATTCCCAGGGCTCCTCTTGGTGGTGCCTGCTCCAACACCTCGTCATCTGTTTTCTAGGACCACTCATCTCTCCTCCAGCCCCTTCAGTCCTGGATGCATCAGGGGCTGGGACTTATCTTTGGGAATGGACATTCACAGGGAGCCTTAGTGGAGGACCTTGTCATGCTCCTTCTGGTCCTCTCTGGGCTGGCTGGCTGAAGAGGTACTGCTCTAGCATCTGGAAGACTACCTCCAATACCATAAGGCAATGCTGATGCATGAGCTTATTGACATCACCGTGCAAGGGTGCAGTGGGGAGGCCTGCCATCTGCTGGGCCTGAAGGATGGTCATGCTGCCAGGGGGGCAGGAGGGCAGCTCTGAGACTGCTCCCAGCTCTGCTGCCTCCTGAGGAGGGTCTCCCACACCTAGCCTAGCCCCGCTCTGGCAGCCATGAAAGAACCATTGCTGATGACCTCCACAGCACCTCAGCAGCTGCTCTTTGTGAGGCTCCTGGCATCCCTTACTCTGCCTCTGTGCCCATTTACTTCCCTCTGGGACAGGGAATTGTCCTGCAGTGGGCCATAGTGACCCCTGAAGAGGATAGCTGGCAGCCCTAAGGCCTATTCTCCAGCCAGAAGGAAGCATGAGTAGGAAAATGCCCCAGGCACTGCTAACACTAGGGCAGAGCCAGCAGGTGGGGCATGCTCTGGCCCTCAAGGACTCCCAGCCCTCTAAGCCAGATTATCACTCAGTGAAAGAAAATAAAGGCCTGAAAACTGTCTTGATGTTACTAACACTGCAGGCAATGTTGCTATCCCCATCTGTGCTGCTTTCTCCCCCTTTTCCTGGGACTATGCCCACTATTTCCTCTCGTCCCTAGCATAGTACCATGGGGGCTCTCTCTCTGCTCTTGCCCAGCCTTGTTGCCCTGCTTTGACTATCATGGGGCTGAACCAGTGCTCTCTGAGCGCATCTCTTTCCAGAGCACAGTGCCACAGATCTTGGCCCTCTGTTTTTGCAGGGCCACTTTCCTCACAGCAAAGTGTCACAGTGCCTGGCCCTGTGCTCTTACAGGGGCCCCTCCCCCTGATTTCAGTAATGTGGGGCCTAGCCCTGTGGATTTGAAGGGTGGCCACCTAGTGGTCTCAAGGGGTTTCTCCTGACATGTGGGGAATGAGTCCTGGTAGCCAGCTGGCAGCAATGGGGCACTATGCCCTACCTTCTCCCAGACTCCTAGAAGTGCCCAGCTGAGAAGAAGCACTGCCCAGTCCCACAAGACAGCTTACATTTTCCTTACACTCACCCTTTGCCCCCCACCAGGCTGAGGCGAGGGAGGCAAAGGTGATTGCAGCCCTGTGGACCACTCCATCCACCACTGGCTCTCCTACCCTGCTTCTGGCAGAGCTTGGGTCAGTGGAACAACGGGACTGAGGCAGAGGCAGTGGTGGGGCAGGGAAGCTTCTGGAAGGTGATGGTAACTCCTGCCATACAGCACCACAGGGGGAGCTCAGCTAGGAGCCAGGGAGAAGTTGGTTTTCTAAAGGCACAGAAGGTTTTAAAAATGTGGCTTCCAGCTGAAGAGTCTAATCTGAAACATTAACCCCTGAGGGGTCAAGTCTTCCCTTTCATGCCTGCTTCATGTCACACTCAACATCTTTTTTTTTTCCACAGCGTAACACCTAATCACAGTAGTATAAGGGAGAGAAAGACCTGGCCTTACGGCTTCTTTTTGCACCGTAAGCAGTGAGCTTTGAGGAATGGTATACTTTCTGGAGCCTTTCCACTGCATGTATCTGACCCTGAACATTCCATGCCATGCTGGGAAAACCTCATGGAAAGGACAGGCAATTAAAGTGTGCGTGGCAGCATGAGAACATGAAATGGACAAAGACCAGAGATAGTATGAGATTAAATTGATTCTAAGCCTGAGCCAGTGAGAAAACTATACCAGAGAAGGAGAGTGATTAGTTTGCCAAGCTGGTTTGGTGATGCCAAGTTTAACTATACTTACATGAAAATCTGCATGATCTGTGTATTTAAATGCTCACATGGTGTAGAACGTCTATCTGGTTTGCACCGCACAACTGACTTATCTGATCACTAGCAAAGCTTTCGATACTGTCTCCCATGGTATCCTCATTGTCAAACTTGAGAAGGATGGATTGGGAGACTGTGATGTGACATGGATTGAGAACTGGCTGAAGGACAGAGCCCAGGGGGCTGTGGTCAGTGGAACAGAGTCTAACTGGAGGCCTGTGACTAGTGGTGTGTCCCAGGGGTCAGTGCTGGGTCCA
>VWZO01003760.1:21030-41306 GCA_013396975.1 Bucco capensis | reverse complement strand
TGCCCTATGAGGACAGGCTGAGAGAGCTGGGTCTCTTCAGCCTGGAGAAGAGGAGACTGATAGGGGACCTCATCAATGTTTACAAATATGTTAAGGGTGAGTGTCAGGAGGAGGGAGCCAGGCCCTTCTCAATGTCATGCAATGTTAGGACAAGAGGGAATGGGAGCAATTTGGACCGCAGTAGGTTTAGTATTAACACGAAGACGAACTTCTTTACAGTAAGGATGATGGAGCACTGGAACAGGCTGCCCAGGAGGGCTGTGGAGTCTCCTTCTCTGGAGACATTCGAGAGCTGCCTGGACACATTCCTGTGTGACCTGGTCTAGGTGATCCTGCTCTGGCAGGGGGGTTGGACTAGATGATCTTTCTAGGTCCCTTCCAACCCCTGACATACTGTGATACTAGTTATCCTCATCAGCTGTTTCTGTAAATGGCCCAAAATGTCTGTTCTCACAAGCCTTTATCTGCTGTCTGCAACCTTACAATATATATGTGCCTTTATGCATTTTCTGTACATATATACATGCACACCTCCAATGTACTGTATATATGCACCTACCAAATGTACAAAATTCAACAAACTGAATTTTACAAAATTGTCACAGTTTAATATCCTTATCTCTAAAGCAAAATTCCCTTTTGAATGAAATACATTAGCATCATTTAAGCCCCATTTTTTTTACATACTGATATAAATTCCTGGATTGTTTCATGTTTTCCAGTCAAGATACACGCTAGCACAGTGTTTGTCCACGTATGTGCTGTTCCTCTGCATAACAGGAAGTAGTAACACTCCTAACTCATCCAAGAAGTTAGTGCCAAATCACACTGAGCCCTAGCAGAAACAGTTAAAACTCTACTACTTTTCAAAAAATTACAGAAGTTGGCCTTAAGTGTGAGTTTGGCCCAAGAAGTGGGAAGTGGCACCTCAATAGGTTTGTACATGCATGTGCTGCTTGAGAAAGTTTTGTACTGTTTCATTTTAATACTTCACAAATGCTGTTACTTTTGATTTTAAAAGCTTTTCTTAAAGTGGATGGCTAGACACAGATAACAGAATAGAAAAATTATATGGAGACTACACTTGTTCCTTTCCTGCTTAGTAACCACATCACTCATTTCAGATGCCCTTTTTTTCAATTACAAGAAGTGAGTAATTTCCACAGAAGCCAGTAGGACTCAAGCAGATTGAACAATACAAGAAATGAGTAGAAAACTAGCAACATTTTCTTAATCTGATAATCATATGCTGTTCCTCATCGTGGTGTCAGCAGTCTGTTGCAAGAATGGAAGCAAATGTGAGGGAGAAAATACAAAACCAAAGTCTGTTCCATATTTACATTATTCAAACCAGCTAATTCTTCTTCAGAATATCAAAAGTGTTATAAACATGTCCTGATGCATCAACAGGATCAAACCACAGTTGGCCTTTGCTGAAAAATGACTGAAAAAACTGTCAAAAATGTATTTTGACAACAAGGCTTAATCTGCTCACAGACGACTCCTTAAAGCCAGGACAAAGTTTCTTACTTTTTAAAATTGGCCTATTGTTGTCATTGCTCTTCTAGATGAAGCAGTAAAGGTACAAATACAGACTCGCCATCAGATTTGTCAGTGAAAACAACTGCTAGAACACCAAATGGCACACTGTGACAGGGCTCCTATCATTCATGCCATCTGTGTAAGCGGGATGAAAATCCAGTGAAAGCAAAGCTCAGAAATTAAGTGAAATCCAGGACAGCCCTGAAGAGATTTCATCAAATCTGGCTTGCTGAAGCTTCATGCACACTGGCTAGCAACAGAAGCTTAGAAAACAATTTTGCCTGAATTGTGTTTATCATCAGGGCTAGGCTTTGCGAATGAAGATCTGGGAGGGCTTCCATCCACGCTCTTCATCAGTGCTTTTTACAAGTGCACTGATGGCTGAAAAGGCCAATGTGGGACAGACAAGAGTGGTTGCAAAAGGCACAGCAAAAGGACTCCTTAGGAGGTATAACCTACAAGACACGATTCTTTCTTCACTGTCTTTTCTCCTCAAGAGTGATCCTGTGTGCCTTCTCAAAAACATATGCGGCATGAAAAATAGTATGTCTCCAGACCTCCCAATTGGAGGCCAGAGTAGACCAGTTAAGGTGATCAATATGGCCAAGGCTGAGATATTATTTTAGGGAGTCCTTGTATCTCCTCTTTGGGGCTCCTCTATTGCAACAGCCAGTGGCAAGTTCACCATAAAGCATGATCTTAGGAAGGCGGTAGTTCTTCATCCTGGAGACGTGACCTGCCCAGTGCAGCTGCGTTCTCAGCAGCATGGCCTCAATGCTTGAAATTGCTGCTTGTTCTACGACAGATGTATTAGTTACATAATCTGACCAGTGGTTGTTTAGGATTGTACGGAGACAGCACTGATGGAAATGCTCCAATAGTCGTAGGTGCTTTGGAACCATATAAAAGAGTGGACAACACAATGTTTCTATAAACACTGATCTTTGTACTTATCTTCAAGTGTTTATTTCGCCAGACTCTTCTATAGAGTTTTCTGAAAGCACTATATGCCTTTGCCAACCTGTTGTCTATCTCTCTGTCAATCTTACCATCCGAGATGATGAGGCTGCCTAGGTAGTTAAACTGTTGGACTGATTTAAGTTCTGAATCGCCAATGATAGTATGGGGATGATGAAAAACTTCCTGAGGTACAGGTTGATATAAAACATCTGTTTTCTTTCAGCTAACTTCCAGCCCAAAAAGTTCAGCAGCAGCTGCAAAGCAGGACATTAAACGCTGCAGAGCTACTTCTGTATGGGCAAAAAGGGCAGCATCATCAGCATAAAGCAGCTCCTGGACAAGATGGTTTATAGTCTTAGTATGGGCCTTTGAACACCTTAGGTTAAATAGACTACCATCAGTACGATATCTAATGTAGATACCGTCCTGGTCATCAAATTCTGTCATGGCCCTTTGGAGCATCATGCTGAAAGAGTGTGAAAAGAGTTGGTGCAAGAACACAGCCTTGTTTCATGCTGTTAGTTATCAGAATGGGCTCAGAAACTGCATCGTCATATCTGACTTGTCCATGCTGATTACAGAGTATATACTATTCAGTAGAACTGGCAGCTTTGAATGAGGGTTTTTATGCCAGAAGACCCAACAATATAGCTCGTGATGAACTAAGAGTCTCTGGCATCAGGAAAATACTATTTTACTCTTCATTTGTATATAGATTTTGAATGAAATTCAAACGTTATTATGAGATATCTGAGTCTAAGCTTATTTTAAGAAATTCTGATTGTGTAACTCTTTTTAAATGGCCTAAGTATTCTATTTGTCTAGGATATAGATTCCAGTTAAGAACATCAATATAAAAGCAAAGCTTGTCAGAAAAGAATTTCTACTGCCTACAAAGTGCTTTGTCTCTGTACTTGCAAGAGTAAAGAATATCCCAATGATTGTGGCATTTATAAAGGTATTCTAAGAACACCTGAAAAGATTACAGAATTGACCCTTCTTATTAGTGTATTTTTAAAAATAGGCTTGTAATGCTCTTTGAGACTAATATGAAGATCTTACAACATTATTGACCTGGCAGATAACTACATTTTCAAAGTTTCCATAGACACCATACCAGGAAATAATATTAGTATATTAAAAAGTAAAAGTCAAGCAATTTTAAAGTTAGAAGTCAAATTATATATATTTTTTTTCTAGGATTAGTAGACAGAGGATATCCTCAAGTGCAATTTCTTAGCTCGATATTTTTAATACATCCAACTAGCAGACACATGCACAATTACAACCACTGATCCATGCTCTTTGCCTGAGGAGCAGCCTAGGATTTCCCTTCCCACTTACAGTTCTGATGGACTACAAAGTTTGTTTTGCTAACATTTCCACTTCACAGGAAAGCCTGACATTTATTCTCAACTATACATGTCCAAAGTATTAGTAAGCCATCACTGAAGCTATCGTTTTGCATTACAGAAGTTTCTGTAATGGCAAGAAGTGGAAATTGTAGCCTTAAAACATGGCCAGATATACATAGTGGCTGTGTAAGTATCGCAAATAACATTCTCTTCATGGAGAAAGCCTTCACAGAAAAATGCAGTAAGCAGAACCTTTCCCCCCGCCTTTTAAAGAACAATTCCTGTTCCAGCCTTAGCTAACAGAAGAGACTGTATGTAGAGAAAAACTTCACTCATAAAACAACTGATAAAATGTGAGAAGCTATCTTTTCTATGAAACAGTTCATGTTTTTGTTTACTATGGTAATTACATAGACTAAAACCTTTTTTAATGAACCTTTCGTCTAGTAACAGCCCACCCTCTAGCAACACAACACACAGCCCAGTTTGAGAATTGCTAGTAGCAATTTTGTCTACCAGGCAAGTAACTAGTTTGGACTTTACACAAGCAATATGTTTTATTTAAAGCTATGTTGCCACTGCAGCTAGGGATGCGATCATAGCATAAGCAGATATAACTAAACCATCTTTTATCTGACACCCATGAAGCTGTGGAACTATGGGCTTTAGCCTGAGATTTTACTGATATCAGGCTCTTACTCAGGTGGGTGAAAGGCATAATTTCCTTCTTCATTCCTGCTGGTACCTGCTAACTAAATATAGCGAGTTCAGGTATATCTATACAGCTCACAGTCCTCCTTATTTGCAAGGCTGACTTAGAACACAGTGGGGAAGATCTTTCCCTGTAATGAAATATTAACATGACCTTCCAAATAAACATATTGAAGCATCACTAGATGAAAAGATAATCAGTAACTCAGATAATAAAATGGGAATCTGCAGAAACATTGTAGTACTAGCCTTTGCCACAGGGACTATCTGAGCTAGTGTTTGCAAATCCTTTATTTTTCCTAGGATAAAGATTATAAGGTATTTAATATTAATCATTTTGTATTTAGGAATGGTGAAACTATGGCATTGGCACTAAAAACCAAGCAAGGCAAAAAAAGATAATATTCTAAGTAAGTTAATCACCCAACAGACAGAAATATTCCTTGATATACAGCAGTTCCGAAAGAATTACAAAGCCAGGAGTGATGAATGTTGATTTGAGAACTCTTGTTATTTAATAAATTAAAAAACATTGACATATAACTGAATTCACTATTGTAAGTCAAGTTGTAAAGATGCTTGGGTCTAGTTATGCTTTTATAAACACTTATACATGATTTTTTGTCAACTTTTCCCATGTAGGTCTAGAATTATTCTTCTCTCTATAAGTTTCTGCATCTGAGATTTTTTTTTAATAGAACACAGAGATACAATCACACAAACATGAAGACATTCAAATAGGAGAAAACAGGACAGTGAAGTCATAAGAGAGGTAGAAGAAAAAAACACAGAATGAAAGAAAAACAGGCAAAAGCAGAGGAGAGTAAAATAAGGATTTTAAGGGAATAAATTAAAGGAAAAAATAATTTGAAATTAAGAAAGAGCAAACATTCATTTTTTAGCAAGATTCTCTGCTTTAAGAGAAACATCTTCTGCCCTCTGCAACTTGCAGAAAGAATGTAAAAAAAAAAAAAAAAGACATTAAATCTGTAATATACCCAGCAGACTGTTCTAAGACTTTTTCAGACTTCTTGCCTTTCTCATGTTATTTCGGAAGAGTATGATCAAACCGTACAGACTTACTCCTCTGTCTCTCTCTGCATTTGTGTTTTCAAATGGTTGATCACCAGATTGTCAGAGTATCTCACAGACATGAATGGATTTGTCCTCACAATGAAGTAGGCAGCATGAGAGAGGAAGCTAGAAGTGTGTGTGTGATCCGACAAAAAAGCTTTGAACTAGTTCCAGGTGTGAGTCTCAGTGCAATACTGTGTCTGTACAGCTAGCTTCTGGAGGCAACCAATGTTGCAAAGGCTTTTGTGCTGCTGGCCATAAACCTTCTCTGTCATGCAATTGTGGCAACACAGTTTCAGGACCATGGAGTCCAGCTCCATGCTGAGCTCCGTGCTGAGCTTCCTGCTGTTTTGACTAAATTGTCTATGCCTTCCTCTGTGGTAAGATTTAGGCATGTGGACCCAAACAACTTAGCCTAGAAGCCGAAATGTATGAAAATGTCTTTCAGGTTCCATGACTGTTTTGTATTGTCGGAAACAGTCACTCTGCATCTTGCAGCTTTTTCCCAAGAAGATGGAAAACTTTCCAAAACAGTTTTAAAACACTATGTCTAAAAAATAAAATAGCTTACATGATAAAGTCTAGTTACTGGGTTTGAATATATTAACAACTGAATACTTACTACATTTTGAAATCCAGGTAATAAGCACTGTTACTAACTGTTTAACAAGCCATGAATACTTATGACAGTCATTTTCTCAAAAACAGGAAGCTGAAACTATTTATCTCAGCAAGCTGCTCTCCAAGTTAAGAAATTTGGATGACATCATCATTGTCTGTTTCAGCTTTTAACACATTTTCCTTTAACGCTGTACAGTGGAGTCTGTGAGATCTTACCTGGGACCTATTCTGGCTAAGAATTACATGTCTTCTCAGACACAATCTACACTAGATATGATGGGGGATTGTTTTTTCTTCTTTTCTCAGAGACACGAACTTGCTGCATATCTACATTTCATGTCTGAACATCACATCTGGATAATGATTTCCTGCACTTGGACACACAAGACTTCTTCATATATATGAGAAAAGGACAGCTAAAATCTTAAAAAATAATCACCAATGTTTTGCAAAGAAAGCAAAAAGACATTTTGGAGGCGTGGAAGCTGAATGTGAGCTTTTGGATTTTAAATGTTATTCAGGTAAATGAGGGAAATTCACATCCAAGTGACACTTTGTGTAATTTTGATTTCTTTTTAAGTATTTTTGAAAGACTCTTGGCCCCAATTATCAGCAATTCAGATTGCTGTTTTGTGGCGATTAAATGATGACAGCATGATGAAAGGCAAGCTCATGGGCTCACATGCTTCTACACAGTTCCTTAATTTATTTTACAAACATGGCTATTTTCAAAACCCTTCATCTATGTAATTTTTTAAATGGGATTAAATGACTTCAGCATCATACAGCAATATTTGCCTGTGATCTGGGCTATCTTTATGCCAGTCAAATAACAGGTTTATTTTCGTGGAAACCTTCCAGCTATGGAATGTGGAGAGTCATACGCCTGCTAAAGATTCCAACAGCAGTTAATGATCCAAGGCAACACTTAACATATCCGTATCTTCAGAAACCTGTGTAAACCCAGCACTACTATTTTGTGGTATTACTGCTTAAGGTAGTTTCAAATTCCCAGGCTATTCCACCATTTGCTGCTTAAGTCTATCCTTGTAGAAACCTATTCATTTGTTTTCAGACAAATATTTGAATAACTGTGTAGAGAATCAACTGGAAAACTTACATACAGGGTGGGGGGAAAGGAAAAATAATACAGGTTAACATCCTATGTCTGCACAGATGACCTAAGAGCATATTGCAGAGAGTAGTCAGAGGAAGGAAATTAGTGATAGGTTTCAGGAATTGTATAAACTGATCCTTTTGCTCAAAAATATAAGTTGAACCATAACCGTGTCCCATTTTAATCTGTGGGACCTAAGAAAATGCCTCAAGTTTTCTGAAACAAGGCTTAGAGTTGTTAAATCATAGGCAATTAAAAAGAATGGTTAATTTTTAAACCAATTTGCTGACAGGAATCTGTATATCAGTGTGTGAGGCAGACCTACAGAAACCATGCAGAACATGAGAAAGACAAGTGACCTTCTTTGATTGGGGGTCCAGTTACAAAAGAAAAATGTTCCTATTTGTTGCTGATACTTCTAGAGAAAAAACCCTACTCCTGAGGAGCCTAAAGATTAAGTACTGATACCAGCAAAGGCCTCTTTCAGTTGATTACATTATCTAGTATGCATTACAGAGTTTAGATGGTAGGTCTAAAGGATTTAAATCCTTTTAAATAAGGATTTGACATATAGCTGTTTCACATAATTAATGACTTCAAAGAAAATTATATCTGAAAAAGAACACTTTTTCAGATCAAATCAGAAAAGTTTGCTTTAAAATGGAATTCATGTCTCTTTGCATCATCATTTTTCATGCCTTTTTTCAAAATTGAGACATTTTTTCCACAACATTGCAGTAGGAGTCAACATCTTGAAATATCGTCTCTGGAAAGCAGTATCTAACAGCTTCTTGGAAGAAAGAGGAATATTTTAATTTTTTGGCTGTATGGAATTATTTTTAGTCAAAAATCTATAACTAATGTGAAAACTTCTATTGTAGTTTGATTCTTTAGAATGCTGATGCCAACCTTTTTTATTTTGTGAAAGGAAATGTGACTTTAATAGACATTTTATAATCCAGGTCTGCAGGATTGAGCTGTACTTGGAAGGAATGCCTGTAGTACTGACTTCTCAAAGAAGCATCAAAACATACAGTTTTCAAAAAACAATGTCTATCATTAAACCTATACATACTATGAATAAGAAATACCTATTTAAAAGCCGATCTTCAAAGAGATTCTTGGAATAGCTGTGCTATTTTTATAGCCTGTATTTTATATACAAGACTAATATCTTTGGAGAAAAGAGATTTCAAAGCAGAACTGGCAAGTATTTCAACACGCCAGGTCTTACCACAACAAACATGTACTTGTTGAAGCAACATTTACTTTTTTGAGCATTGATTTTGTGTTCCAGTTGGTGCATTTAGACAATAGCATTTGCAGAACAGAATTGTGCCTTTCTTCTTTGGAATCCGTGCTGAGGGTACAGCGATCCTTTGTCTTCCTAGTATCTTCTCCCACTATAGTTTATTACCACATCATATACTGCCACCTCTACCTCCTAAAGAACAAATAAGCCAAATAGGGAAGATGGTGAGACATGGAACTCTAGGGAGCATAATTCTGCAAGGAGGTTAGAACTACACGAGACCAGAGAAAAGCACTGTAATAAACTCATTGGTGCTCAGCAAAACTAAAGCTTGCAAGCTTCATCACGAGAATTGCCAGGTGCAAGGAAATCACATTTTGGTTTCACAATATCATACAGTGAAATTCTATGGCTGATAAGAAACATGCTTGCACACATTTCCAAGCAGCTGCATGTGAGAACTAAGTAGTTTCATCAACTGACTGTTGCCTTCCTGTGTGAAAGGCATATGTGTAGTATGTATGTCAGTTGCTTGCTCTTTCTCTGCTTTAAGACTGACCTTTCTCTGCCTGCCTCCTTTGTCTGACAGATTTTTCAGAGCTGACAATTGAATGGGAAATAACAAGGTTCAAACACTGTTTTTATCTGATATGACAGAAAAGTTTTCAGGTTCACCAAGAAAACCCCAAAGGAGCACCCTGGAGAAGAAAAGTATTTCTTCAGCTGAAATAGATCGTACAGATCTCTTTTAGTTTAGGAAACAGAAAGGTCAGAATATAAAAAGTAGTTTGGGCTGGGTATTCATTTTCCATTGCTGCTGCTTCTGTTTGTCAAACTGCAATTAAAAAGAAACAAACCTTCCCAAAATTCTGATTTTGCTTCTTTTTCCCCCTTTAAGAAGTGGGATTCAAAAACCAATAATATTAACAACAACAAGAACTATGTCATCAATAACAATAGTATTAAAGAATTTTCACCAAGCAAATATTGGTTTCTTTCCCACTGGCTGCCTCTCATCACCTGTCAGACTTTCTGCAAGCCACTCATAGCATTCAGCTAGCTCAGGTAGCAAGAGTATGTTAAACTGTTTCCCAATTTTCGCCTTCATTTCTTTGGCACTGACTTCTTCCTGGGTTTTTCTTCTAGACATCTTCGCATTCCTTTCACTAAGCGAGCCACCAGCATATGGCTTGCTTAATACAAGGGGAATTTTTAAATGCTTGCTAATCCAGTAGTCATTTCTGTAGTACACTCCTGAGTTACTTCCTGTTTCTTTAGCATAATATTTTCTAGTAGCAAAATTCACTCACTCATATGTAATCCTACCTTGTTCATTATTACTAAGGAAAGAAACCTAGTATTTTTATCATATTATCCCATGATTTAAGAGTGACTACCTTAATTTATTGTCTGTCATCTTCATTTTTTGTCTGGTTTGGATTAGCTCAACTTTATATTTTCAAAGATAACTATCAGTTGCAGAAATTAATTCAAAATACAGCATGGGGAAAGAATAATTAATTAATCTGGCAATTTACTACTAGTATTTTAATGTAAATATCTGGGAAATTTTTTTAATATTTAGTGTCAACTAGGACTTCATGCATGTGGCCACAGCTGCTTCATTAATCAGAATATCATCAGAATGGGGATAAATTCAAGATATTCCTGGTACATAAAAGCCTCCTTCTCCTATACAATGTGGAGCTGAATCTTCTTAACTGTGAGCTGATTAAGGACTATGTTAAAAAAAACAAAATTTTCTAATTCTATTAACAGAAAGCAAGAGTCATAGTGCTGTGAAAACCTGCCTGAGTACTATGGCTTGGATTTGATTGTGGAGTTTTAAAGAAGTCGTATGCCTGTGCTTTTAACACTTTAGGTAAAAGCTTTGCAGTAAGACCTCCTGCCTTCTCTCTCATTTCCTCTCAAGTCCCAGAAGCAGTGTTTGGTAAATCCCTTGATGCAACTTTTTTTTTATGAAATACCTCTGCAGAGCACCTGGATGGCCCTAGATACCTGCCTGCCTCCCTCAACCATAAAGACAGCCTGTGACTGTTCAGATGAATTTGATATGCTTAGCTAGCCAACTGGTAGCATGAAATACAGAGTCATATCTGAATATGAGACTAAAGTGTGCCCACCAGTTACTTCCATGCTAAACAATTACTTCCGTACTTCCCAGTACCCACCACCAAAGGTCTTCTGAGGTGAGTTGCCTAACATAAGAAAACAAGATACTAGAACTCCTGACTGAAAAGCAGCAGCCAGAGTTTTAGGTGTTTATGATCCTTGAATTTTTTGATTCTAGGTGCAGTAGGCACGAGTGGGTTTTCCACCAGACCTGGAATTACTCCCTCCAGCTGAAGAGGAGTCACTTTGCAGACAGAGAGAGAATGAGCAAAGGAAGGATGTCCTTGTTCTCTGGTGATGAGGTCACTCCTGGAGAAGGTGTTACTCAGGGGCAGGTCCGAAAGTGTGAGCACTACTTCTAGAACAATGCATTGATTTTATCTGAGTATGAACAAAAGACTATGTGGAGAGAACTGCAGAGCTTCCTAGTTCTCTGGTGATGAGGTCACTCCTGGAGAAGGTGTTACTCAGGGGCAGGTCCGAAAGTGTGAGCACTACTTCTAGAACAATGCATTGATTTTATCTGAGTATGAACAAAAGACTATGTGGAGAGAACTGCAGAGCTTCCTAGTTCTCTGGTGATGAGGTCACTCCTGGAGAAGGTGTTACTCAGGGGCAGGTCCGAAAGTGTGAGCACTACTTCTAGAACAATGCATTGATTTTATCTGAGTATGAACAAAAGACTATGTGGAGAGAACTGCAGAGCTTCCTAGTTCGCAAGAGAAGAGCTGTTACTCCTGCTTGTCTCCAGGGTTGTCAGACCTTGGCTGCTGGGTGCACTGATTCACGGCTTTGTTCAGACTCCGTACTCAGAAGCCTGCATATAGCAAAAGCAGAACATAGGCTAATGATCTCAAAGTAGTCCTTAATTTTTAAATGGATATGCAGGAAAGTAAATAGGCTTTAAGGGACCAGTTTCTCAGTAACCTGTTAATGGATGAGAGATCTGCTTTCAAGTTCTATCTTTTCAATTGGACAGAAGATAATGGTCAGAGATGTCACAAGCTGTATGAAGTGTGAAATGAAGGTGCCGTCAGACTGCATCCAATGGTCACACCAGAAGCCACACATGCAGTTTTATTTTCTATATTAATCTTCCAGTGGGCTGCATTCACAACAGGAACGAGAAAAATGATAAAGACAAGAGTCCTGTTTTTCTCTTTGATTCTTTTCACATCGGTTCTACAAACTAAACCATCTTCTACTCCTTTCAGTTCTGATGTTGTTACTGATATGGTAAATGCAGACTCAGGTCATGTACAGTTCTCAAATACAAGTGACACACCTGGACTGAACAGAGAAAAGGAAGCACATGAAGCTTGTCATCCTGTTTGTCTTTTCAGTAAAATGGACAGTTCGGATGAAATGGTAATATAGGAACTTCTACTGATGCAGAAAAATATGAGACCAATTTAAAGCTAAGAAGCAAAGATCTATGTTGAATAATGCCTCCTGTGTTCTTTTTAAACTGACCACTACTCTAACTCCAAAATGTTTGAGTCTGTTTAGAAATCAAGGCTGTACAACCCTGCAGTCCTTAGAAAAAGTGACCTGAAGTGCTGGGTGAAGCGTACAAACAGAGGACTACTGATCTTCTAATGCATTCTTATTTTACATAGTAATAGCAAATTTGGATTTATTAATCCAAATAGTGGACTACAGACCAGTGATAATTGGTGTAAGTTATAATACAATATATTTTTTTATGACAAACAGTATGTTTTCCTCTTCCTTAGCATTTTTCTATGTAGTTTCGAATTGCCTACTGAGTTTCAAAACTTTATGCTGCTGTGGATGCTTAAGGGATGTCAGAAGTATCATCAGCAAGAGAAAGCAACAGCTGAAGACCTGTCCTTTCACATTGTTCCGTGCCATACAGAGGTCCACATAACACAAGAAACATTTTATTTTTCAGAAAGGAAATCAATTCAGATGTGAGTTTATAAGGACCCTTTTGTTTTTAAGGCAGGAGTTGAGTTGGATAGAAATAAAAAATGATAAATAATTATTTGATGAATAGTGACAAATAGCATTTCTATGTAAAAGTACTATTGGTATCTTCCAAAACCCACATTTTCAGGACTCCATTAATATAGACAGCTTAATATAGTTACATAATCTTCAACATAATTTTCTTTCAGTTTGTCAGTTCGTCTCTCTTTCTCTACTACTCATCACATAGCATAAAATTCACACCAAAGAACACGGTACACTATTTTTTTGGTCTCCCTGAGAAAGCAGTTGTAATGAATAAGGCTGTCTACACATGGGTCACATAAAGAGTAAATTTTGAAAGCATTCACAAAAGTTAAAAGGACACATATAACTGAGTCTCAGTAAGAATGCTGCTCCTAAATGAGGGTATTCAACAAATTCTCCTAGGAAGTAAACTCAGGTGGCCTGGTATGTGTGTGTACCAGTGACTTTTGTGCATATACGGCAGTTTTAATGCTTGAATTTAACCACTGGTGCTGTATACTGTCAATCTGCCACATATCTGCAGGTACACATCTGCTGATTTCTCAAATAATGGACAGCATCTACTACAGACTGAAAGATAGGAAGATGCTACAAATCGTATTCATACTTGAGAATGTGTGTGTGGTGTTTACCCAGAAATTACAGTAAGTGCCTGAGATGAGTTAAATAAATTCAAAAAGCAAAAGTACAAAGCATGGAATATTTACATATGATTCAACACACTGCACAGAGAACAAAGGCCATTTTATCAAAAACATCCCCATTTTAAATCAAGGTGTCAGGTTTCTCCAGTGCTTCAGGAAAGCATCCTTTACTCAATAAACTTGAATGAGGATTTTAGAACATTTTGCCTCGCCTCTGCCAAAAGTCTGGCACTGTAGTTTACCATAGGAATAGTTCTCTGTAAAAATACATTCAGATAAATTCTGAATGTAAAAATACATTCAGATAAAAATACATTCAGTGGCCAAATTAAGCATCTAGGTAATAAGATAAAAATATATGCGGTGGGCAAATTAAGTAAGAGTGGAAAGTTCTCATTATAAATGTAATCCTGCTGACTAAATCTAGAGGAGTGATACATATATTGCAGTTACGTCTTGAATAGGGCATGTTTTGTACATCTTGCCTAAATCTAGTTATGAAATCAAAAGTCTTTAGCACTTTAAAATGTGACACTGATAATTGCATTATATGTTTTCTTAAAAAAAAACAAACCCAAAATATGCTTTATTTTTAAACCTCTGTTTTCATAGACATTATGCTCCCCTCACTCCCATATACTCACTCCCAATCTAGCAGCAATTACCCCAGTATTGCATGAATGCCTGTGTAAGGCATGCATTTTTGCTTTTTTTTTTTTTTTTTGTCCACTTGTGTTCTTATGTTTACTTTATCTCCTGCTGTGCTCTGGCAGAATCCCTGACGCAGGAAATAATAAAAGACATTTGGATTTTTGAGGGCATCTCCATGCACACTGTACAGTCAAGTCGAGCCCTGGAAGAGTTGGGAGGGTATGTAACACTCTACTTTCTGGACTTTTGAACAGCTTAAAGCATATTAAGTATGTTACTTCTTATTGAACAAAATTTGTTCTAATTACACCCTGTTACTCAATATCTTGAATATCTTCTCAAATTAATATCTTGAATATCTATTCAAAATCTTGCAGTTTACAGAACTGGTATGAATGAGAGATATACAGAGATATACACCCTCAAAATAATTTATTATTCCCAGTGCTCTAAGATGTGACCTACTGATTTTCATCTGTGATCTTCCTTTTTTTCTTGTTATGTTCAGCTGCTTGTATTTAGAAGGAGTTAGATCTCTTATCAGTATAGATGCTTAGCTTACATAGTGATATTTAAGTGTACCATGCTAAAAGACAGGAAGCTAATATTTAATTAATAAATTAATTAATATATATTGATTAAATAATGATTGACTAGACTTTCAATAAAATAAAATAAAATCTCTAACAAAAGAATGATAGATCCCATTTCACAATCACCAACTTAATTGGGAAACCTGGAGCTAATCAAAAGAAATCATGATGCATTTTGTACAAAGCCCTTGAAAAACATGAAAGAAATTCCTTTAAATTAGCGGGATATTGATTTCTACTGGATTTAAGATACAAAGTCATGTATGCAAAGAGTGTAAGTCCAGTCCAGTAAGAAACAATAAAAGCACAGAGTAGCGTAAAAAGCAATAAAAGCATAGAGTAGCAAGTTAATTCAGTTCGATTTATAACCTCATGATCTTTTCAAATAGTTTAAATCTCTGTTGACATGGGTTTTGTATACATGACAAGATCTAAAAGTGTTTTGCTGACACCAAGCCACATGCTTCCAAAATTTTAGTAAATGACATGTAGCTTGTTATTGAAAAATTCCATATATTTTCCTTTACCTGATGAAATAAGTCTGGGTTAGTTTTTGGTGGAAAATTATGAAGTATAAGTAACTTCTAAAATGTGCAATTTTGCAATTATCATATATTTTATTATTAAATTTAATTACTTTTTTGTTATATGATTCTATGAAAATTGCACACAATACTCAGGGTGAGGCCGTACCAGTGCAATGTAGAATGGGATTATCACTCCCTTGACTGGCTAGCAATGCACTGCTTGATGTACCCTGGGACACGGTTGGCCCTTTTGGCTGCCAGCGCACACTGATGATTACCTACAACTTCCTGTCTACCAGAAGCCCTAGATCCCTTTCTGAGATACTCTTTCAGATTCCTACAGTCAGGTCTCAGTTTCTCTCTCAGATCTATCTCTGTCTTAGAGCAATGGCTAAAGTGGCTTTCCTCACGTCAAGACACTAGCTGACTGCTTTTAGGCTCCACCTTGTCCTTGAATTTGAACTCTTCACACTCTTCACAATAAAAGTCAGGGAAAATGGAAATGGACAACAGTTTTACAACAACATCTGGAAATGCAGTCATGGCAAATACTCTATTGATAACTACTTCAAATTCAACTTTTGATTACTGTACATGTTGTGCCAGGGTGCACCAAAAGGCACAAGCCCATGGCTGGATCACACCGCAGGGCACTGGGAGGACACTGGAGCACCAGGAAAGAGGCAGGAACACCCTGGGGTGCTTGGAGAGACAAACACCAGTCTCCTGGGGCAAAAGTATAGCTCAGGAAGGGCATCCATTCAGCTGAGAAAATGCATACAAAGCCTGCTCAACTATATGGAAAGACAGTCCTGGAAAGGAGCCCTGGGGCAACCCAAAGGCACAGCATGTAGGCCAGGCCAGAGCCATGCTGGCTGAGTTGAGGCCTAACATGGGACCCACAGACCCTGGCAGAACAGCCCAAGGCCCAGCCTGGAGTCATGCAGAAGAAAGCCTGTGGAGGTGAGGACAGCCCTCAAGCTCTTCTGGGGCTGGTGAGGAGCAATCCTCCTCAAGTGAGCACTGACAATCACGGCCCAAAGTCCCTGAACCTCAGGCCTGCCCTCCCACTAGGCTGGGCCAGAGCCCTTGCCACAGAGTTCCAGAAGCCTCCTGGCTGCCAGGCAATCACATTCAATCTGCTCAGGGCACTGCTTGTGCCACCACCCTCTCTGTGCACCAAAGGCTGCGGCTGATGGCCATGTGAGCTCCCCAAGGGGCAACAGCGAGACATTGCAGCTCATCAGGGAGCACCAGGATGCTAAGATGAGGAAAAGCGCTCCTTGCTCTTGGCATGGCTAATCTCTTACTCTATACCCTCACCTCTTCCAGAAAGCCAGTTGAGGCCGCGGTCACGGAGGATGTGTCTCCTGACGACCTGGAGGAATGGGACACTGGCCCACTCCATTTCTGGCCCTACCCAGAGGAGCACCTTCAATCCTCTGATGAGCTGGCTAGGACCCTGGGGTCCCTGGAGATGGCATCTTTGATATGCACAGACCTCAGCCTGCTGTTCACCCCAGTTTTTTCATTTATCCGCTGCCTTTGAAGAACAGTCAAGAGATGGCTGAGAAAGGTGAGTGCTGGGAATCAAGCAGGTGGGATGGTGCATGGTGGCTGAAAGCCAGGACCTATCACACCTGGGGGAGCATAACTGGGCCTCAGTTTCTTCAGGGGAGGCCAAGCCCAGCTAGAAATGTCTCAGTCCCATGAGGCCCCTGCCCTTTCATCATGCTCGCTGTCCTCTCATTTCCAGCAGATGGCCAAAACAGCCCCAGCTTCTGCAGGGACATGCTGCCAGGATGACTGTTTCTGCAACAAGTGTGAGTTTCTCTGCTGGCTGAAGGAAAACTCTGATATGATGGAGACTATGCTGAAAACAAGATGCCAGAAAACAGATATGAAGAAGAAAAGACATAGAAGAGATACTTGAGCATGGTCAGCAGGTCGAGGGAGGTGATTCTCTCCCTCCACTCCACTCTCATGAGACCCCACCTGGAGTACTGCATTCAGTTCTGGAGCCCCCACTACAGGAAAGACATGGACATGCTGGAACATGTCCAGAGAAGGGTCACAAGGATGATCAGAGGGCTGAAGAAGCTCTCCTATGAGGACAGGCTGAGACAGTTGGGATTGTTCAGTCTGGAGAAGAGAAGGCTTCGAGCAGACCTCCTTGTGGCCTTCCAGTATCTAAAGGGGGCCTACAAGAGGGCTGGTAAAGGACTTTACAGGATGTCAGGCAGTGATAGGACTAAGGGTAATATAAACAAGCTTGAGGAGGGTAGATTTAGGTTGGACATTAGGAAGAAGTTCTTCACCCTGAAGGTGGTGAGGTACTGGAACAGGTTGCCCAGAGAGGTGGTGGAAGCCTGTTATGGATTGGATGACTTGTGGATTGGAAAAGGTAGAGTAAGTTTAACTATTTTAATAGAAAGCAATGGCAGCAGACAAATATATACAAGCAAAGATACAGAGCCAGCAAGATTCAAACCTCCCACCTTCCCTCCCGGTTGTTGTATTACTGCAGCTGAACTCCCCTGGGGGCTGAGGTGGGGGGGGAAGGGAGGAAGGTGGACCCTGGAGGCCTGGATTCAGAAGCGGGGAAGCAGTAAAGCTGGGGTGCCAAGCAGGGCTGCAAAGGAGGCGAAGAAGAGAGAAGAGAGAGAGAGGGACCCGCCCCCTAAACTTTATACCGAGTATGACGTGTATGAAATGGAATACTCAGTTGCTCAGTTTGGGGTCACCTGCCTTGCCTGTTTCTTTCCTATAGGTGTGGACTCTCACCCTGTATGCCCCTGATTTCTCAGTAGAGCCACAGAAGATTTACAGGCTATAACCCAAACATTCAGGCCCAAGCCACTAGAAGCTGATAACGTTTTCTAAAACATATTGCCAGCTTCTCAGAGGAATACAGTCATGTTTAAAGGAACCCTGGCTAGAAGCAATGCCATTTTAGCAGAATTAATTCTGCTCCAGCCCAAACCAGGACAAAGCCCCATCCCTGGAGTTTTTTAAGGCCAGGCTAGATGGGGCTTTGAACAACCTGATCTAGTGGGAGGTGTCCCTGCCCATGGCAAGAGGGTTGGAACTAGATGGTCTTTAGGGTCCCTTCCAACCCTGACAATTCTATGATTCTATACATACAATCTTTCACTTACAGGTCCTTTGGCACTGCATTTGTAATATAAAGAACCATTTATATAATTTATATTTAAATCTACTTCAACCTTGTCTGGTTCCTAACTAATTCAAATTATTCTGATTTAGAAATGCAAATATAACTGTAGTAGTAATCAAATATATCCAATGCTTACTCAGTTTTTTATCAGTCAAAAATTAAAACTTGTAAGCCAAATCACTGAGTCACAGATTTTCCTTTTTTCCTTTTTAAAAGAAACATTATTTATAATTCACTGGTTGTGTTAAGAAAATTACTATCACTTGAAATGAAACATCATCAGTAAATTTGCGGATGACACCAAGTTGGGAGNTGACCTTATTGCCCTCTACAATTACCTGAAGGGAAGTAGTAGTCAGGTAGGCGTTGGGCTCTTCTCCATGGCAGCTAGTGACAGGACAAGAGGCCATGGCTTGAAGTTGCAGCAGGGGAGAGTTAGACTGGACATTAGGAAGCACTTCCTGACGCAGAGGGTGATTGGGCTCTGGAATGGGCTGCCCAGGGAGATGGTGGAGTCACCATCCCTGGAGGTGTTTAAAAAAAGATTGGATGTGGCACTGAGTGGCATGGTTTAGAGGCTGGGTGTATAGGGTCATAGGCTGGACTTGATGATCCTGGGGGTCTTTTCCAGTCTTCGTGATTCTGTGATTCTGTGATCATTCATATCACTGCCTGGAAAATGTGACTCATAGTAAGAGGAGCCCCTCTTCTGGTTGAAGCACATAATACCACACATTGTACAGTAAAAAGGGAGTTATCCCAAACTAATCTCAGTAATGGGAGAGAAATGACACTTTTAGGGAGCAATTGTTCTCCCTTTAAAGAAGACATCTAACATAAATCAGTTTTCATGTCTGCTTAGTCACACTGACTATAAGACTCTAAAGAACAAACAAAATAGATACCTACATCCTAGATGTCTAAAGAATGAAAAGTGCCATCTAAAAATTCCCATCTTTTACCCCTGGTTGGTCTGTAAAAGGAACACTCAGCATTACATAGCTGATAATGAAGGTCAGGTATGCCACTGATATTTATTAGCTTCTTCCAGTGCAGTTTCCAAAAGGAATTCATGTGGATATATTGAATAGAACAGACCATATTTTGATCATCAACTTCTGCACACTGAAAAGAAAGTACTGCAAATTTTAAGGCCACCATAATTGCTGTTGCTTCTAAGAATTCAAACATTTGATTTCTGTGCTGATTCACTTCTCAATCCCACAGTTTCTTACTTTTTTTGTACGTGTTTTCTCCCACATATATGCCTCAGGGTGACTTCTTAAAATAGTAAATGAGAGAATTCTGGTCTTGCTATTTTAGTAACTTGGCTTTATCATATCCCTTCTTAACTTTCCCTTGTCATTATCTCTGTATCTTCTTGCAGTGATTCACTTTTGCTACACTCTTGCTTTCTGTGATTGTTCCTTTCCTCAAGAGTCTTCCCAAAGACACTTCTTCAAGGAAGCCTAGCAACATAAACTCCATCCTAAGTGTCTTCCTGCTTTTGACGTAGTTTAGTGTCACTATGCCTTCCAGTCACCTAGTTTATTACACGGGTGACCAGTGCTTGCTGAAATTTCTAGCTTAGTCATCTGGATGATATGATGGGGGTTTGCCTGTCTGCTGTGTTGTTCTGGGTACTCTATGATGTGAACTCTAAGAACAGCATGAATAGGATTTCTCAGAAGGAAGAAACTGCACAAGTCACTTTTCAAACCTTTCCCAGAAGAATTTATTTTCTTCCGTCTTCACTGGCAACCTCTCTTCCAACACCTCCCAAGTTAAAAAACCACAAGGTGGGGACCAGGGCAGTGAAGTCCCTCCTGCTGTATGTGAAAGTCAGGTTCATGACCTCCTGAGGAACCTCAACATACATAAGTCTATGGGATATGATGAGATACACCCCAGAGTCCTAAAAGAATTGGCTGATGTAGT
>VWZO01003760.1:6251-16413 GCA_013396975.1 Bucco capensis | reverse complement strand
TGGATGAAGGGGTAGAGTGTTCCGTCAGCAAGTTTGCAGATGATACCAAGCTTGGAGGAGTGGCTAGCACACCAGGAGGCAGTGCTGCCATCCACCATGATCTGGACAAGCTAGAGAGATGGGCAGGGAGAAACTTAATGAAATTTAACAAGGGTAAATATAAAGTACTTCATCTGGGAAAGAACAACCCCATGAATCAGTACAGACTGGGAACTGATCTGTTGGAAAACAGCCCTGGGGAAAAAGACCTGGGAGTCCTGGTGGATAGGAAGATGCCCATGAGCCAGCAATGTGTCCTTGTGGCCAAAAGGGCCAATGGCATCCTAGGATGTATTAAAGGAGCATGGCCAGCAGATCGAGAGAGGTTATTCTCCCCCTCTGGTCTGCCCTGGTGAGGCCCCACCTGGAATACTGTGTCCAGTTCAGGGCCCCTCAGCTCAAAAAGGATAGGGAGCTGCTGGAGAGAGTCCAGTGCAGGGCCACCAAGATCATTAAAGGAGTGGAGCATGTGCCCTATGAGGACAGGCTGAGAGAGCTGGGTCTCTTCAGCTTGGAGAAGAGGAGACTGATAGGGGACCTCATCACTGTCTACAAATATCTTAAGGGTGAATGTCAGGGGGAGGGAGCCAGGCTCTTCTCAATGTCATCCAGTGTTAGGACAAGTGGAAATGGGAGCAATTTGGACCACAGGAGGTTTAGTATTAACACGAGGACGAACTTCTTTACAGTAAGGATGATGGAGCACTGGAACAGGCTGCCCAGGAGGGCTGTGGAGTCTCCTTCTCTGGAGACATTCAAGAGCCACCTGGAGATATTCCTGTGTGAGCTGGTCTAGGTGATCCTGCTCTGGCAGGGGGGTTGGACTACATGATCTTTCTAGGTCCCTTCCAAGCCCTGACATAGTGTGATATTGTGATACTGTGGAAAGGAAATAGAATATTTGAGAAAGAACTTTAATTCAGGATAATAAGAAAGAAATCTGGAAGCTAACATGATACAATACCAGAAGTCACCAATTTCAGTTACCACATCACTCAAATTCTCTTTAATAAACAAGTATAAGGACAAGAAGCAAGATAAGGTTATTATAATAAAATGCAGTTTTCAGTGACTTTTAAAATAAATTAATACTAGATTTAGAAACCCTTTCTCATGGTTTCAGAAAGGAATTTTAGTTCTATTACTTGTTCCTACCTGTTATAGTTGCCTTGTTAATAGATGGTTGGTTACACATTGGTGATCGTCTGTTTAAAAAACAAGGAAAAAAAACATATAAGCCTCAGCTTTGTAGACTCAGAGATGACTGAATGCTTGACCAATATAATAGAAAATAAATGTCCTTGGGAAATTATTTGGGACTGGAATACTCTAATATTGCCTAAGAAAAAGTACACTTAGAAATTATATTTCTTTCTAGTGTAGAAAGGAATCCACAACCGACTCTGAAACCTCTATGCAGATTGGGGAATTCCAAGACAGGAATATTTTAGGAAAATTAAAGCCTGCCTAATAATACTAGAGCTTATACCTAGGTTGAAGTTTCATTTAGATACATAGATATCATAATTCTAATATTTTTTAAAAATATTTTTCACTCTATTATTTTGCGTATATATTTCACGCTTTATTTTGTGCATACCTTTCACAATAATCTTCAGGGTAAACAGTTAAGTGGACTGCTTTGTCTACTGAGAAAACTAGAAGTTGCTGGACAGACACAGTTGCATAGGGATGAACATAAGCAGAGGCCACTTAGAGCCTGCATATTCCAACCAAGGGGGTCAGAAATATCTTTTAGTGGCACTGCATAAGCAATGGTGGACAGCTCTCTTTGGAATGCTAATTACTTCTGAGTTCTCAAGATGCATATTTTGGGCGGGAGAAATGACTCCACTATAAAATTTGCCTGTGTAAACCAATGTTAATGCTAACTGTGACATTGTTACACAACTAGATAAAGATTGTATTTATAAGGTCTCATGTACAATCATGAACTACTGTGGATAAGCGGGATGTCATTATCCTGGATGAGTTAGGTGGAGTTCTAGGTTCAGATCATGCAAGTAGCTCACAACGTGTGTAGCTGTCTGCTCACTTTGATTCATTTGCAAGACTCAAGACTCTGCCTGAATAACCTTTGACATATGACTGATTTACTGAAATTCATATAAATTGCACAAAGCTACTCCAAGTTCATGCAAAGACAGAAATGAAAGAGCAATCCATAGGCAAGGGGGCTATTGTCTCAACTATTGAGTATATCATCTTCAGATTTGATGGCACAGATTGAAATCTGTAACATCTAATCATTATTCTTAATTTACATTTAAAAATTAACACTGCATGAAGTTTGGTGGCCAAAAATTGTCACTCACTTGCTGGGTGCCCGATCTTGTAAATTTGTTAATGCAGCAAAGTTATTCCGTACAGTACGCAGGCTGGCCAGCACCTGGAACAGAAAAAATGGTTTCAGTCTGAATTTCTGCACAGGTGACACTGATTTACCTCTGTGATACCGTACTGAAAGAAAAAGGAGAGGACATTGCACGACAACTCTGAAAGCTTTCCAGCACTGGCTTGTCTGAAATCTTTGATGATTATTGAACAATAACGTCTGTAACACAAAGGCAATATTTTATTTCTTTTTTTTTTCCTCACAAACAACACAATTTTTGTTTAAAGTCAGACTTACTTGAAGAGAATGAAAGTTTTTCACAGTATACTACCTAGTTCTTTAAAATGACCATAAAAGCATTCATGCTTGGAAGATAATAGTCCATTTATGCCTAATAGTTCATGCATAAGAACTTATTACAGAATCTTCCATTTGCAGTTCAGTCCCCGCAAACCTCAAAGGACAAAGGGAACAAGACTGTCTAGATTGCCAGGAAAAATAAAAGTGGCTCCTTTAAGGGGCACAGTTGATTTGGGGACCTAGTGCAGAAGGCCAAAGTAAGAGGAAGGTATCATCTGAGCAGGTAGGAAATGCCTGCAGGCTCTTACGAGCTTTGCACATTGGGACATCAACGAACTACTTCCTTTTTGGACTTAATTTCAAACAAGATAGCAGTTAGTGGAAGCAGCAGAGTGTCTTATTGCTATGAAAGGGGTATATATTCTCTTCTGAAGGCAGGTGGATAAATGCAACAAATTTCGTACTATGTAGGGATAATAAGAGGCACCTCTCCAACTACAGAGATGCAGTTTGGCTGATGTCAGAGAGGAACCATTAACTACTAGAATCAGACTAGGAATGGGAAGAAGTAGCAAGACTAATCACTGGTGTTTCTTTGCAGCAGTAGCCTATTGCTTCTCAGCCAGACTGGTCTGGTTCCCTGGTGAACCTGTTTTAGTAATAACAAAGGCTGGAATCGGAATATGGGTTCCAGAAGTCTGAGTCAACGAGTATACAACCCTCTTTTCACAGCCCTTTAAATTTATACATGAGGTTGGAAGGGGGTGAGATGCTGGAGAGAAAAGAATTATTTAGTGAAAGCTTGTAACAGACAGAAAATATTCAGGTGATAATTAAGACTGGCAGTGTTCAAGCTATTGTAGGTACTGCCCAAAGGAGTTAAGATAATAAAAATAAAATAGGCATGTTGCCTGATGAGACAGTATTAATTTAGAATCACAGAACTACAGAATGGTTTTTGTTGGAAGGGATGCCAAAGATCATCTAGTTCCAACCCCTTCCACTAGACCAGTGATTTCATTACGTTTTCCTTTCAAAAGCTCAGGAGTCACACTCACGTATTTTGTACTCATCACGGCCCTGAAGAGCTCTGAGGGCTCTCCCTGCTGTGTCCAGAACTATGCCCATTGACCAGATTTTCCACTGTCTGAGATACTATGAATCTTTTATTCAGAAAGCAGAACTGTTTGGTTTGTATGTTCTTCTATTTGTTCTTGCGTAGATGGAAGCCTCCCTGGATCTTCATTCACAAAGCCTAGCCATGATGATGATATTTACCATTCGAGATATATTGAAGCATTCTTAGTAAAGATCTTGGTTTAATCTTTTCTCTGCTAATAAAAGATGAAGGTATTCTTCATATTAAGGATTTGGTTAGGCCATGTCTTATAAGTGCTTTATCAGACTAAAATATGATTAAAAATATAACAACATACGTAGTGAATATTGTTTTTAGAGCTTATCACTAGAAAAAAGCAACCTGCACATTCAGACTGAAGTTGGACATCTTATTCTTGAGACTGCTGTGTGATTCAGCCTGTATCTTTGCAACACTTTCAGTAAGATATGACTTCCAGATTTATTTTTTCCCCTGCACTTATACTGAATTAACTTCAACTCCTATATATTACAGGGTCATCAAAAGTTCAAGGAGTATCAGTAAGCTGCTCATACATTGTAAGACAGCTCTATTGCTAAAGAGTAGTTTCTATTCTAATTATATTTAATTTTTAGCTGAGATTTTATAAAACAGAATCTGAATGGAAAATCAAACAAAATAGAGATGGATTTGTAAAGGTATGTAAGTATTCTGAGTAAAACTTTTCTCACATCTAAAAATTAACTTGTATTGAAGCATAAAGATATTCAAAAGGAGAAATTGTAACTATAAGAAGCAGGAGAACCACAGAGAGCACAAATTTTTCAGCATCATGACTGTCTGCTATAGTATTTGTAAAAAGATTATAGTATTTGTAAAAAGAAACCTGTCTATTGTCACACTTCAACCTTTCAGGTAATCAAAACACACTCAAAAAAAAAAAGAGAGGTAAAGATAACAAGAATGGGAGGTTTATAACCTTCAGTTCAGACATTTTTTCCCATTTCAAGCAAACATATCTTACATAATAACAACAGAAAACAACTGATTTGGCCTTTAAATTGCAAGATCATATGAGAAATATGGCAAAATTGTGCCTACCTGAGCAAATGGTGTCACAATCAAGTCATCTCCATGTCTGAAAAAAAAACAAGCAGAGTTGTAAGTTAGGTATTAGTATGAACTTATCTCACTACTTTAGCAGAAAGAAGACCAGGTTTTACAGTGCTGTGTAGGTAACTCCAGTTTTGTTATTCTGCAGCTACTCACTACCACACTCTTTGAAATGTAAATGTCAACTTAGTTATTGCCCAACTATCTGGCATGTGTATGAGATGCCTGATAAACGAGGGAGATTGGCTTGCAGGTTGGGCAGGTGACTGACTGCCCAGGTCCAATCTTCAGATTTCACTCCAAAAAATGGAGGTGGAAATACTGAGAATGACCCCATCGGGTTACCAGCAGGTTTGTGAGCATGAGATGGGCAAGCAACTGGAGATGGCTGGGCAGTGCACTGCAGACACATAAAAACTTAGTAAAAACTTTCAAACTTACATTTCTGTAGCTATGGGGGGTGTGACTGAGTGTGTGTGTCATTGCTCTGGCAACCTCAGCCACACCACAGGGTGACATATGGGCAAGATGCCAGAATGACACACTGAGAAGGGAGGAAGGGAAAGAGGATTCTTTCGCTTCAGCAAGAAAAGCTGCCACTTGAACAGCTGAAGAGCTGTTGAGTTTAAGAGTAGCATCTGTAGCACTGGGGATATAGAGTCAAACCTCTCTAGAGGACCATGGGGACAAGGAATCTTGGAGTTTTCAGTTATCCTATATAGGATATGGCAGCAATCAAGATGAAATTTTACAAAGGCAAAAATCCAAAATTACTCCGTTCATAATTTTCCTGTATTTTTCTGAAGTGAATTTGTTGTGATGAGTTACTACTAGTTACTCATCACTAGTTGCAGCAGAAATTGACATTGATTTGGTTCTGGTTTAATGTATTTAACAATGTATTTAAAATTCATGATAATCTAATCAGAAAAAAGCTTTCTCATAAATGGAGAAATATCATTTGTGTTTGAGTCGCTACAACATTATTTTTGTAATTGCTACATTATTTTTATCATTTATATACTGCCCACAAAACAGTAATGCACGTATTTTGCACATATTGCAAGAATCTAGTGAAAAAGCAGTAAGCACAAACAGAGAGCCTGTAAGGATGAAACAAAACTCTCCAATATTAAAATTATCACAATGATTAATATCTGTGTATCTATTTTTTTTTATTACTCTCTTTTTTATTCCTGTTAGTTGAAATCGTCGTTGTGGCTAGGCTTTGCGAACGAAGATCCAGGGAGGGCTCCACCCACGCTCCTCATCAGCGCCTTTTACAAGCGCGCTGATAAAAAGAGGAAAGCGGATAGCACCCTCGAGCCTGCGCAATGGATTTTTTTTACGTGAGACACAGCATGCGCAGAGCTGGACCCACCCTTTAGTCCTAAGCTTCATCTGCCAGGACCTAGCAAGCTTGGACGCTAGCATCAAGGTCCTTAGGACAGAGGTTTAACCTCTTAGATGGAAGGCCTTACAAGGCTAAACGAGCTCCATCTGCCTGGGTTTGGAATCAGAGTTGTCCTTCTCCTAGGATGACTGCCAGAAGGCTAATGAGCTCATCCTACCCATACAAGGATTATAGGAACATGGATATCACTCCCCACACTTTACCATGGGCAATGAGTTTAACGCTCCCTCTGCTGTCGGCACAGTTATCGCACCGGGGCCACAGGAGACCCCAAGTGATTTTCACACTGTGCCTGAGTTGAAATAGAGAAATGGGTTTTTACAGACTCTGTGGAAATAGTCTGCACTTTTAACAAGGTCACTGCAGGAGTGGTTGGAATAAGGTATTACTTCAGGTGAAACCACAGTCTCAGCCTGGATTGAAAGTGTGTAAATCTGATCCTTACACCATGAGAAGAAACATTGCACCATGGGAAGAAAACAGAGGCTTTAACTGCCTCACGAAGTCAAATGCAGTGGGTTATTATAGACATCATGAATCAGCCCAGGATATTATCAGGGGAGATAATGACCAGCTGGGTTTAGTATTTTTTCACATTTTCACTAGGTCGTGAATGCATCAGGAAATGCCCTAGAGTATAATTTCTGATTCAGGATTGCTTAATGAATTACAGGGTCACCCAAAGGCCTCAGCAGAAGAGAAGCCATATCTCTTCCTTTTCTCTCCCATTTTTCATTTAAACAACCATGTACACTACACTATACATACACTACCTCACTTCCAGAAAAATTAATGTTCTTTGCCTTCAGATTCTGTGAAATGGTATTACCTGCTGTGTGACAGCTGAGTTACCTGTTACTCAGTAAAATCTGTTCATTTATTCCTTTTTTAAAAAATATTTTTATTATTTGTGTATAGCTACTCTGTTTTATCTTCTTTTTTGACACTTTAAACAGGCATAGCTGCGTAGAGCAAGGAATCCTGTGTTAGATGTCTGAATAACATCTGCCAAGATGGAAGTGCCTAGAACCTCAAGTAAATTATTTGCCACTCTTTCTCATGCCTACCCTCTTTATCTGTTACTTACATTGTTTAGGCAAAAAAAACAAACAAAAGTTTAAGTAAATTCTTAGAAATTAGTGTGTTTTCCGAGCAATCAAATTCTTCACAGAAACTTTATCTAAAATTGATACGTAAATCCATTTTTTTCTGATCTACTTTAATTTCCACATTTGGAAATGATCGAGGGGTGGAATTCTGGAGATGAAAAGTTTTACAAGTAAGAGTAACACTGGACAAAGAAAAAAAATATTAAATTGTTTCTACTTGTAAATAAGTCAGATAGAGTAGAACAACGCCTTTCTAGTGTCACAAGCATCTTTCAGTGGCAAACACTCTGAATGTTCAATATATGATACAAATGCACAAAATATTCACCAGTATTTCAAATTCCTAGGCAGCTGTTACAACATAATCATTTCCGGTAAAAGTGCATATTGGCAAAACTATGAAAATAGGATGGTCCTTCTCAAAATCTTTTGTGGACTTCCCTATTGCAGGTGGCACCTTCTTGCTCTTCTTCACCTTCAGTGACCCTGTGTGCCAGACATTAAATACTGAGGCACTTCTAAGAGGCAATAGGTACCCGTTTCTTGGCTTTCTGCTCTGGAAGGTTTCTTCTGAGTTTTTCTATAAAACAGCATGACTGCTCTAATTTTCAAACTTCATTCTACTTGAGCTCTTAGTGGACTGCATTTCATTGGAGAACACTGATAAAGTACTGTAGCTTGTTATTTTTAAAGGAGACATTATTAAATATTAATGTAATGCACTGAAATCAACCCAGGATTTAACTTGCACTTTTAAAATGCCCCTTGTGTCAAGATCAACAATTCCAGAAATTATCATTGCTTTGGCGAAAACGTGATACTGAAAGTACAGATCTCCACAGCTTTTGCGTAGCAGTTTATCATGCACCATATCCATTTGAACAGAAAAGCAATTGCACAGTGTGATGAGTAATCTTTAATGCACATTGAGCAGGAAATTTGGAAAAGGTGAGAGTGCTCAAAAAGGGAGCATGTAAGATCAACAGAGGTTATTCTCCCCCTCTACTCTGCCCTGGTGAGGCCCCAACTGGAATATTGTGTCCAGTTCTGGGCCCCCCAGCTCAAGAAGGACAGGTAGCTGCTGGAGAGACTCATGCTGTAAATAGAGCTCCGATGAGACCTTTGTGTTTAGCCACATATACTGGCACAAACACAAACACAACACATGCAAAACCACAAATAGAGAACAAAGAGTAAGGTGGTGTTTACCTTACCTACTAGGATTTTTTTTTTCTGCTCAAGTAACATTTTACAGATGAGGCCAAATAAACACACAAACAGGAATTTGGTATGCTGCAAGTATGTGTGTTGGTCGGATTCAGATTTTAATAGCAATGAAATTTGATTCTAGATTGCGCTGTGGGAGAGTAATGGAAACATCATGTAATGATACTAGTCAGCAGAAGCTGTGCTCTAAGGGCAGTGAGCAGCAGGGGTGGCTGGCTGTTCCACACAGTTAGCAGTTTATCATCATCTGCATTTGGAGAATCTGAAGAGGCTGTCTCACAATACTGTTCTGCAGAGGCAGAAATCACAGCGCTCCAAGTTAGTTTATTTGTGCTTAAATCATCATCTAAGTCATCTAAATTTCTGAAGACTTCAAAAATAATTTTCTAGTCATAATATGAGATAGCCCAGGCCTGGCTTCAAAGGCTAAGGATGACTGCAGATAAGAGGCACCTCTCAATGTAGAGCGCACATTATGGGATGTGACAAAAACTGTCTGACAGCTTTTCCCAGATAGTAAGTGGGTTACCAGTGATTTACATCTCATTGAAATGCTGAGCACCCTTTGGGGGATGATCAGGAATCTAAGGCAGAGGGTAGAGCCTATGACGCTCTTGGCAGATTGGGATTTACGGTTGAGAGAGCAAGCAATTGAAATGCTTGATGGAGTCATGAGCTATAGAGAAGAGAATTGTTTTTCCCAGAGCATTTCTCTATTTCTGGGAATATGTACCTTAAAGGATTTTTACAAAGAGCTACTTGAAACAACTTTTCTATCACACAGTAGATAGAAATAGATTCTGACTGATGCAGACTATTGTAAGCTATTGTCTGAGTATTCCAGAACACTACATTTTTCTCTAACACTGTACACTTATATCCTTCTGATACTTCTTTTCAATAAGCAACAGAACTTGTCCTAATTATTCAGAAGTGTTGCTGTAATGTTGGGAGTTCTGGAGACTTCAATATACTTAATTTCAATTGAGCTTAACCAGGTGGAAGAGGATTGGCTCAGAAAAGCCACAGTCTCTGAGGAGTCCCAGCCAAATGAAAGGCTGGTTGTAGTATTTCTCCCTGGACTATCTAACAAAGCAAGTTAGACTTAGGAAGGGGCATCAAAGGGAAAAAAACCACATTTCTCCAGCATAAATATCACTAGCCAGTACTTCAGATGTGTTTCACAATATCACAGTATCACAGTATAGATTAGGGGTTGGAAGGGACCTAGAAAGATCATGTAGTCCAACCCCCCTGCCAAAGCAGAATCACCTAGACGAGCTCACACAGGAATGTGTCCAGGCGGATCTTGAATGTCTCCAGAGAAGGAGACTCCACAGCCCTCCTCGGCAGCCTGTTCCAGTGCTCCATCACCCTTACTGTAAAGCAGTTTTTCCTCAAGTTAATACTAAAACTACTGTGATCCAACTTGCTCCCATTCCCTCTTGTCCTAACACTGGATGACATTGAGAAGGGCCTGGGTCCCTCCTGACACTCACCCTTAA
>VWZO01003749.1:26596-46170 GCA_013396975.1 Bucco capensis | reverse complement strand
GAGCAGGAGAACCTCGAGCAGCTTGCACAGGGTGGGGTGCAGTCAGGTTTTGACTATCTCCAGAGATGGAGACTCCAGCAGCTCCCTGGGCAGCCTGGGCCAGTGTTCCACCACCCTCAGAGTCAAAAAGTTCCTCCTCATGTTAAGATGGAATTTCCTATGTGCTAGTTTTTTCCCATTGCCTCTCGTCCTGTCCCTGGGCACCACAGAAAATATTCCTGATCCACCTGTTCTGTTACCAGCTCACCTGCTGCTTTTCAACCATTTCTAAACTCCATTAAGATGTAAGAAAAAGGACTTGGAAGCTGGCAAATTCTGAGAGTGTCAAAGGCTTAATGATGAGATGATTGAGTATCTCAGGTGCCAGTTGCCCGAGACAGCACGTGACAGCATCCAAAGACCTCAGCTGAGAAGCTGCAATACTTACGGCTGATTTTCAAGAAGATTCATTGCTCCTTCACAGTCATAGAAAGGGTAAGTATGTGAGGCAAAAAAGATCTTGTTCTTCCCAAAGGTTAACTGAAGTGGAACTGAAACATGATCTATCACAGAAGAAAGAAAATTACCTAAGTGGTTGTTGAATTCTTTAGCTCTTGAGCTGAATGCTACAATGGTAACACTTCTCTTATTTTACAGGACATAAGGAAATATTTAACACTACGGTTGACACTCTGGATCTCCAGACCTGTTAGACTTTACATCTCCAAGCTCTACTTTGTCTTTTGAAGCTTTACAAAATTTTCAGCACATGCTTGTCAGAAGAAAAGCAGAGATGGTGTGAGGGAAGATGCAAAATCACAAAATAGTTCTTTTCTGGAAGTGTTTCTCAGTGGTGCTAACATCACGCTAGAATTTTAAAGAGTCTAGCAGAACAAAGCAAAGTGAGTAAGGAGATAATTGAACACTGATGAAAACTGGCACAAGAACAGTGATTTTAAATAAAACATTTTCTTAAATAGGAATATGTCTGCATGTGAAATGACTTCTTTCATTTGTGGATTAAAACTGTCATCGTCATGTGAATTAAAGCAAGGGATCTGTGTGGCTAATGCCCAACAGCGCCTGAAATGTGAAGTTACCACAGGCACTTGTGATCTTCAATTTACTGTACAAGATTTCTCCACAGATGTACTTCTGCTGTGGATTATTACTGAACTAAGAGGGGAAAATTTCTTTTCAGAAGCTGGTGCTTTCCTCAGTGACGCTGTTAGAAATACCTCGTGCAGAAATCATTAAGCCCTTGCGAAAACTTCTTATTTCACAAGCTATTGAGCAATCTCAAACTCTGCTTTCCTTGAGCAGGCTCTTGGAAAACCATCAGCTGGTTGGCTGGAAGTCACCTTTGCCTGCATGGCATCTCCGTGAGTATTTCAGCCCAGTAGGAATGCCAGGGCATTTCCTAACCGTGGGACTGCAAGAAAGCATCCTTCCTCTCTAGGAATGTTGTGTTCCTTTTGCAACCAACCACAACTATGGTAACCCAGACTTTTCCAAACTTCATAGGGCTTTTTAGTGTAAGTGGATGGCTGCCAGAAACCACTGCCTGTGTCATAACTGTCTGCCTTCTGCTGAAGTGTCTGCCAAGCTTCTGAGTATCTTCACATGACTTTTGAACATCCTTTCAGATGAATCCCTGTGCAACCAAATTTGAGAGGTCTATTATTTCTTGGTTACTCTAATGCTACTCCTGACAGGCTTCTAGTCTCACATTTTCTGCTGGAAGATCTCAAGATGTCATGTTTATCAACCCAGTTGCTTTATGTCCTGCTTTATAAAACATTTAGGGATTGTGAATTGGCCCTAAGTAGCTGAGTGCTGCTTTAACACTTGGCATAATCTGATACCTTGACAAACCCCAGCTCCTAGAACACTTGAGTGAGATCTCAACATCATTATTCTTCCTGCAACTAAAACTGGATTTTGACCTGTTCCAGGCCTTAACAGAATTGAAACTTATATCTTAAAAAGTGCTTCCAAGTACCACTCTGACAGTCTGTGGCTGTTGTGATTCATAGAAAAGGATTCTCCTCAGGGGTACCTCCGCAAGCTGCTAGAGCACCTCCTTTTTTCACCTCCACCAAGATGTATGAACTTCAAGCATGAATAAAGCACTATCTAGGAAACAGCAGAGGAACTATGGTTGGCAACAGACCTTAAGCACATAATCAGTGGCTCAGAACAGTGATACAGCCTTTAATTATAAGATCAGATCTTTTTCCACTGGACTTACTCTTGCAGAAGCTGGAGGGCACAGAGGAGAAGAGGCAGAAGGTTTTATGAGAGAAAGGACAGCCTTGTGACATGGACCAGAAAACATGCCACTCAACTACAGCTGACTAGAGTAAAACTTGAAACAGGAGAGATGAAAAAACCTGACATCTGAAGCACATCTGCAGCTGTGCTGGCCCCACAGCTCAGGGCAAGATTAGAGTAGCTGGGTTTTGGTTGTATGGGACAAAGAAGAGCACCTCTCTGGCTCTGTGTCCACACCTCTGCCAAGCTCCTGTTTCAGGTGTCTGGTGGAAACACTGGGAATTCTACTGCTTGTAAATACAGCAATGGAAAAAGTTGGAGCAACCCATTTTTCCAGGTGTTTGAACAGACATAGCTCTGCAATAGACCACTTGAGGAAAAAGACTAGAAGCATCAAAAAAACCTTGCATGCAGCTCATATAAGAGAACATCACATTAGAAGCAACAGGCTACGTTCTTTCCTCTTATTATAATCCATGGGGGGTAGCAATATTTCTTTACCTTGACCTTCTGGTGTTGGAGGAATTCTGTCAGGTGGATCACAGATAATAACTCCTTCTTTCAACTGAGCATCGTGGGTTGTCTCACCAAAGGTACAAAAGACCTTGTCACTCTCAGTCAAAGCTGGCAATGGACTGACAGTCAGTGCTACCTGGAAACCAAATTTTAAAAGGGTAAAACACTGGAAAGAAACAAACTAAGACCCAGTAATATTTATGGCCAGAGAATTTCAACTGCTCTTTTGGTTTTGTTTTTTTTGGCCAGTAGTGATAATTTTGATAATATCACCAAAGATAGTTCTCCTTTTCTATTTTTATTTCTTCCTATCTGCTAATCTTCTCTTATCACACCTCTAACATTTTTTCCAGGCTGGGTTTTTGTTGAATTGGACTGGTACAAAACTCCCTTGTCCTGTCAATGTATGACATCAGAACAAAAATGTCTGTACAGACACACTCAAAGCCTTTTATCCTTGTCCTCAGCATCCAGTTTAGCAACAGTAAACACTGTGGTTAACACTTAAATCCTGACAAATTGAATTAAAATTCCATTAACCTTAGGTGTAACTAGTGAACCATGAAACCAAGGCTGGAAAAGCTGGAGTTTGAAAGGGCTGAACAGAACAGACTCAAATGTATATGCAAGAAACCCAATGAGATCTATCACCACTGCTGAAGAAGGAGTTCCAAGGGATGATGAGATCTTGACTTCCTCAAGGAAATCATCAATACAGAGTGTGTGTGAGAAACTAAAAGCAATCTAAAATGGGAAACTCAGCAAGAAAAGAGGAAAACATTACCTAAGATTGCAGATGCTGTCCTTGATGTAATGCTCCAGGCTTCTTACTGATACATATTCACTTTTTCCACGTTGTATTGCCAGTAGAAATAACAGTCATGCCTTTCTCACTGAAACCACTTCACTATCTTATGAGCTACAATATCTTCTAATTCTTTTGTAATCATGAGGAGACAGGGGCAGTAGTGATGCTCATTTGAAGGTGGGTTTGGTTTTTAGGTATTTTGGCCTCAGATGCTGATATGAGGTACCAGAGACTTGTCAATGCAAGTTGACAAGATCAGAACTAAGAGAAGGTGTGGAGTTTCAGTGGACTAGTTACACTCTACTGACATTTTTATTCAACATAAAAATGGTCTTAACACAACATTCTTCACAGCATTTAGGAATAGAATCCAAGTGACTTGAGTGAACATCTCTTTCTGATTAAGAGGGATTTAAAGCCATTTTACTTGCTGAGCACCCTCAGGAAGCCATCACTCTGTACTGGCATGCTCCATTTGGAGTTACAGCAAGCTGTGATATCCTGGTCATGCTCTGAACACTCTTCTTTTGTTGCCACAGAGTCATTTTGCATGCTGAAGTTACTTTCTCCATGTACCCAAACTTTGCTGTGTAGGCAAACCCACTGCTGATTTTAAAGCAACAGCTTATGGTTTTGCTGCTTACTTAAGCTTATGCTCAAGTAAGCTGAAAGGGCAGCATGAAATCTCCCCTATAAATTACTGTGATGGGTTATACAACATTGTGCAACACTTTCATAATGCTCAGATGAGTGTAAGTGCTTTATCATCTGGACTAGTTTTGATTTACAGAGAAGGTCAAGAAGAGCATTTGTTAGAAGAAAACATGGCCTGCAACCTGCACAACCAGCAGGTAAGAAAGAGAAACACTGTGAAAAACCCCAGAGACTGAGACACCCAAAGCACTATCCTAATCCTAGTCTCCATTAGGCATGAAGAAATGCAGATACTCATCCTCTAGGCTTCAAGAACAAGCAGGGAAAGGATTTTCTTGTCATACCTTAGCAGGGTCTCTGCGACTCATATTTAGAGGCTCTGCACTGATGATAGTCATGCATGTGCCACTTGGACTCCACAGCCAGTGGTTCTCCTTATCTGCTGTTCCACAGTCTGCCTTCTTTGTGCACCTGACAAAACAGGAACAAAAACCAAAGCAAAGCAATATTAGAGCTGGACTCTGCTTTCTCTGAACTGTGCAACAATTGCAGGATTAGAGCCTGAAATGACACCACCAGCTGAACTGGCAATTTGCTTTGACTTTGACTGTTTAGGTTGCCATTCGAGAATCTGCAATAGAATAAGTGGTGGAATAAGGATTGATGGTTTGAGATGGCAAAAGCAAGTGGGGAAACATACCTCTACTATTTTGAACACCACCTTGGATTAGATAATCCAACTCTGCAGAAGCAGTAATATTTAGCACAGGAGCTATCAGGCCTGATCATCTGCAATCAGTCTGATTAATCTTCAATGTAAGATCTAACAAAGTCCTGAACGAGTGGGCACAGCCTGGTTTTTTTCTGTAGGTCAAGGGGCAGACACCTATGTGCTGCCAGTAACAAGACAACCACACTTTTGAAAGTAAAACCCAACAGAGAAGTATTGCTGGGGGCACACAGGCTTGCAGGGAGCTCCTGGGAAATTGTTCAGACTAGAAATGTCCATGTTGAGGGGAATTTTTTCATTAACTCCTGCCACTCTTTAAGATCTCTCTGTGTTACCATGGTGGGAAGATGTGTGCAGCCTCCCCAAAAGCACTGGGAGAGTGTCCCAGCTCAAGGACAGGAAGGACAGAAAGAAGAGATGCTGCAGTGCAGAAGCTGCAGATGTAGCTAGAAAAGCTTGTTGAAGTGTGTGTGTGTGGACAGTCTTCTATGTATTCTTTCTATTCTGTGCAAAGTTTTGGAGTAAATGCTGTAGGATCTCTGGTTGCTGTAGCAGGAAACTCCTACCATGTTTGTCAGGGGCTTTAACACAGTGCAGTTGCCCTACCCTTAAATATATCCTTTACATTCAGAGTCTACATTCATCTAACATATCCCTAACCATGCTGAAGTGCTGTGTGTGACAGAACTTGCTGCAGATGAGGAAAATACTAGAAATGAAACAGTTTTTTCTCCCCATTGGAAATAAATACTAGCAGATGCAAAAATTCATCCTTGCCTGTTCTCAGAGACCATTAATATATTGAGATATTTAGGTCAGTGGTCATATCAGAAACCTAAAGGGAAATCTAGAGAAAATTGCCTTTTGTATGATATATGACACAGCCTTCAACTCCCAGCAGCCCAGGAGGAGTTGGAGGTGTATATTCCAAACCCTTACATTTCATCCACAGCAACTGAAACCCAGGCTGGAAGAAGAGTTACAGTCATAAAGCTGCAAGCACTGCTGACATTTCTCTGCAGTGCTCTATGCTACACTTCAGGCTGATAGGTAACTTCATGGGATATTTCACATTTCCAGACAGGAAGCTAGAAGCCTGAAATTCATCTGCATGCTATAATTAAATAGCCCCTCTGTTCCAGCAGCAAGATCACCCATTCCCAGCTGCTCGTGCCAAGGGGTTCATTAACTCACTAGTCAAAAAGAGAGCTGCAGGACCATTCTGCTCTTCCCTCTCCACTTCCTTCTTGCCACTCCAATCAAAGCAGAATGTAAAGAAGAGACATTCAAGAGCTGTGAAGTGCTGTCCTAGTTTACATGTGTGTTGGAATATTAATTCAGTTAACCTCTGCAGACAGTTGGCCAAATGCCACTTTCTGTTCTCCTACTCTCAGGTGAGGGTTCAGTGTAGCTACATGTCTTGATAGATGATAGATACAACCAGCACTTGAGCTATACACTTTATTGCAGATGTGGACAGATTTTTTTCTTTTATGTTATTTTTTACACTTTTCTGCTCCACTTGAAATATATGCTGTTTTTTTCCTGAATTTTAAAATGGAAGCACTCTTCATTTCTGGGAGAACATTTCACTGTAGAGTTTAGACAGTGATAAAACATGGAGACTGATTTTCAGTACCAGCAGAAAAGTATGTAGTATCTGCAGAAGTTGACGTGGCCCTCTTTGTGTGCACAGAAGACTGATACCAATGTCTGTGTGATATAATGAAACCAGTAGCAGTGGCATAAGCCTGAGTACAGAGAGCTGGGGTAAGGCAGAGCAGAGATCAAAAGCTGAGCTCCTGCTCATCAGCAGCACTCACCTGCCCTCTCTGACGCACCAGCCGCAGTAGGGGTCCCTCGCTCGAGTACACTGCTCACAGTCAGAGTACCTGTGGCATTCCTGCACGGGGAGCCGGAACACCTGCGGAAACAACGGCAAGGCAAACACTAAGGGAGCTGAAGGTGGCACAAGGAGGTGGAAATGTTTGTCAGCAGGGTTGTACAGTGCCATTGCCTATGGCAGCAGCAGAATCAACCCTGTAGTATGATCTCTTTATCAATGACCTGGATGAAGGGATCGAGTGCACCATCAATACGTTTACAAATGACACCAAGTGTTGATCTGCTTGAGGGTGGAGAGGTTCTACAGAGGGATCTGAACAGACTGGATTGAGGGGCTGAGGCTAATTCTATCAGATTCAACAAGGTCAGTGCANCTGCACTTGGGTCACAACAACTCCATGCAATGTTCCAGGCTTGAGGCAGGGTGGCTGGAAAGCTGCTTAGCAGAGAAGGACCTGGGGGTACTAGTTGACAGCTGGCTGAAGCTGAGCCAGCAGTGTGCCCAGGTGGCCAAGAAGGCCAACAATATCCTGCTTGGATCAGAAATGGTGTGGCCAGCAGCACTAGAGAACTGATTGTCCTCCTGTACAGGGCACTGGACAGGCCACACCTAGAGTACTGGCTTCAGTTTTGGGCCCTTTAGTACAAGAAGGACATTGAATTGTTGGAGTGTGTCCAGAGAAGGGCAACAACTTCCATCCCTGGAAGTGTTCAGAAAACATGTAGATGTGGTGTTTGATGGGACATGATCTAGTGGTGAGAATGGTAGTGTTAGGCGGACAGTTGGACTTGATGATCTCAGAGGTCTTTTCCAAGCATAATGATACTAGCATTCTACCATTATGACCAGAGCTCAGCTTCATTTCAAGAAAACACATACAAGACCCTAGTCTGGTTATTTCTACATTACCAAAGTCCAAATCCACACACTTCTATTTTTTTTAACTCCCATATTTTCTGCTCTCTTTTCAAAATAATGTAGCACTGATTACAGTGTTGCTATAATCAAGAATCATGAGCAAGTCTTCCAAAATTGAGCTTTTCAGTTCCTCCAGCTATGTTACTTCTGGAAATCAGCATTACAGCAGCCACCTCACGATAGAAATTGCATCAAAAATGCTTTTAATTCATTCAGGAAACAGCTACTGCAGGACAGATACACTCAAAAGGCTAACTTGGTACTAGCTAGTCTTTTCTTGTAAACAGAATCTCCTCCTCTCCGTATCACTAGCACTGAGATGAAATCAGCTGGAAATGTGACCATCAGTGGCACTTTTAGGCAGCAGGCATTTCAGCAACGCTGCAAGCACGAGAGAGCCAAGGCTCTGGGTTGCTGCACTTCTCCATGCATAACCCTCTACCAGCCAATAGAGTCACCAAAGAACATGGAAGGAGTTATGACAGGAAGCAGCAGGAAAAAAAGCATCATCAGTTCTCATGTCTCAGTCCTCCACTAAATATCCAGCTTCTGGTTTTGATTTCCTTCAGTGCTGAGAATAAACAATTTTGTCTTTGGTGAAGAGCAAAAGGAGCCAGCACACAACTATCCCTTTTAGTTATGCTGCTGAAATGGTGCAAGAGGAGAAGGGAACATTTGTCTTCCTGCTGCTGACCGTGTTTTACCTTGGAAGAGCACAAAAAGTGTAGCTGCAGTAACTCTGAGCTGTAAGCTTTCCTTTTTCTACCTTATCCTTCTCACTTAAAACAACCTTAAAGCAATGACAAAGCTGCTTTGAAAGTCTGAGTTTGACCTTTTCTTTCAGATTCAGAGTTCAGTCTCACTCAAGATAAGGAAAATATCAATACTGGGTAGTTTTCTTGCATTTATTAATAAAGAAGTTTACCTTTTCTTCCACAGACTTACCTAACTGCAGCTACGTTTTTGGCACTTGGCTTTACTAACTGGTACCCATGAGTAATTTAATATCCAGTGAATGGCTTTTTTTTATGACAAAGTATTTCTTTCATCATTCTGGCAGGCAGAAACAAGCCCTAGCAATGGCTGGCCCTGCAACTTCCATGTAAACTTAATGGATTTTTAGAAAACAACAAAAAACCCAAACCAAACAGCTCAGTTACAGCCAGCTGCAATGTGCAGAAAAACTAATTCTACAGATTTTCTAATTGGCACTCTTAATCAGAGTGGCACACAAAACTAGTGATTATGGGAAATGACTGCCACAGGCTTCTGCTCTCCTTCTAGTATGGTAGGTACCAGAAGGAATTTGGGATCCTACCAGCTAAGTTCCCTTGTAAGGAAGCAGCATGAGCACAGCAGGGGTGCTATGCTCCCTTCCAAGATGCCAAGAAGCTGCAAGGGGTTTCTCCTGCTTTCTACCCATGATCTGGGAGCAGAGCAGGGAGGAGGAGGATGACATTCCAATGCATTTGCTATTGACAAAGCTGCAGATGCTGGGAGGAGAAGGGAATCGGAAAAGCAAGAGTTTATATCTTACAGTGGGTCTTAACCTCTGTATCCTTCTTCCCTATATTTGTCTCCATCTGATTTCTTCTGAAAGGTTGCTTCAAGTTATCTCCCATCACAGCATCACTTTGCTCAAGTGCTTACAGAGCCCAAGCAATTCACTTCCAAATGCTGNCACAGGAGACCACAAGTGATTGTCAGACTGTGCCTGAAATGCTGAGGTACCTCAGCAGTAAGCACACCTATCCGTGCAGCTAGCTTGCCCTTTATTGTTTACCTCATTTTAAATAACTCTAAAGCATTTTAACACCCAGGGCATGGTTCTGATATCTGTATTTCCACAACTCTCAGCTGTGCTTAACCCAGAAGGGCAAGTTCCAGCATTTAATCTCCTCTCCTCGCTTAGGTTGCTTCATTTCTCCCAGCTCTGAAGATCTCCATTCTCCTCCTGTCTATCTGCTTCTAAAAGTGGGTGGAACTGCTCGTTGTAATTAGCTCCTGGAGATGACAGTAATGTAATGCCATTACAGAGCTCCTAACTTTAGTTATTCATGTTTAAGCTGAACAGGTTTTGTAAAAGAAAACTCTTATTGGCATTATCCAGAAACTGCAGTGTCTATGAGAGCTCCTTGGAAAACATTAAACTCAAATCCCTTCTCTGCTAGAAATTTGCTGCCTTTAACATTAAAATATTTTGTAGAGATGGAAGGTTGGGGTTTTTTTTTTCCCCTGAAAAATTTATCTGTGGCCTTCCTGAATTCTCCCAGTTCAAGCAGACCACCACCAGAAAACTTGTCCTTCTTCAGGGTTGCTGCCATCCCTAACACTGCTCAGCAGCTCCCTCCCCACAGCTTGGTGGGTCTCCCAGGGCTTTTAAGCAACATGCTAGCTGGTCAAATAGGTGCCAGGCTGCCCAGGCTTTTGTGGACAGTGTTGAAGTTTGGAGTTCTGTTCTATACCTGAACAGAAGCCAAATGAGAAGTACCAAGTATTAAAAAGAAGGATAAAAATAGAAAAAGTAACCTCTCTCACACACTGTCACATTATTGCATGCTTTAGCAGTCATTTACCTAGCACATTGTCCAATGTGGCTTCTAGCCTGAAAACCTGCAGCTAGAATACAACATTCCTGTAGCAGGAATTTCTGTTCATCCTTTTACAAAGCAGACATTCTTCTTGCACTCTTTTCCCCAAACACTCTCCTGTCACAGCCCACTCATTCCCCTGCCAGAGTGTTTCCTATGCCCCATTCCGTGTCACTGCCAGTGCTGCAGATGGTCACGGCCCATCACCCACCCTGCCCTGGAGAGCTGCTGAACCTCACATCTGAGGCTGGCAGCTCCAGCCACCACAAAGAGAAGGGTCAGAAGAGGGTTACAGCGGGAGGTGAAGGAGAAATCTGGCCTCTCTCTCATCTCCTTGCTTTTTCTCCTTCCTTTCATTACAAACCTCCATTGTGCCTCACCTGCCAGCACAGGAAAGGGGAACCTAGAAGAGGCTGCCTGTGCCTTCCATAGCAAAGTCCCACTTCCCCCCCTGCACTTGCTTGGTTTTAGCAGAAGCCTGAAGAAAACTGTTCCCCAAAGTTGTAATCCTTTCCATTACTTCTTAGCTTTTGACAGCAAGACCCCTAAAAACTTCTGATGGCTTTACAGATGTGTGAATGCTATTATGTCAGCCCCCAGCATCCTAAATCTGAAGAACTCTTGGAAAGGACTGAAGTCAGCTAGAGCATCCACTGGTCCTGCACAGACTCCACACCAAAGGCTAGTGCTGCCCCAGCCTGTGGTGTGCTGGTGTCAAACACCTCAACTTCATCCTTCTCCCAGACCCCATAGGAGAGCTCTAGAGGTGAACTCACTTCCGATTCCCAGCTGCTAAGCATCAAGGATACAGCAGTGCTCCCAGTCCCAACGATCAAGCCCATCAGCTTAGACCTGAGAAAGGTCTTGATAGACAGAGAGGGGAGTCCCAACTGAGACGTGTACAGATCTCAGGTAAAGTTACAGAGAAAGTAAAAGTGGACCTGGTCCTTAATGTGAGCAGGACACATTACCTTGTCTGTGGTCATCACATACATATTTTCTTGAGTTTGGTCAAGAACCAGCTCATTCTTTATGGGTTTGTTCAGTTCAATAGTAAGAGAGCTGTACTCAGTTGCACTGGACGACAGGAAGACCTATTTTGTGGAAGAAAGGTAGTTAATGTCACTTTTTCCTCCAATTATCAGTATATTATCTGGCTACTGATGTAAATGACAATTAAAAATGTTTCTATAAATACACTAACAAAAAAAAGGAGGGCTAAGAACAATCTCTATCCTTTATTGGTTGTAGAGGGCAATGTAGTGACCAAGGATGAGGCTGAGGTACTTAATGCCTTCTTTGCAGTCTTTTAATAGTCAGACCAGTTGTTCTCTGAGTGCCCAGCCCTCTGAGCTGAACCACAGGGATGGGGAGCAGGATGAAGCCCACATAAGCCAAGGGGAAATGATTAGTGACCTGCTGCACCAGTCTATGGTGCTGGATGGAATCCACTCAAGGGTACTGAGGGAGTTGGCAGAAGTGCTCAGCATGACACCTCCCATCATTTCTCAGAAATCCTGGTTAACCAGGGAGGTCTCTGATGACTGAAGGTTACCAAATGTGGTGCCCATCTACAAGAAGGGCAGGGAGGAGGATCCAGGGAGCTACAGACTTCTCAGTCTGCCCTCAGTACTGAGGAAGTTTATGGAGCAGATCATCTTGAGTGCCATCACGTGGCATGTACAGGACAACCAGTGGATCAGTCCCAGTCAGCAGGGATTTATGAAATGTGGGTCCTGCTTCAACAACCTGATCTCATTCTGTGACAAGGTGACCCACTTGGTGAATGAGGGAAGGGCTGTGGATGCTGTTTGCCTGGACTTGGTAAAGCCTTTGACACTGTATCCCACAGCAGTCAATGGAGAAACTGGTTTGCATGGGCATCCTTTTTGCTGGGTAAAAAGCTGGCTGGCTGGCTGGGCCCAAAGTGGTGGGGAATGGAGATCAATCCAGTTGGTGACCACTCACAAGTGGTGTTCCCCAGGCCTCCGTACTGGAGCCTGTTCTCTTTGACATCTTTGTCAGTGATCTGGATGAGGGGATCAAGGGCACCCTCAGTAAGCTGACACCAAATTGAGTGGAAGTGTTGATCTGCTTGAGGGTAGGAGGCTTTGCAGAGGGATCTGGACAGACTGGATCTATAGGTCAAGGGTTATAGGTCAAGCTGGGCTGCATCAAAAGAAGCGTGGCCAGCAGAGCCAGAGAGGTGATTTTGCCACTGCACTCTGCTCTGCTCACACCTCCTCTGCAATACTGGGTCCAGTTCTGGAGCCCTCAACACAGAAAGGACATGGAGCTGATGGAGCAGGTGCAGGGGAGGCCACGAGAATGCTCAGGGGCTGCAACACCTCNCTTGGATCAGAAATGGTGTGGCCAGCAGCACTAGGGCAGGGATTGTCCTCCTGCACTGGTGAGGCTCTGGCATTAGGGCCTAGTTTGTTGTGTGAAAACAGTTTTGGGCTCCTCACTACAAGAAAGACACTGAGGTGCTGATGCATGTCCAAAGAAGGCCAGCAAAGCTGTTGAAGGGTCTAGAACACAAGTGTTATGAGGAATAGCTGAGGGAACTGAGTTTGGTTAGTCTGGGGAAAGGGAGGCTGAGGGGAGACCTTCTCACTCTCTACAACTCCCTGACAGGAGGCAGTAGCGAGGTGGGGGTCAGTCTATTTTCCCAAGTAGCAAATGACAGGATGAGAGGAAATGGTCTCAGTTGCACCAGAGGAGGTTTAGATTGGCTGTTAGGAAAAAAATATTCACCAAAAGGCTTGGCAAACACTGGACCAGGCTGCTGCCCAGGGAAGTGGTTGAATCACCCTCCCTGGAGGGATTTAAAGGTCATGCAGGATGTTGCACTTCGGGACATGTTTAGTGATGGACTTGGCAGTGTTAGGTTAACAGCTGGACTAGATGATCCTCAAGGTCTTTTCTAACCTAAAGGACACTATGATTCTATGATTAATGTAAATCCTGTGTTTACTCAAGTTCAGGAATTCACATTAGGGAAAACATTTCCCTTTGAAGTAGAGGGCATCAAAAGCAGCAAGCAAAGCACAGAAGCTGTAAAAAGAAATTGCTCACAAGAGCTAATATTTGTATACCTTTTTTTTTTTTTGTAAATACTGTGTTATTTTAGTGCTGGAAAATTAAAATTCTCAACTTGGAGCCTTTTCTTTTGAAGGTCTTCAAATTTGTTGTCTTCCCTTACAGTAACCAACAGTTTCAGCTTCAAATTTCAAACTGCACAGTGGCACATGGCCACCAGTCCCCTTCAAAGCAAAAGCAAGTGCTTGGCATTGCAGCCTTGATGTTTTAACACTACAGACAGATGAAACCTGAGCCCCACACCACACAGGCAGAATTTAGCAGAGCTCCAGCCTGGGCTTTGTATTGCCATCTCTATTCACTGAGTAATTAGGAAATGAAAAGTTGCTCTTAAACTAGCAGAGGCTTGGATAGAGGTAAGAGTAGAGCAGCTGTTAGGCTACCTAAGGCTGTTTACAGAGGGCTCTCAGCAGGTAGCTAATCCTTTGGGAAAAGTGTCGTTCAGGCAATGCTAATTCCATCTGTCTGTTGGCTAGCTGAGGTAGATCAGAAGTAATATGGTGTTCCTTTGAAATTTAAAATAGCAGGCTCCAAGAGAATTTTCTGCTGGTATGTGATCTTATCACTCCCATTTACTACTTTGAAAGTATGCCATCATACAGTTCATAACCTTTTCAACACCTTTTTGTCTTCTATGTCCAGTTTGTTACCTTCAGAATTTTCCCATCCGACGTTCCCAGAAAGGCTACGGTGTGCCCATTCTCCACAGCCACAGTGACAGCAGTGAGATTCATCCCTTCTTTCTGCAGGACTGGTTTCTCTAGAACTCCATTCTTACTTCCCAAAAGGTATGGCAAATGTTCAGAGCCACAGGGGAAATTTTTGCTTGCATTCTAATCAGGAATAGCAATACAGAGGGAAGTTAAACATTCAGATCACTAATTCATAGCTAAGAATGAAGTGCAACCCTATTACCAGCCAGCATAATACCCCACAGACAGGGAAGAATAGAAAGAGAGAAATGGATTGTCTGGCCATTTTCCCCCAACCAACAGGCAGCAATCAGGAAACAGCCTGCTAATTGCAAACTGCTTTAATGCTTTCGCTTTCCAGGAGACATAGGGAGAGAAAATTTTTTGTTTCCATTTCATTATAGCATCACAGTTTAAAAAGTAACCAGTCTGTTTAATTAAAATGAACATGTCATACAGATTGAGTTGGCCAATTTTGTGTTGAAGACTGGGTTTTTAATGCTATTTTGTTTCTTAATTTGCTGCTGTCCATAGAAAAACAACCCACTAGCAATGGTCTCACGCATTTCAATGCATTCTGTCTTCACTAAGCTTTAACCCAGAGCTGCAGGGAGTGCCACCAGAAGGCAGTTTGTTCCTACTTTGCCTTTCCTGCTATATTTAGCAATGAGACTGTCTTTCTGGTCTGAAATCCACATCCCCTTTTTGCCAGAAGCCACAGCCACTTCACTTGTCATATTCAAGATTTCTATGCTTGATGCTCACCCCAGATGCACGACACTACAGTGAGTAACACTGCTGTTTGGAAGCAGAAAGTGTTCTTTTGGCTTCTTCTCAGTGCTACTGAGCTATTCTGTGGGAGAGGGCTGTGGTTTCATGAGATGAAGGATTATAGGTCAACAACAGCATAAAGTATTCCCATGCCCCACGTCTTCAGCTCTTCACTCATGCCCCTGGTCTGTAGCTGGTCAGAGCTTCCCAAGCTCTGATCAAACAGCTGCTTATGCAAGTGTGTACCTTGCTCAGGTTGTGGAATTAAGACATCCTCCTAAAAGCTGGCTGAGTTATTTTCAAAACAACTCAATCCCTCAATATAGGTTAGGGTTGGCATGCACAAGTAGGGCTTGGAAATAGGGTGGTGTGGTCAAAACCATCATAAAGTCAACAGAGATGCTGAAAACTGCCTCTCAGAGATAGTTTCTGAAGAAACAGTATCTGGAGGATTGTAACAGTCCCCTCCAAAACCCTTATAGCTAAAGTAATAACAAGCCATAAAAAGATGATGGCCATCATCCCAGTGGAAGTATCTTGAGTCAAACAGGGACATCACCTGAATGTAAGAAATGTGTATTTCCAGTTATCTGAAAATTCAAATCCAAAAGAGAAACAACACTGAGCTCCAGATATCTCCTACAAGATTCTTAATACCATTTAAAAACATTACAAATATGCTGGCTGAGCTCAGAATTGTTTATAGTGATCGTCTGGAAGCTGATCATGGGCATAACAAATCACTGCATTTGACTCAGTAATTTCCATACCAGAAGGAACCCTTTAACAGAAATGCATTTATGAAACCAATATCCATCTTTCAGAAGACACCAAATGTTTAAGACTCAGAATTATGACTCTCTTGCCACTTCTTGATCTGTTCTGTAACCTTCCCCAACCACATTCCATTTCTCTAGTGAATCCATCTACTGAGTTTTCAGTCATCTGATCTCACTAGAGCTTAGCTCAAAGCCACCCCAAAACATGCAGTTGTATCTTTTCCCCTCATTCGAACAGAGATTCTAGAACTGATCCTGCTCTTACCAGTCCATGAGATGCACAGGGGTTTTCTGCTGAAAAAAGCTTGTAGAAGGAGCTGGTATTCTTCTTAGTGTAGCAATCATTCCGGTTTTTCTCCATCTTTTCGTTGATGTCCCGCAAGGAAAAGACACACAAGGCAGATTTGAGAGAGCCTGTATCTCTGTTGACCTTGCTGAAAAGGGCAAGAAGAACTGTGTCATCCAAGAGAACATCTGTGGTTTGTCTCTGCTGAGCCATGCTCTCAGCCAGCTCTTCTCCTGGGGTGGTGACATAAGCAGAGTGACAGTGGTCATAGACACCATCATCATCTTTGCAGCCCAGGTCCATCTCAAAGTAGGAGTAATAGTGGGCATCGTCCTTGCAGAGGCGGGCGATCAGCGTGCGGTTATTGATGGGCTGCTTCTCTTGCTGGTTAAAGATGAAATACACATAGTTTTTATCCTCAAAGACTGCCACAAACTGCTGTGTGCTCGAGGAGTGGTAAGCTGACTTCACAGCTGCTGAGTCTGTGTACATCTCAAAGATGTCCTTCCCATCCCTGTTGTAGAGCTGCCGAGTGCTGATGATTATCCCATTGTCGTTGGGTCCATTCCCTTTGCCGACAAACAGCACCCTGTCGTTATTTAAGGAGGTGATCAATCCCACTGTTGACACATTCTCATCGTTGCTGGCCACAAAGGACTTCTCTCCACTGCTGTCTACGTAATACTTCACATTGCTAATGTCCTCTAGATCTCTGATGGCACAGATTCCCTTAAAAAGGCTTCCACACACCACAATTGTTTTATTTGCCTTGTTCAGTAGCAGTAGTTTGTTATAATTGTCAGTCAGCACTGCCTCTTTACACTGATTTTCATCAATGGGAGGTGTGCACTTTTTATTGTCCTTTCTTGGACCTGTTTCTACAGTCCTTATTACATCCAGGTTTTCTGAAAGCTGATAGAGAGCATTTACCACTCCCAAATAGACTATCCCAGTGTCATTATCCACAGTTAGATGATTTAGCTCGGTAGGACTTGGAAAATATTTCAGTTCCTCATTTCTGGAGAAGGTGATGCAAAAACAGCTCAAAATGCTTAGAGTCCAGATCCATAAAGCCATTTCTTTGTAATACCTAAAAAGGGAAAGAAAAGAAGAACACGAAACTTAGTGAAAAACACAAGTTACATAAAAGGCAGCAACAGGGAGGTGTTTTTCTTTCATGATTTCAGACAAAAATACACTTATCCTTATTACAGAATCACAGAATCATTATGGTGGGAAAAGACCTCTGAGGTCATCAAGACCAACCATGCTTACCACTAAACCATGGCCCCAAGCACCACATCCACGTCTTCTTTTCAACTCCTCCAGGGCTGGTGATTCCACCACTGCTCTGGGCAACCTGGGCCAATGCTTGAGAACCTTCTTGGGGAAGAAAATCATCCTAATATCCAATCTGAACCTCCCCTGGGGCAACTTGAAGCCATTTCCTCTTGTTCTATCACTAATTACCTGGCAAAAGAGACCTCACCTCACTCCAACCTCCTGTCAGGTAGCTGTAGAGAGCAAGAAAGTCTCCCCTGAGTCTCCTCTTCTCCACACTAACCCACCCCAGATCCCTCAGTCTCTTCTCACAACACTTGTGCTCTAGACCTTTCACCAGCTTTGTTGCCCTTCTCTGGACACACTCCAACAGCTCCATGTCCTTCCTACAGTGAGGGACCTAAAACTGAATCCAGTATTCAAGGTGTGGCCTCACCAGTGGCCAGTACAGGGGGGACAATCACCTCTCCCTAGTCCTGCTGCCCATGTTATTTCTAATCCAAGCCAGGATGCTGTTGGCCTTCTTGGCATCATGAAGATTATGGAAAGCCTCAAAGCCAATGAATTGCCTAGCATTTTAGTATGTTTGGAAGGATTAAGTATGTTAGTGGTGAGTCAGCCAGGGCATGGCACAGGGCAGTCTGCAGGGCAGAGCACTTCCTTCTGGAAGTGCTTCAGGGCCACTTCCTTCTGCATTTATTCCATAAGCAACAGAAGGTAGCCTTTTACCATACCCCAAATGGTGTCTGCATGCCACAACTGCCAGGCTAAGGCTGAAAACCAGAGGCTACAGCCTCCCCAGGTAGACACCTACACCCAAACAGATCTCCTAAGGATTGAAAGAGCTGCCCAGATCCTCAGCTTGCAGGGAACTCCAGAACCTGGAAGACCCCTAGGATGTGGAGGCAGAAGGACATGTCATGGGTGCAAGTGTGCCCAGCTGGAGAAGGCTTTTGAGCAGGTTGCTATGTTGCATGAGGAGCTCACCAGCCAGCAGAGTATCTGGCCATCTGAGCAGGAGATTGATGTTCATGTGTCAGCTCTAAATTCTGTTTTGGCAGCAGCAACAGATTCTGGTGGGATGTGAAAGAGAATTGCCTGAATCATCATTTATACTGGATAACTGAGGTTAAACGTCAAGAACTGGGCTGAAAACAATTAGACAGGGAGGGAAGGACTCTTGTTGTGAGCACAAGCCATCTGCCACCTTCCCAAACCTCCCTGGCACTGCCAGCAATGCAGAAAGACAATTCCTGCCCTCCAGAACTGACTGCATTTTGCTACTCTACAGAGAGAATGTGTGTGCAATGGGAGGAAAAGCTTTTCTAAATGCACACAGGCTGACTTCTAAGAAACCAAAAATGTAACTTAGGATAGTAATGGACATGAACTAAAAGGCTAATTTCAATGTTGTTTTGCTAAAGCTCTTGTCATGTACCAAACTGAGTAGCTAACTGTAGCTGAGGTCGAAGAGGCAGTATCTTACTGACAGCACAAGTCTAACTTTCTCATGATAGATTGACCTCATATAACAGTGACCTCTTGGTCCCTAATAAAAATTATGGATACAAGTTTGAGGAGGGGAGATTTAGGTTGGAAGTTAGGAAGAAGTTCTTCCCCATGAGGGTGGTGAGACAGGGACCTCAATTTTCCAAACCAGCTTTGATCTCTGCTTACATCTCCAAGGCTAAATGGTATGTTATAATGCATCTCAAGCAGTTTCAACTATTTTCCCTTACAGTTATCTGCAATGAAATAAAAAGAACCAAAGCAGCTTGACATACTACTGCAATGTTGTTTCGTAACAGTTTTATCATTCTGCTATCTAGGAGCAAATGCCAAGGAATTCAGCTTCATTTGTTCCTGGTTTCCCCACCAGGTAATTATTGTTAGATTATTATGATCTCTGCTCTCAGTCAAAAAAAAAAAAAAGGCATAAATACTTATATGACTCAAATGAATAGAAAGTCATTTACTGTACCTTCATTTCTGTACTATGTTCTCCTCCATGTCCATTTATTTCACTGGATTAAAAAATCCTGTTGTCCATTTGTGGCCCCCAGGACACAGAGGCTGCACTTGCACTTACACCTGCCCTCATCCCATGGGCAGAACAAAGTCTTGCTGCTTCAGGCCACAGGCAGGATTGAAGGAGAGTACATTTTACACCTTCAAACCAGACTCCTACAGGAGTAATTAATCTCTCTGTGCAAAAATGGGTAATGCTCCCTCCCTACTATTTCCTGCCTTGTTTACTTATCAAATTTTTGACTTAAATTATTCAGAACTACAAGCATTTTCCATTATTCTGCCTCCCCCCCCCCCCCCCCCCCCCCCCTTCCCCCCC
>VWZO01003749.1:0-26585 GCA_013396975.1 Bucco capensis | reverse complement strand
TACTCTCTGCCACCTCAGTCTTGTGCCAAAGAGTCAGATTATCTCAGAGCTCCATGCAAGGTAACAGCTCTTCATTCTTTTTCCCTATTAGCTTCATTTCTCACCCCCTCTTCAAAGCAAAGAGCAAACATCAAGGAAATATGTTATGGAAAAGATCCAGAACTAAGTAGCCCTGCACTTCTCAAACACCAGGCTTAAGGAAAGACAAAAAAGCAAACAAAAGGAAATGAGATGCGCTCCAACTACAGCTCATTCTCACATGACCTGAAGCGGGAAGCAGCAGCTGGAGGAATCCTGCTAGGAGCAGCTGATGGGCTAGGGAGGACAGGGCTGCTATTAACACAGATGTCCTACTGAGGTAGGTGCTATGCAAATGTATCAAGGAACAGGCTCCTGCTGTGAAAAGCTTCTGTTTTAAATTAACAAGTCAGAGAAACATGAGAAAATGTGGAAGACTCCCGGGCTGAAGCACAGAATCAGATGTTCAGCATGGCAAATGTATTTCCAGTGGCTTAATCCCATCCTTTAATTACAGGTGGGCCTGTGTGGCTTACTCAAAGTTGTGTCCCAGTCCTGAGAGCTGACATACACCCTCTGACCTCACTTTGCACTTAGCTTTTAGTCCTTGGTAGACTCAGGATAAAAGAGCCCCAACAGAGCCGTTAGCCATACCTTTTCTATCCCTCTCTCTCAAAGTCTTGTCTCCATCCTGCCTCTTATGATGTCATTATAATCATCATCACTCTCCCATCAAGATTACTCGAATTGCAAAGTCAATTTCTTTTTGGATTCCTCCCTTTTCCAACATTGTCTTCCCTATCCCTTCCCCCATCTCAAACAATACTCCTGATTCATTCCCCTTACAAACAACTGAATGTGTTTTGGATGAGTGTCCTAGAAGGATGGCAGTAATAATAAACACACTCCTAAAGTGGAAAAAACAATGAAATTATATCATAAATATTATCAATTATTATGATATCATAATATCATTAATTATTATCAATTATTATAATATAATTGTTTTTAAAAGGTGAGTGCTAATTAAAAAGAAAGTGTGGATAATCTGCAGCCTCTCTGAGGCTCAACAGGTAACAAGGAAAGAAGGATGGCAGCACCCAAGCACTTGGAAAGAAACCTACCAAAAAGGGTGTCTTAGCACTTCCACAAGAACTTTGAAACTCTACAAGTGAGGTGCAGGAAGTGCAAGAGCATCCAGGAGCACAGTGCCTACAGGAAAACTGCCATGAAGTGACACGGTGTTGGAATGACACAGCTCCCAGAGCTCTGCCCCACTGCTAGATCAATTTTCATGTCAGTATCCATAACTTGATGCCTCCCTTGCTCAAGCAAGGCCAAGAACCTTAAATAACTGTCAGTTCTTTAAAAGGCATGCAGAAAAAGAGCATCAATAATCTAGAGGCACAGAGTGAGTTTCAAATTGACTTCCCACTATTAGAAACACCCTGAAGCAGCAGCAGCAGCAATGTGCTGACATGGATGTGGGTAGGTGTTTTCCTCCTGCTCTATACAGGAACCTGCAATTTTTCAGCCACCCCCAGCCACTTTTCTTGAGCCTTCAATAGAAACTGAGCTTCAGCTGCCTAATTCCTTACATTCATTTCAGCTGATGGGAAAGAGCAACAAAGTTTGCCTCAAATTGGAGTAAATGAGAATTAGAACTAGTGTCATTCCCAAAAGTGATGGATAACTTTAGCTTCTGTGGTGTTTTTGCACAGTTGTTCTTCACTAACTATATACATATACATACACTGTTAAATATTTGTATAAATGCTATGGCCAGCAGCATTGAGTGCACCAGCAGCAAGTGTGCAGGTGACACCAAGCTATGGGGTGCTGGGGATAAGTTGGAGGGGCAAGATGTCATCCAGAAGGACCTGGACAAGCTGGAGAGGTGGGCCCAGGGGAACCTCAGGAGCTTCAACAAGACCAAGTGCAGGGTCCTGCACCTGGGTCAGAACAATCCCCACTACCAATCCAGGCTGGGGATGAGATGATGGAGAGCAGCCCTGCAGAAAAGGCCTTGGGGTGCTGGTGGCTGAGAAGCTGGCCATGAGCAAACAGTGCACGCTGGCAGCCCAGAAGCACAATGGCATCCTGGGCTGCAGCAAGAGAAGCGTGGCCAGCAGAGCCAGAGAGGTGATTGTGCCACTGCACTCTGCTCTGCTCACACNTACACACACACACACACACTGAATTAAACTCTGTCACCTCATCTCATCCAGATGAAGTTTTGCTACTTTAAATTCTGGGTCTAGAGACAAACACTTCCAAGAGAGGCTTTAACAGTTTAGCAGAGAACTGTAATTCTCCCTGCAAACTTTTCTGTAATTAGGAAGACCTCAAAAGAGCCAAAAGGCCCTGAAACTGGTGGAAAAAATGGTAAAAGATGCAAAATTTGCAACATTAAAAAGGTAAAAATAATAATAAAAAAGCACCCAAATAACATAGGTATTTGGGGAACGAGGAATGAAAAGGAATTTCTCTTCTCTCTCTTTCTGAGTAACTTAGCTTTTAGCTTCTGACAGGTTTTCCACAAGTCAAAAAGAATTCAGCTTTCATTTGTAAGCTGTAAGGACCTCAGAACAGCAAGTGGAGAATGGCTGTGGGGCAGGGGATGAGCAGCTTTTCAGTTTGGATTCCAAAGCTTCTACTTCTGTAAGAACTGTAGGCATACACGAGCACTCTCCTCCCCAGCTACAACTACAATTATGTTCTGAAAGCAATGAACAATGGATCTTGCTGGTTCAGAGAAAGAACCACCTGGGAAAAAACCAACATTCTGCAGTATTCAAACCCAGCAGCACGCTGGAAAGGCTTTAAAGAAGGAGGAGCAATTTCTTTTGTAGACTATGGCACAGGTTCCAAATTGGTTTAGCAGAACCACCAAGAAGAGCAAGCACTGGGATGGGTAGGTCCATGCCTTCAGTTGTGACAGTCTGCTGGTAGCAGATGGGACCTGTGGGTCACTGAGCTGCAGGAGGCTGCTTTGGGGAGAATGAAAAACCAATATCCATTTCATTAGAAGCTGTGATAGCCTCTACTGCTCTGCAGTCTCTTTGACTGCTTCTCAAAACACAGTTTGCTATGATATAGAGCACCTTCATATGGGACAAACCATCCCATCTGGCCCAACTGCTGGCCAAAAAATGGACAAGTACTGAAAACACTGATTCTGCTGCTCACGTGGAAGGCAAGAGTTTGGCTTACTTTCATAAAGCAAATTCTCAATTGTTTTTCATTTTCTTTTAGTAATTTTCAAGAATAAGGTTTCTTTTTTTAGTAAGTGTAACAGTTACACTGATCTGGATGCTCTGTTACAAGGATTGGTTGGAAGTTGTGGCTTTGCCAAGGAAACAATGACTCTTACACCCCCAGTCCCTGTGCATTCTGCAGGTGTTTTTCTGCAATGCTTAGATAAAACCAGTGGAAGACACATGGAATTACAAAGTCACACTGCCAAAAATCAGAGTTTCCTTATACCATTGTTTCACCTGGCAAGAATGAGCTGTGCTGAGCTGACCCTGGCTAGATGCTAGGTGCCCATCAAAGCCACTTTATCACCTCCTCCTCCTCAGCTGGGCACTGGGAGACAAATATATTGAAAGGCTAATGAATCAAGGCAAGGACAGGGAGAGCTCACTCACCACTTACTGACATGGGCAAAACAGACTGCACTTGGGGAAATGATTTAATTTGCCAATCAAATCACAGCAGGGCAATCAGAAATAACCTCAGATCTTAAAACACCTTCCCCTCAGCCCTCCCTTCTTCCTGAGCTCAGCTTCTCTCCTGATTTCTCTACCTCTTCCCCCTAAGCAGTGCAGGATGATGAGGGATGGGGGTTGTGGTCAGTTCATCACACATTGCCTCTGCCATTCCTTCCTCCTCATTCCTTCCCCTGCTCCGGTGTGGGGTCCTTCCCATGGAATACAGCTGACCACAAACTTCTCCAATGTGAGGGCAAAGGGAGGCACTTGAAAGGATGAAGCAGTGTGGCATGAGCAAGGCCACCCAAAGAGCATTTGAAAGACTTTTCTTGAACTTTACCTAACAAGGACATCCCCATCAAGCTTCTCACAAAGGTAGAAGATGAATTTTGGGAATTCTGTACCCCCAGTCATTTACCAAAGATCACCAAACCTTCCTTGTACCTCACAACCTCCAAGGGAGTAAGGAGGGGACCTCATCTAGCTCTAATATCTCTGGCAACTTCAGCAAGATAGCATTGCCACACAGAAATGGGCCTGCAAACTGCAACCAACACAGAAGTGTTCTCCTGCCCTAACATGGAAATGGTTTCTCCAAGCACAGTAATTGAATTAAGAGCTGAGGAGCACAACTGCTTTCTGCAGTAGGTCCTGTATCCAGCAGCACTGCAGCATCTCCACACCAAGCACTCCACAAACTTGTGCAAAACCAGCAGGCTTGAGTCCAAAGTTTGAGCAAGGCAAACAGCTAGCAAATTCAGAGTTCACATTCATGATTATGTCATTAGCTTCAAGCTAAATTAATGACACTATTAGTAGTCTGAAGCAAAACCTTTCACCTGTGCACACCTGAGCTCCAAACTATTTAAGGTTCTGATCCAGGTCCAAATTCAGAGAAAGAGGGAGTAATGTGAGTCTCATTTTTGCAACTAGGAGTCACTCAAAAAGCATTAAAAGCAGATANCAGGGGGAGAATCACATCCCTAGTCCTGCTGGTCACACTATTCTTGATATGCATACTTACCTATTTTGTGATTGCACCTGAGAATTTCCAATAATGTGCTGTCTCTGCAACATCAGCAGGTAAACAAAGAGCAGAGTAGAGCTCTGCAGATTTATATGCACTCTTAGAAGCACAGCCATGCTACCCAGAGCTGAACTCTAATGAATTCCCTCCCTTATTATAGCCACATCTGCCAGCAGTTTGATTTTGAACATCTTCTCTATCATGGATTCTGCCAGAGTCCAAGAGTGGTTTTTTGCTGCTCTTAGAAATTAAAACAAAATTTCTCTGAAGTGAAAATATCTTCAAGAGTTCACAATGCCAAGTAGCTTGAAAAAACCAGGAAGGCAATAAAAACTGCTGTAAAAAGCCCTCATTCCACTAAGTATCAACCAGTCTCAGACACAGGTAGCTTATGCCAAGAAGACCTCTTCAAATCCTAACTTGTATTATTGCAATTTATTACAAAGACAAGTGTTCCTATTACCACCTCAAAGCAGAGGGATGCAGACACACAACCCAGCCCCACTGATACAGGCAGGAAGGAGCACACACAAGGGAAGAGAAATGCAGCAGGAGCAGACCTGCAATTCCTGCCTTCCTGGAGCACACCTCCCTTTCAATTTGGGCTTCTACATTCATCCCCCTCATCTTTTTTGTTTTTCTTTGTGTTCTCCCAGCAGAAAGGAAGCACCCATTTTAATGATGCCTGGCTTTCTCAGCCTTACAAAGATGCAGCTGATCTGCAAGAAAAGCAGCCAAGTGATGTGTTTACTTGCAAGTAGCTGACTCAGCAGGAATCTGAACCCACAGAATCCTCTCTTTGACCTGCTTTGTGGTTTCTCCTAAAACCACGAGGTCTCCTAACTCACAACGGGACCACAGGCCCCTCCAGACACTCCCAAAGTGACTCTTCCACACTACCTGATCCTGCAAATGACCAAAGTGACTTTGGCTCAGGTGTAAACACTCAGTGCCAGGTCTGAGCTGCCTGAGCTGTGAGGGGAGATAGCTCCTTGCAGACCTGCTGTGCCCAGCAGAAAGCAGTGATGCCCCATGCCCACCTGCCAGCTCCACACAAGACCTGGGTTACTTCTCCCCTTCTGCAACTCAGGAAAAGTTTTTTGTTTTCTTTTAGTCAGGGAGGCCAGCAAAAAAAATGAGAGAGCCTGGAATATGGAAAGGAAAACCCAGGGAGTTAGGATAGCTTTACTTCCCTGACTTTCCCTGTGCTAATAAGGGTATTACAGCACAAGGAAAAAAATGCCTTTATACTGATAAAAGGACTCTGTGTCACCAGCTCCACACTACAACAAGGAATTGCTTGTTTTCAGTGCTAAGGTCATCTTCAAGGACTGGTTTTGGACTTCCCCTGGAAAAAACAAGAAAGGAGGCGGATTTTTTCTCCAGCACTGGGGGTTCTGAGCATGACCATGTGGAAACAAACACAAACTATTCCCGCTCCTTCCCTGCCAGAACCAGTTCTTCCTCGTAATTAACCATTAATCACACACACACAAAGCAATCAAATCAAAAGGACGGCATTTCCAGCATGGCTGAAGCTTTACTTTCCCTGCAGATTACACAAATGGGCCTCAAGAGGTCACGGGCAGGCAATTCATCTCCCCTCCTCCTCCCCACAGAAGCAGCAAAGCACAGCTCCGGATGCTCACGGCAGCCTTGGGCAGCGGCAGGAGCCCCTCGGGGGGCAGCGCCAACCCGCACATGGCCCTGGAGCACTCGAGCACAGCCAGAGCAGAGCTGCAAACAGCCCAGGAGTTCCTTGCTGTGATACAGCTGCACAGGGCAGCACACACACTTTCAGAGCTGAGCAACGTTTGGGCACAAAACAGTAGTAGGTTTGGTTTGGTTTTATTTTTGTGTTCTCCTGTTACATTATAAGGTTATGGAAGTTAATAGAAGAATGATGTATAAGCTGCAATGATAAGGCTGTATGAAACCCATCACATAAATCAGTGGGATAAATACATTTTAATCCATAAATCAATGAAACACAAAGATGGTGAGTAATTAGTAAAGCCCCATGCAACACAATCCTTTCCCTCTAACTGTACCTCACTCAGTGGTGCTGGCTGGCTGAGTCCCTCTCTTACCATCATGCTGACTTCTCAGCCCTCTGTTTCTTCTGAATTTCTTTTCCCATTTGGGTTTAACAGATTCCTGTGTTCTTCACTTTAAGGTAGTTATTTGTCTAGCCCAGTGATTTATCCAGAACTTCTGAGAGGTGGGGGACTGAAGCTCCAGGAAAATGGGAAGCTGTCAACTGCACTAATTAGAGTGCTATGATATATATTGGACTCAGGCAGCTGATAAGGCAAGCCACAAAGAGAAAGAGGCAGAGGAGGATGAGGAAAAGTCTTGAAATAGAAAGTTTATTGAATGTCAGGAGCCAAGAAACACACAGCTGAGGAATGGAGAATTTTCCTGGCTTCTGCTGCTGGAGATAAATTGCAGGGGTTTGTCTGGTTTGCCTTTCTCAACATGCTTTAAACTTACACTTGGACCATCTGTATGTCCGTGGTGCTGCTGCTCATTTTGATTGCTCTGAGATTAAAGAGTGGATTTTTTTTCCTCTCTGTCCTTCAAATTAATGTTCATGACAGTTTTTTAAAAGCTCTTTTATTTTTGTTCTCCCTCACACATTTTCACATCTTACAGCTCCTCCTCCCTTCTTTTCTTCTCAGGCACAGCCTCTGAGTTTTCCTCTCCTATGGCTGCTGCTACTACAGCTTGAATACTCTTGTGGAAAGTCTTTGATGGCAAAGCAGGAGGCAGAAGAGAAAAAAAAAAGGGGGAGGGGGAAAAAAATGAAGAACCTCAGGTGATTTTCAGACCTGCATGGGGAGCTCAGACACACTCACTGCTTCACTGACTTCCGACCTCTTTTCAAACCTTATAGGGAAACACCTCTTTTATTTCCTGACTGCTTTTTCCTCCTCTTTTGTTTCCTCCTGCTTTTTCAGAGCTAAGAAAAGCACACAAGACATACTGAAGTTCCTGGCACCTGCTGATTTGACATACTTAATGCTCACTCCAGCTTGGGGAGCAGGAGGGAAGCTACGTGCAGAAGAGATGGTGCTGGGTGAAGTGGTGTCCTGCCACAGGCAAGAAGAGCTAGTGGTACATGGTGCAGGTGAAGCAGCAAAGCAAACACAACCTGAGGAGGCTCCTTGTGCTCGTAGACAACTAACTCCTGCAGCTGAGAAGGGAGCTGGGAGAAGACTGGGAGACACATGACAAAAGGGAAGAAACAGCTTGGAGAAGCAAGAGAAAAGTGTAGCAAGAAAGGGCACATGGTTAATATTTGGAGAGGTTTTTAAGGTAGTAGGGAGGAGTGAAATAGAATGCACAAGAAAAAGGGCTTGCAGGAAACTGAACATGCTAAAATAAATATCACACACAGGATAAAGGGTTAAGGCTGGAGATGCAAACAAACACAGAACAGGCTGTGTGTTACCAAGAGTCATTTGATTGCACTTATTAATTTACTCACTTTGGCTTTTGGCTGCTGCAGGCGAGAAAAGACAAAACAGAATTGGACCATTTTGACTTGTGCTTACCTTTTCCTATTTGTTTTTGGTTGGTTGGTTCCTTTCTTTTTTTGTTAATAAAAACATGAGGCTCATCTAAATGAATGGAATGTCTCTGGCTCTAAGAGAGCAGTGCTGTCTTGCCCTGATCCATTCTGGCTGGACAGACACTGTGTGCTCTTCCTCTGTGTTTCTATTAATTATATTTCACTTCAAATTTATACAGCCAGTTAACCTGTAATTTGCATGGACCTGACAGCAGCACCTACCTGTGCCTGTCTATTTAAGAGCCTGTCAGCAAATGCATTATAAAATCCTCGTTTTATGGATGCATAACACAGTCATAAAATGTGTTTTCCCAGCTTCAGAGCTGCCCAACATGATTTAATCTCCAAAAGCACTTTCCTTCAAAAATGGAGCACGATACAACGCGTGATGAAAATATATCACTGGCCATTTCACACCAGTCCCTGCCTGACCTGTCCAAACCAGAGATCCTTCCTTTCAAGTTACAAATCCTTACCACAGGGAACACAACTCCACAATATCCACAGAGCAGCTCCAACAGATACAGGGCAGACATGACTAAAGCCAGCCAGTTTGCACTGGTGGCCTCAGGACCCACTCCAGCTGAACCTGCCAGCCAGGCCACAAACTGGTTATGGCTCTGACAGGACTTAGGTGATTCATAAACTCACAGAGAAAAAGAGCATGGTTTGGCTTGGAAGGAACCTTTGAAGATCATCTAGTCCACCTCCCCTGCCATAGGCAGGGACATCTCTCAGTAGGTTGCTCAAAGCCCCATCCAACCTGGTCTTGAACACTTCCAGTATGGGCCAGGCCCAGCTGCTCTGGGTAACTTGTTCCAGTGTCTCACCAGCCTCATCATAAAGAATTTCTTTCTTATATCTTACCTAAACCCAGCCTCTTTCAGTTCTAAACCACTACCCCTTGTCCCATCACCAGAGGCCCTGGTAAAAAGCCTCTCTCCATCTTTCTTTTAAGCCCTTTTAAGTACTGAACAGGTCTCTCCCCCCTATGCAGGATGCAATTATTACTTGGAAATTCTGCTGTCCTGTAAGTGCACATACATGTGTGATCTTTTCCTCTATGCCCTGAAAAAAACTCATGGGCCTAAGTCCCAGAATTTGTCCCTATAATTACTAGTCCCAGATTTACATTCTTCTATCTCCTCAAAGGTTTTCAAGACCCACAAGTCATGCTCCTAAAGATCAGAGAGGATGCAGTTTGAGATGCATGGAATTAAATAGCCACAGACAAGCAGACCAGCCCTTCCACTCTTACCAATAACACCAGCTCACTTGGGAGACTTCATCTGACTGCTAATTTTACCATCAAACCAGTCTCAAACAGTATTTTAACCTAAACCAACTGCAAGACTCAGAACTGTATCTTTAAAGGAAAAAAGGCAGGAGAGAAGCACTTTTTGTGCTGTAAACAGAGCATCTGGTTTTGATTTCCTAATGCTCAGAGTTGACTCTTCCTAAGAGCTGGTAACTCTAAACCCTCTCTGTCCTTGCTTGCTGGGCTGGGCTAACCATGCTCAAATAAAGCAGCAGCAGTCTTCATGCTGCTGGCTGCAGAGTGTCTTTAACCTATTGCTTAATTAAGTGCTGTCAAGGCATCCCTAGGAAAAAACACATGACAAAGGATGCAAACCCTTGAGGAAAGCCACAAAAACTCATGCCACTTTCTTACCAGAGGAGCAGCAGGACAAGTTGGGCACAACACCTGACTCACATGCAGTCCTGCCTAGGGCAACCTCATTTCACACAATCATTACAGTTGGAAGAGGTCTCTAAGATCATCAAGTCCACCCATCAATCTATCTCCACCATGCTACTAAGCCATGCCCCTAGGGACAACATCTACATGTTTTTTGAACCCCTCCAGGGATGGCAACTCCACCACTTCCCTGGGAAGAGTGTTCCAATGCATAACAACTCCTTCTGGGAAGAAATTGTGCCTAATATCCCATCTAAACCTCCCCTGGTGCAACTTGAGGTCATTTCCTCTTGTCTTCTCACTGGTAACCCAGCAGAAGAGACCAACTCCTACCACACTACAGCCTGACCCCATTTTGGTTTAATGCTCAAATAAACCCAAAACATGTGCTCCATGAAACAGCCAATGTAACAAATGAAAAAAAGGTCTCCACCAAAACTATTAACTTCCCACAAACCTAAATATATCATTAAATACCATGTATGGCCCCAGTGACAAGACAGAGGCCACCTGCTCCCTGTGCTGCAGAGCATGGTTGAATTCAGGTTGTAACAAGATCATGCACCTTCTGAGTTCTTAAGCTAAATGCTTCTTTTATGGCACCCACTGATGCAGTTCAAAGGTCTAATCCAAGCATATTTGATAATATTTTGCTTTATGTGTGGGGTCCTTTGGGATATATATCTAAAATTTGAATTTACAATGGCTGCTCGATGTATTTGGGAATTTTGTAGAGGAGATAAACTCTAAATTCAAACACAGCCTGCACCCTTTCTGCAGGAAAATATATATCCAGGAAAGTCTTCAAACATGATCACCATGCATAAACAACTTTTCTGTGACTGTTTGAAAGCAGAGAAGCTGAAAATTTATAGGGTACATTAAGATACAAAGTTTATAGCACTGGTGTGGAAGGATAATAGGAAATATGCCTCAAAGCATGATGTCATTGAAAATAGAACCTGCATTCCCCTGCAAACAACTAAAGGACAGTCAGAACTACAGTGTTTAATACATATACACACACATACTCTGAAGCATTTATTTAGTCTTATTTCCAAGTAACCAGAATGCACAGCTCAGTTGTTTCAGGAGCACTTCTGATTTTACATATGGTGCATAAGGAAAGAACAAAATATTGCTGCAATAGCTAAAGACTAAGAGTTTTTTTCATGGGAGAAGTCCTTCTATAGACTTAAGTAAAAAGGAACAATTTTATGGGCTAGCATACCCTGTAAATGACTCTTCTTAATCCTATGCAAAATATGCTTCATGCTAATCCTTCTGTCTGAGAGGATTTTTTGCAGACAACTTTGAACATTTCTATCACATTTTATTAGCTCTAAGCTGATCAAATTTCTCTAATTCTCCTCAGGTTTATTAGGATCTGTATAGATAGGAGATTTGAATAGCTCATCTGGTTCCACATAAAAGCCTCAAAGGGGTACATTTTAATTTCTCAAGCCCACATGTGTCTCCATCTGCATCTTGTAAAGCACTAAGTACCTTCCTGGCCCTTGCTTCATTAGGAGCAATGCCCCACGCATCAGGGACTAACAGCATTCAATTAGCAGAGATGTATGATGCTGGCAAAGCATTAGCAATGTCTACACCATAGAAGAGAGAGAGACACTTGCTGATCATGCTGCATGCCCTGGATGTGATGAACTAGCAATCTGTAGCCATGGCAGAATGCTAGGACCAGACTAAAAACTCCTTCCCCTTAGCCTGGTCTTGTCTGTGTCAATTTCTAAAGACTTTCAGAGGGTAATTTTTTCTGCATTTCTGATTGCCATCAGAAACATCAGCTCTTTAAATATGGCTATATATATAAACATCATAGCTTTCAATATGTCTACTATCAAGCTCGTGACAGTAGGATTAACCATGAAGCTTTTATTAAACATACAAGGCTAGAACCTGCTGGGCACAGGAAGGCTTTGAAGCACTGGAAATTTCCCCATGGAAGAGTTCACCCTTCTAAGACAAAGCTGGAAACCAATCCCAAAGGCCAAGAATCCCATTTCAACACCTGGAAATCACAGTATGACTGAGTCTTCAACAAAAGGGGATGTATATAGAGCCTGTGGAGTCACATAGGAAATGATTTTGTTAATACAATCTCCCACTGGAAACAGCAGGAGCTGCACACGTGTATCTGAGCACAGATCTCTCCTTACTTGCTTTCTATAAGGTTTAGATGACATAAAAGCCAGCAGGAAACTCAAACTTCCTACTCTCCACTTGATTGATGGGAGAAGAGCAGGAATAAGCTGTAATGAGAGATATTCAGAACTCAGTTATTAAAGAGCTGAAATGCTGAGTACAGGAGGACAATCACTTCTCTGGTGCTGCTGGTCACACCATTTCTGATCCAGGCCAGGATGCTGTTAGCTTTTTTGGCCACCTGAGCACACTGCTGGCTCAGCTTCAGCCAGCTGTTGACCAGCCCCCCCAGGGCCTTCTGTGCTAGGCAGCAATCCAGCATTTAGCCTCAGCACTCCTAGATTTGCCCTGCTCTTCCTATGGTGTGGGATGCAGCAGGCTGTAAAAGCACAGAGCTAGAGGAGCATGCTTACTTGGCTTTCAACTTTACCTATGTTATCTCATTTGGTTTTTAAATAAGATTTAGAAATAAGACACTTAAATAGTTCTAAGTCAATACTTAACATTTAGATTTATTTAGACGGAGTATAAATATTTATTTAGACATAGTTAGGCTTATGTAAATAAGAGTGTTTGGCTAAATTGATATACTCATTCAGTAACATGAAACCAACTTGGGGATTCAGACAAGCCTTTGAAAAGTAAAAGCATTAATAGTGCACTACAATTGGCAGAAAAGAATGAAACACAAACGTAGTGAGAAAAAGTAATGCCCTTTCTCTCCAGAAACCAGCCAAGCTCTTGGAATATCCTTCCCACCAGTCCAACCACCCACAAGACCCAGGGAAAATGCCTACAAAGTGGAACAGGGCTAGGAATCTCCTGTGTTGGGTGCACTTGTGGTTTCATTGAAATAATTGACCCCTGATGCTAAAGATAGCAACACTGTTGGGATTCAAACACTCCAGACATTAACGAAGTCTCTCTCACTTTCTAGTAATGGATTTAAAGCTGTCTCCACTCCCACTGCACAGTGCCTTCAGCAACAGAGGTAGTGGTTTAACATTAAAAGCACTTGCAAGTATTCAAACTGAGGAGATTATAATTCAAAGAGCAAAGCAAGGTCACCTTGCTCAGTCTCACCAGTGTGTAAAGCATGCTCACTGCCACAGGAAGAGCTAGGGCAGGGGGATGGATCCCTACCTCCATGCACAAGACAACTCCACCACTGATTTCAGAAGCCACTGTTTGATCTGAGTACATCTGGAAAAAAACACACCAACTCCACAGATGATTAAACAAACATCTCCCCCCTCAAAACCAGCTCTGCTCAGCAGGACTGTTTGCTTACTTGAAGAAGTTCCTCAGCTTGTAATGTCTTGCTCATATCCTTCCAGTGTAGGAAGTCAAAGAGGTGCTGACAAAGCAGTCTGCCCTACTTTCCTTACCCAGCTGATTTCACTGTACCAGGCTGTGAAACACCAGGAGCTCAGTCTGACAGCTACATCCCTTGAGCCTGAGCAAGTGCACTGGGCATCTTACTGGTGGCACAAATGGAATGGTTTCTTCTGGCTTGCCTTTAAGCAGCAGTGTGACAGGAGGAAAAAAACACATCTACTTGGAAGAGACAACCAGCTCTGTCTAGAAGAACAAACAGTACTCATCCCATCCAGCACTGCCTCAGTATGGGATGGCCATAAACCTGTGGGAGATGATTATGGACAAACTGCTTTGTTTCTAGTCTAAAGCAGGCCTCCCTCTCCTAGACACCACTCATCTCTAACTCTCACAGTGGTCTAGGCAGCCTGACAGGGATCAGCACTTTTATGAATACAACTTTTATGAATACAACTTTTATTAATACAATGCTTTGTTTAAATTTACTGGAACTGCTATTTGGTTTCTTAAGTCCTCTGCAAACTTCAGAGTGATTTGCACAAAATCCCTATCATCTGCACCTAGGAACTGTTTCAGCCAGCCCTGAATGAGTCCAGTGACACTGCACCTATTGTGCTAGCATCACCAACCCTACCCAACAACATCTTTTGACATATGACCCTGTCCAATTAAATAAACAGAGCAATTAAGATAGACAGAAGGGAATTATTAGGGCTGGATGGTGGCCAGCTCACTGAAGCAGGAGGAACCTTCTTTGAAAAAAAGCTTTGTGTTGTTTAGCAAAGTTTAATGCCCGGAAGCTTTCAAGAGCTTTGGACTGTGCTGCATCCAGCCAGGAAACATCCAAGTGCATGGTGCTCCCTTCACAGCACAGCAGGCAGCAGCCACGAGATCTTGAGCAAGAGGGCTTCTTCCCAAAAAGATGTTTGGAAATAAATTGGCTTTTTAACCTGGTCCTTTTTAGATCTAATAGCCTGTACCTTAACTGGATCCTACTTATTTGAACCACAACAGGTAAATAAGGAATCAGGACTCTGCTGCTACTTTCACATCATCTTTTTTCCTTTTATCCTGCAGAACTGCCAAACAGCATTTCTGATGGAAGGACTTCAGTTGTTTGTCACTATCCCTGACTTATTTGCCAGGGGCTTATCTTTTTTAAAGGAAGACAGAGTAGGAAGAAAGAGGACAGTAAAAAACAGCAAGAGAGAACTTATTTTTAAGTCACTTTCTAATGGCTCCAAGACAATTACTAGAAAAACTTAATTCCTGCATGGTAAAGCCTTGATTCCAAAGCCCAGTGACAGCAGGGGGAAGGAAAAAGGTCTTAACTCTTCTGTGTGGAACTGGATACTCAAAGACATTTCCTTTTTGTTCCCTTCAACTCATCTTTCCTTCTGTATAAACATGAGATCTCTCACATGGTCATTTCTCACTGAGACAGGTTCTCAAGCAAGCCTAGGCCATTGCTGCCCTGGCCCAGCCACCCAAAGGACTTCACTGGGAAAAATCTCTCAGCTCTTCCTGAGGCATGCAGCAAGAATCAATGAAATATTTGCAAGGGCCTCATCCTCTCCGAGTGACCTAGCAAATCCTAGCCACCAGCTAGCACCACTTTGTTCCTGCTATGTCTGAAGAAGGTCTATTAGTTTAGCCTACTCTAGTAAATAAGTTATCCTTCAAAAGCCTTTTTTTAGTCTTCCTAATCACATTGAAGCTTTTCTATTCAACCTGCTGGAGTTAAGAATGTCTTCTAGTTTTCTTTATTTGATGCAATTTAACAAGGGTAAATGTAAAGTACTGCATGTGGGAAGGAACAAGCCCATGGATCAGTCCAGACTGGGAACTGATGTGTTGGAGAACAGCCCTGGGGAAAAAGCTCTAGGAGTGCTGGTGGCTAGGAGGATGCCCATGAGGCAGCAATGTGCCCTTGTGGCCAAGAGGCCAATGGCATCCTAGGATGCATGAAGAGGAGCGTGGCCAGCAGAGCCAGAGAGGTTCTTCTCCCCTCTCCTGCGCCCTGGGGAGGCCTCCCCTGGAATGCTGTGTCCAGTTGTGGGCCCCTCAGCTCCAGAAGGCTAGGGAGCTGCTGGAGAGAGTCCAGCACAGGGCCAGCAAGATCCTGAAAGGAGTGGAGCATGTGCCCTAGGAGGACAGGCTGAGAGAGCTGGGTCTCTTCAGCCTGGACAAGAGGAGACTGAGAGGAGACCTCAGCAATGCTTAGAAATATGGGAAGGGTGAGTGTGAGGAGGAGAGAGCCAGGCTCTGCTCCATGGCATCCAATGGTAGGACAAGAGGGAATGGGAGCAAGTTGGAGCACAGGAGGTTTAGTATTAAGCTGAGGAGGAACTTGTTTGCAGTTCAGGTGCCAGAGCACTGGCCCAGGCTGCCCAGGAGCCTGTGGAGTCTCCTTGTCTGGAGCCATTGCAGAGCTGCCTGGACACATTGCTGTGTGAGCTGGTCTAGGTGCTCCTGCTCTGGCAGGGGGGTTGCACTAGATGATCTCTCTAGGGCCCTTCCAACCCTGTGACAGGACACCAATTTCACAGAATCACAGAATGGTTTCTGTTGGAAGAGACTTTCAAAAATCATCTAGTCCAAATCCTTTGCCATGGGCAGGGACATGTTGAGCCAGTTGAGGTTGCTTTAAGCACTGTCCCAGTTGAACTAGAACACTTCTCCAGGTTGCCCAGAGAGGTTGTGGCTGCCCCATCCCTGGCAGTGTTCAAGGCCAGGCTGGATATGTCCCTGGGAAACCTGGTCTAGTGACTGGCATCCCTGCCTATGGCAGGGGCTTGGAACTACATGATCTCTAAGATCCCTTCCAACCTGTCCATTCTATGATTTGATGAACCTGTTCCAGTGTTTCATCACTCCCATAGAAAAATAATCTCCCTGTCCACTGCCACACCTCAATGAGAAGGGTATTTAAGGGATGTAGCTACTATTCAGATTTGAGATTCCATCCAATTAAACACCCATAACAACAGGAAAATGATCCTTTCAACAGATTATTTCCAGCACATTGGTTTCTGTTGTCCACATGGGATCTTGAAATTGGACTGGCTGCTTGGACCTCAACAATTCCTACAACTTCAGTGCAGAAAGAGAGCACAACTAGGAAAAGTTATTGATAGGCATGCAACTGTGGCACCATAAAAGCCCCTGGGTAAGACAAATCTATGTAGAAAAAAATAAAAATACCCATCTTTCACACATTTGTCCTTTTATTTTCTCCCTTGTTTGCACAGTTGGAAATCCATCCCCTGCTGCTTCATATTTCCTATCCTGATTAGGAGCACTGCCTAGTGCATTATTCTCTTCAAGGGCTGGATTTGCTAGGTGAAAGCATCATTAGAAACAAGAGGGCTGAGGTAGGGAAACGAGGCTGAATCAAGGAATTCTTTCACTGGAAGAACAGCAAAATGTCTTTTTCATACACAGCAGGAATTGCCTTTCCCCATCAAAGTTGAGACACACTCCAGTAACAAGCTAGTGCAACAACCTCAAGGATAAAGCATTTGCATTTTTAGGAACAAGAGTAACAAATAATACTGGCTATTAATTTTTCTGGGGAACAAAGTATCTTTCTGCCCTCCTTTCTCTGTAGAGCACTCAGAAACTGGCAGAACTGAATACAGCACAGGAAAGGAATCAGAAGCCTTGGAGTTAAACTTTCTTTCTCTCTAGGAGAAACTTTTCTATAGCTCATCAAGAGTCTCACCATTCCTCCAAGTTTTATACTTGAAAGGTGCAGGCTGAATCTCTACCAAGTTTTTTTTTCTGTCTAGTAGAGGTAAGCAGTAAATAATTGTGCCACAAGCTTGCTCAAAAATGGAAACAATCTCCTTTTAGTGAGAATGGCAAGGGCAAATAAATACACTGGATTGGTTCATGCTGATGCAAGAAGTTGCAGGAGGAAGTCAGCACTTCAAACTTTGTTCATGCTGAGATGCCATGAGCTCACACTCTTTTCATCCTGTTGACATTATGCATTCTGGAAGAGTGGTGACCCACACAACCTCCACATTTTTCTCTAAGAGCTCCAGTTAAAAACAAACAAACAACAGGGCTCAGGTACAATATTTTTTGCCTTCTGGCATCCTTGTCAACTGTGTTTGGAGCTCAGGGAGTTCCTAGAACCACATCACCACCAAGAAGGACTTTTTTAACAGGAAGTTTTATCTTGAAATCTTGGGAATGAGATTCTTCCAAAATGCATGACTATGCTTCTCTGAGTCCTGGTTTTAGAAGATGAACTTTAAATAGACAAAGAGGAAATGAAAATAAGCCATAACCTTTGCTTCTCTTCAGTCTCTTAAAGACTTCTGGACTCTTTGGCTAGCACTTAGAGGAATGGTTCAACAGCTCTTGATCTGCTGAAGTGCTGCTCTCTGTAAATGGGTTAAAATATGTGGCATCACTTCAACTTTTACTGTTATTTCCAAGGAAGAATGGGTGAGTGTAATTGATTTGCCTTAGAAGGAAACTGGCCCATTTATTCCATGTTAATGGTCACATGCTGAAATAAACCATTCTTAGTCCTATAATGACAAAGAATGAAGTAGCATTCCTAAGGTTTATTTGTCATACCAGAGTGCTGGTCTTAAAACTTCTATGTATATCATTAGTTTTCTATTCCCTTTTCCCCCCAAAATTGTGGATTCTACAGAGGTTGAAACTACCAGAGGCTCTGCCAATTTTCTGATGCTCAAGGCTGTCTGGGAACCTCACACTATCCAGTTTTATGCTCATCCCCAGCAAAGGCTCAATCCAGATCCTGCAGTGGGGATCTCTGCACTTAAATGCCAGAGCCACCTACATTCCAGAAGAAACACACAGCCTTGGCTGGAAGGAGCAAAGACTCCTAGGAGCACGTGGATAATGCTGAGCTGTTTGTGCAGTAGCTCTGTAGAGAGAACATGGGTTTTTAGGAATTGGGATTCAGGCTTCTGAGCTCACCCAGATGTCTTTGCCCAAAGCAGGGCTCCTTCAGCCAGGCTGGACAAGACATGTTTCTGTTTATATGAAGAGATTGAGGCAAACCTGACTTCAAGGGCACTGAGTTGTGTGGGTGATGTGGGCTCCTGGCACAGCAGCAGCTTCTGCATTTTACCCAAAGATGAATGCAAAATGCATTCAGAGTGGGAATCTGAGCTTCCAGCAGTTTCACAGGGCTATTAACCTCTATGCATCTACAAATAGGACTGGGAAATCCCTAGAAAGGAAGGTTTCAACTACAGTTTTCTCCTAACCATTCCTTGGCTAATTTTTGGTGTATTCCTGCTCTGCATCCTGGTTCTTCCTGAGCTTTGCTGACACTGGCTTTGTGCTCCTCATGCAGTAAGTGGAAGCAGCAGCACCTCATTCCAGGCTGCTGAGCACTCTTGAATCAGTCACTGCTCTCAGCATTACAAGCCCACATCCTTCTGGGGGTCTAGCCTTATGGCTGGGGTGCTCAGAGAGCTCTTAAAAGCAACAACCAAAAAGACACTCATGTCTTGGGATATGCTGTACTACTTATTTTAGTATCACACTTCCCCTGTCCAAACACAGCCTAGAGCCCCTAATTCTTGTCTCAGAAGGCAAGACATTTTTATCCACCTTCTGTTAATTCCTGCTGCTGGAGAGAACTCATTCTTTCCCAGCCACTGCTGTGAAATGCTTATCTATAAAATAACTCTTCTTTGAATGTTTTCTTTTCCTCCTGAAAAAGGATTTGGGAACAGCAGGGACATAAGCACTCACCTCTTTTAAACTCTGGATCATAATCTCATTTATCACATCCTTTATCATTAACCATCTCTGAGCTTTTACCAAGACAACTTTGCCTTGGCAGTGGCTCCCACAGTAGTCTTGAGTTGAGCTAAGTCCTGAGAGACTAAGAATCATAGAATCACAGAATGGTTAGGGTTGGAAGGGACCTCTGGAGCTCATCTAGTGCAACCCCCCTGCAGTGGGCAGGGACATCCCCAACTAGAGCAGCTTGCCCAGAGCCCTGGCAAGCCTCACCTGCAATGCCTCCAGGGATGGGAACTCAACCACCTCCCTGGGCAACCTGGGCCAGTGTTCCACCACCCTCGTGGGGAGGAACTTCTTCCTAATGTCCAGTTTAAATCTACTCTTCTCCAATTTAAAACCATTGCCCCTTGTCCTTTCACTGCAGGCCTTTGCAAACAGGCCCTCTGCAGCCTGCTTGGAAGTTCCCTTTAAGTACTGGAAAGTCACTATTAGGTCCCCCTGAAGTCTTCTCTTCTCCAGGCTGAACAATCCCAGAATGGAATTATGTGGAATAAAAGAAGAGTTTACAGACTGCTAAGGGAAATCTCATTGGTAAGCTATGAAAACACTGGTTGCATCAGCAAACAACGTCCAGAGTTCCTTAAGATACATAGGAACCATTTCTCACGGGGCTGGCAGCCCCAGCTCTCAGCCACCAGCTCTGTCCCTCTCCCAGCTCCTGAGTAAGTCCTCAGGTGGGCAGCTCCTGAGAGCTCTGCCAGGGCTGAGAGCAGCAAAGGCTGGTGCCTGCAGCAGCATCCTCTGGAGCGTTGCCATGGTGAGCTCCGGCACGCTCATCCCCAGAGAGCTCAGCTCCAAATGCACAGGGAACCAAAGCAGGACAAAGAAATGACACCCAAGCAACAGCAACAGGCTAATGATGTGTAATGAGCACACAGACACACTGTCACAGGGAAGCTTTCAGAAAAGAGTTATTTTTAGAAGTGAGTGCTCTGTAGGAAAGAAGCTGAGTCTGCCTAGTCCCAGCTCTGAATCAGGGTGGTCTCTGGGATATACCCAAGGAATTCTAACCCTCTTTCAGCAGGTGGATCACTATTTGGCACAGGGTAAAGCTTCAGCCTCTGTACTGCAAAAATTCTGATTGGTGCATTAATGACAGAGGACAAGGGATAAATAAGCAGATGAAGAGCCAGAGATGCCTTTAATAACAGAAACACTGAATCACAAAGGTTGGCAGAGACCTCTGAGCTCCTCAAGTGCAAGCATCCCTAGCACTGCCATACCACTAACCCATGGCCCTAAGGAGAGCAGCTCAATGGTTCTGAAACCCCTGCAGGGATGGGGACTCCAGCACCTCCCTGGGCAGCCTGGGACAACACTGAACAACCCTTGCAGTAAAGAAATGTCTCCTTATGTCCAACTTAAACCTCCCGTGCTGCAACTTGAGGGCATTTCATCTCATCCTTTCACTGCTAACCCTGGAGAAGAGACCTACCCCCATCTCACTCCAACCTCCTGTCAGGGAGCTGTAGAGAGCAGAACAGCAACAGATCATGGGATAACTCAAACCTGATATTTACTTTTTAGAACATTACTTTTTTTATTCCACGAAGAATTGTTGTATAAATGATTTTAAGTATTTGAACAACTTCAGTTTTCACAAAATACTTCCCATCATCAGTTGGTCCTTCTGGCAGTTCTGCTTTCTGACTGCATGCTCAACCAAAGGGAATGACATTTGTGTGAACATGAAAGCAACACTCCATCAAGTGATACAGGATCTCAGTGTAGAGCTGAGAAAGCTGCTGTGTGCTGCTTGCACTCCTGCCCTACAAAAGCACTGTGGTATAGTAGCCATACACACAGAAACAAACCAGCAAGAAGAGACATCCAAACTCAAAATATGGGCCATGGATACACCACAGTCCAGAAATAATGCTACAGGAAAGTCAATCAATGTTCTGCCATTAGGCACCATGTTTCAGTCAGAGCTTATTAGCAGACACTGCCAGGCCCTTTTGTGCCTGAAAGAGCTCTGAGATCAGTTAATTCCACATAGCTTCATGTTCAGCCACTTGCATATGCTTCTTTTCCCAAAGTACATAATTTTATTATTGTTGTTGTTGTTCCTATCTGGGCTGCTTATCATTGTTACAATGGAATTCACTAGTTCTTTCTACCTCATCATCTATTAAATTTCCAGGTAAACAATCAGGTTATGAAAAGCTCCTCCTGAATGAGCATGGAGCTTCTCAGTCAGTTCTGCTTTCACTTCCTTTATGGGCTGATAGAACAGAAGACACTTGAAAGCCTTGCTTCCTCACTGCCCACAAAATTTGGTGTGCAGTCTGCTGCTTTTGCCTGTGGGCAGCACTTGCCCTGCTGCCTTTGGACTACTGCCTGCTGCTCACAGGCTGGAGGGTCACCTGCCAAAAAGATGGTTACAGAGGTTTGGCTCCTCCAGCATATCCACCTTCTCACAGGCCTCTTTCCACTGGACATAGAAAAGGTTGTGTGGAGTAAATTACCCAAGCATCNCCTCTGCTGTGGGCACAGTTATGGCACCAGGGGCCACAGGAGACCACAAGGGATTGTCAGACTGTGCCTGATCCATTTGGATACTCAAAAGAGTTTACTCACTCCATGTGTCTCTCCTCACTCAGGTCCCTCAGGGAGTCTTTCCTTGCTGTCTAGTCATTGAGTGAATTCCCTGTGCTGTCACCTCCTTGGTTTTCAAGGCAGCACAGGACCAGCAACTGCTGCCTGGAGAAAGGGCTAAGGGAGAGAGATACAGCTACAATCTTTGCTATTTATCATTTTCCCTTTAGCTCCTCCTCTCCCAAAGGCTGCTGGCACCTTCCTAGAGGATCTGCCCTATACTTTTAAGCTTTCCTGATCCCCTTTAACAGCCACTGATTTATTTCCAGCATATACTGGCATTTCTGCTCAAGTGCAGGGAAAAGAACTTGAACTGTAACGAGATCCCTACAAAATCACTGATTGCTGCAGACATAATAGCATGGTTCTTACATGCTCATACCTTGATCCCTTCAGGGAAGAGGTTTTATTTACCACAAATAAAGATGAAGGCTGACAGACAGCCTTCAAATCAAAGCACAAGCCAGGAAAATGTCTGATTACTCCCAGAAGCAGCATTTAACAGCCTAACTTAGGCTTTATTTAGCTATTGTTTTGCATATTTCACCCACAATGAAAGGAAGCTTGTCGTGAACAAAATCATTTGGTAATCTAATTTATCAAGATTACTCACACACTGAAAGAGCAGAAGAATTTTTATCAAATTTGCACTTATGAGATCAATTTGTACTGATTCCTGTCTCTGAGATGCTCGTGCCTTTTCCAGGGTGGGTGAATGGAAAATTGAGACCCTAGTGCAATTCCAGCTGCTTCCAGAAAACAGTTTATGTTGTAATGTGCATCTGCTTAGGGAATTTACTTAAGAGGCTCTACTTTCCTTACTGTAACAGCATGCACTCTACCACCCACTACTTGCATGAAAATATTTTACCAGGATACTGCAAATCTTTAAACACAGGGACAAATTAACCGCACAGGGGCTGTCAGGTACTTCCCTTGCCCAGGAATGTTAGATGGATTAGATTAATGCCACAGTCAAGACGTGGAGTTCAACTTCAGTAATGGGAGTTGGCAGAACAAGACAAGAAACATCCCTGCAGAGATGCTTGCCTCAAAATCATGTATTGCAAAAGCATCAAATGTGCTCCCTCCTCCTCTTCCCTCGCCAGTCAGTCAGCAACTGGACTCACAGGCAAGGCTCCTGTCAGCTGCTTAAGAGACACATGAGGAAGATCACAGCATGCCTAATACCCCACTTGGGGCTCCTTCTGTTTCCTCTACTGTCCCACAAGTTGAGAGTTTCAGTTTTATCTAGTGGATCTGACAGCAAGCAGCTTGTCCCTCTCTCTAAAGGCTGTCCTGCCACTCATTTCCAAGACAGATCTTGGGTTAATGTTATACCTTGTCTAACATCTGGGCAGAACTGGTGATACCTAGTTCATCACTAGATGAACTGTGGTGCCTCTACCTGCAGTAGCCCCTTGCTCTGAGAAGAAAGCCTTCTGCTTTGGGCTGCTACTGGTATAGAAAAGGTGGTGAGAGGACACTCATGGAGCTGCTGCAGCAGGAATTCCCCTTTTGCCAGCTCCTGGCCAGATTAGTTTTCATCTCTTGCTTAGGCTCAAGGTTTGGTTGCAGCCCTAGTTCTGCCAGCCATGGAAGTGGGAGATGGGAGAGACAACCTGCTCTGGTTCCAACAGTGTGGTCTGGTACCCAGTGACACAATTGTCTAAACATGTGCTGACACAATGTAAGTAAAACACCTCCAGTAGGCTTCCTACAGCTGGAGACAAAAGTGCTGCCTCTCACCTTGTCATAGACAACAGACAGACAAGCTCACTGGGAGAGGATATTACCTCTGCTCATTCTTTTTGCAGAAGAAAAAACACCTACTTTTTAAAGACAGTTATTTTCAAGGTACCACATTTGCTTGCAATAATGTTAGTGGCTCAATTTTGCTTAAGTCATGCAAAATGGGTGTATTTGGAACATTTTCCTTTCTTTAGTTTTTTTGCTTCTATTCCCCATCTCCATCATTTACTTGTTCTTTTCCTTCTGGTCCTATATATACTTCAAAGCCAGATTTTCAAAGGCCAATTTCTCTCAGCAGAGCTTGCCCCCAGCTGCAAAAGCTTTGCTCACATATCCCTCCCTCAGGAGAAATAACATCTTTACACAGAGCTCCTTGAGGCAACATCTGTAATCATGCAAACAGGTAGCACATTCCCATGTGGTGCAACTCAAGAAGGAAGCATACACATCCTGCAAAGCAAACCCAGGGAAGCACCACACATATTTATATGCCACATAAACTCCACATCCTGCAGCTTGGACTCCATGCTACCCAATATATCCCTCAAGTCAATCAACTTTCTCAACAACTTTTTTTCTTCAGTCTTCACTGGCAACTCCCAAGTTTAACTCCCAAGTTAAAAAACCACAAGATGTAGACCAGGGCAGTGAATTCCCTCCTGCTGTATGTGAAAGTCAGGTTCATGACCTCCTGAGGAACCTGAACATGCATAAGTCTAGGGGACCTGATGAGATGCATCCCAGGATCCTGAAAGAATTGGCTGATGGAATCACCAGGCCACTCTCAATAATATTTGAGAAGTCCTGGCAGTGAGGTGCAGTCCCTAGTGACTGGAAGAAGGGGCATGGTACACCCATTGTCAAACAGGGTGTAAAGGAGGAGCCTGGGAACTACTGACCTGTTAGCCTCACCTCTGTGCCTGGGAAAATCATGGAGCAGATTCTCCTAGAAGGTCTGCTAAGGCACATGGAGGAGAGGGAGGTGATCAGAGACAGTCAGCATGGCTTCACTAAGGGCAGATCCTGTCTGACAAACCTAGTGGCTTTCTATGATACTGTGACTACCTCAGTGGACAAGGGACAAGCTGTGGATGTGATCTATCTGGACTTGTGCAAGGCCTTTGACACAGTCCCCACAACATTCTACTGGCCAAGTTAGAGAGCTATGGATTGGATGGGTGGACTGTTCAGTGGATAAGGAACTGGCTGGCTGGTCACATCCAGAGGGGAGTGGTCAATGGCTCCAAGTGCAGCTGGAGATCAGTGCCAAGTGGTGTCCCTCAGGGCTCTGTGCTGGGGCCTGCACTGTTTAATATTTGTATAAACGCTATGGCCAGCAGCATTGAGTGCACCAGCAGCAAGTGTGCAGATGACACCAAGCTATGGGGTGCTGGGGATAAGTTGGAGGGGCAGGATGTCATCCAGAAGGACCTGGACAAGCTGGAGAGGTGGGCCCAGGGGAACCTCAGGAGCTTCAACAAGACCAAGTGCAGGGTCCTGCCCCTGGGTCAGAACAATCCCCACTATCAATCCAGGCTTGGGGATGAGATGATGGAGAGCAGCCCTGCAGAAAAGGCCTTGGGGTGCTGGTGGCTGAGAAGCTGGCCATGAGCAAACAGTGCACGCTGGCAGCCCAGAAGCACAATGGCATCCTGGGCTGCAGCAAGAGAAGCGTGGCCAGCAGAGCCAGAGAGGTGATTCTGCCACTGCACTCTGCTCTGCTCACACCTCCTCTGCAATACTGGGTCCAGTTCTGGAGCCCTCAACACAGAAAGGACATGGAGCTGATGGAGCAGGTGCAGAGGAGGCCACGAGAATGCTCAGGGGCTGGAACACCTCTGCTCTGAGGACAGGCTGAGGGAGCTGGCATTGTTCAGCCTGGAGAAGAGAAGGCTTCAGGGGAACTACTAGTGACCTTCCAGGACCTAAAGGGAACTTGCAAGCAGGCTGCAGAGGGCCTGTTTGCAAAGGCCTGCAGTGAAGGACAAGGGGCAATGGTTTTAAATTGGAGAGGAGTAGATTTAAACTGGACATTAGAAAGAAGTTCCTCCCCATGAGGGTGGTGGAACACTGGCCCAGGTTGCCCAGGGAGGTGGTTGAGTTCCCATCCCTGGAGGCATTGCAGGTGAGGCTTGCCAGGGCTCTGGGCAAGCTGCTCTAGTTGGGGATGTCCCTGGCCACTGCAGGGGGGTTGGACTAGATGAGCTCCAGAGGTCCCTTCCAACCCAAACCAGTCTAGGATTCTATGAAATGAAGAATTCACATATGGATGTTGAGCCTGATTTGAGTTTACCCAAGGGGGTGAAAAACCTGGGAATGCAACAAACCAGCTCCTCCTTGGGTCACAGACCACACATATTCCCTTCCTAGCACCATGCTGGCCTTTGAACAGGATGTCCTTGACTTTGCAACCAAGCAGACCTCCCCACAGTCATTCAATTTCTGGATACTTCTGATAAAGTACTGTCAATCCATGCCACTGCAGAGCAGAGGCCTAACCAGTCCAGTTTCTCCTGCACAGAATGATACAGCTCATGCTTTCTAAAGATACTGGCTGCAAGAAGTGCCAAAGGACTCCAGGAATCTGTGTCACCACCCCGATGTCACCTGGACTGTGTATTTCTGTATTGGGACCCTTTTTTCCTGAGTATCCTGAAGAGCCAAATGGCCAGTAGCCTATGGTAGAGGCTTTGGGGTGTGGAAATGACACAGAGTGTGCCAAAGGCACCACTGTGACTCAGCTTTTTGCTCTTAGCATCCCCTGCAGTATCCTCAGGACTCCTCTGACACACAGCAAGAGGATCTTGGCAGAAAACACCTCAGAAGAGAATCTCAGAGTATATAACACTGACAAGAACAGGTGCCATGATTTGTGAAGTCATCATTGCCACAAGAGAG
>VWZO01003741.1:0-11927 GCA_013396975.1 Bucco capensis | reverse complement strand
CAGATCACAGAGTCCAACCAAAAAAAAACACACAACNCCTTCTTGGCCACCTGGGCACACTGCTGGCTCATATTCAGCTGTGCACCAGCAGCCCCAGATCCTTCTCTGCTGGGCAGCTTTCCAGCCACTCATCCCCAAGCCTGTAGCATTGCCTGGGGTTGTTGTGCCCAAAGTGCAGGACACAGCACTTGGCCTTAGTGAACCTCATCCAATTGGCCTCGGCCCATGGATCCAACCTGTCCAAGTCCCTCTGCAGAGCCTCCCTGCTCTCCAGCACATCAACACTCCCACACAATTTGGTGTCATCTGCAAACTTACTGAGGGTGCTCTCAATCCCCACATCCAGGTCACTGTGATGCAGACAAGATGATGGAGGCCAGGGGTTGGCTGCATTACCTGGGGCAGTGAACAGGTTTCTCTCCTTTCTCTGAGGCATCGGCAGCCAAAAATGGTCAGACACATCAAAGGTGGGGAGGGAACACAAGCCACTGGGGCTTACAAGCCTTATGCCTCTGGAGCAGCAGGATGGGAGGGCAAAACAGTAGTGCTCATGGCTGGCTGCTGATCTCCAGCATCCGATCCTCGTGTTAGAGCTAAATAGGTGCCCTACTAAGTGAATATCTTCTAGGTGAATACTTCACAGCTACCTGAGCATGAACTTCCATGCACACCTGAAACAGAGAACATAACTGATCATAGCAGCATGACCTTGCTCATAGAATGTTTAGGGTTGGAAGGGACCTTTAAAGTCATCTAGTCCAAACCCCTTCCAGTGAACAGGGACATCTTCAACTAAGTCAGGTTCCTTGTAGCCCTGTGCCCTTCTCTGGACCCACTCCAACAGATCCATATCTTTCCTGTGCCGAGGACTCCGGAGTTGGCCACAGCACTGCAGGTCAGGTCTCAACAGAGCAGAGTAGAGGGACAGAAGCCCCTCCCTCAACCTGCTGGCCATGCTGCTTTGGATGTAGCCCAAAACGCATTTGGTATTCTGGGATGTGAGCACACATCACCAGCTCTTGTCCAGCTTTTCATCCTCCAGTACCCCCAAGTCCTTCTTCATAGGGCTGCCTTTAATCATATCATCTCCCAGCCTGTATTGATATGAAAGATTCCACCAGCTCAGGAGCAGGACTTTGCACTGGCCTTGTTGAACCTTATGAGGTTCACAGAGACCTTCTCCAACTTGTCCAGATCCCTCTTGATGGCATCCTGTCCCTCAGGGGTGTCAACCACACCACTCAACTTGCTGTCATTGACAAGCTTGCTGAGGGTGCACTCAATCCCACTGTTTATGTCAGAGAGGAAGATATCAAACAGCACATCTGCATCAGCAGAGATGGGTAAGGAGTCCATGTGTAGTGCTGCACCAAACAGATGGAGCCCCTGTAGAAGAGGCCTGAGCTAGCTACACTGTGTTATGGGCCAGAGCAAATCTCATTAACCCTCCCTGAATTTGGAGTGAGGCCCTTGGTGGACTTCAGTAGAACACTCGAAAGGAAAAGGGCCTGTCTTCTGGAAAAAATCATCCCCCTTCACTCCACTGGAGTGAGTTTGCAGACTAAAAGGGTAAGTTTCATTCAGTAACTCCCTGGATTAACTGTAAATTAATATTGCACTTTGGTAGGAAAACTTACCTCTCCTGGATTCCAAGGGGGGAAATCCCACCCATTCTGTGCAGAGAGGAATTTCTAATCATTTCTTATTCTTAGAGAAAAACAGCATAAAGGATCTGATTTCCTCAAAACCCCCTTTTGCTTTGTTTTCTGTAACACTGTATGACCTTATCTATCTCTGTTTTAGTCCTGACAACTGGGATGTGAAGAGTGACTCTAACTGCAATGGCATATGGGTAAGTAAGTGAAGTAGTGTCATCCTTCCCTCCTGATTGCTGCTTCTCTTTTTTTGTCCTTTTGAATTAGCCTGCAGATTGTTTTTGTTTCTTTTTTTATTTACTCTGGTTTATTGACTGATTTGGATTTCTCTTATTTATTTACTGCTTTTGATAGTACAAGTAATAATTGTATTTATTGAGAACTAAGGAAACAGGAGAAGCAGTTACAAGCAAAGTTTGTTTGTTGATGCTTATGATTATTTAAATTATAGCTATTATAATTAATCTAAGTGTGTACATACTTATTAAAATAAAGTAATGGAAAGCTATGATGCAGTGCTGCCTGCAGGCAAACATTCAAGAAGAACTAAAATCTCAATCTCAGTTTTACACTGCCATGTTACAGGCACTAGATAGCTATTATTATCTGCCCCTTCTCTCCTCCAACAGGGTGTGGATCCAAAAGATGGAATTCCTTATGAGGAGAAATTCTGCAAAGGTAAATATTCACAGTCAATAGAAGAATCAATCTTTTTGTATTGTCAAGGGTTAGGGCTGGCTCAACCACCAGCCCAGGAACAGATGTTCTCTATTATCCCCTTTTCCCCACTCCAGGGAGGAAAAGGGGAAATTAACAGAGAGACAGAGAGACAGACTTGGGAATTGGAAATGAAACTTAAACTAATGAAAATAACAACAAGAAAATGAAGAGTATACACACACACACAAAACCAATACCAGAACCAAACCCTCTTGATGGTAACTACCTCCCCACTGATGCTGGAGCAGGAAGACTTCAGCAGCAGCTGGGACTCAGGCTCAGGAGCTGGATCCTTGAACTCAGCAACTCTTGAATTGAGATGGAAGGCAGGCCAGGGAGAGTCCTGGAGGAACAGAGCTGGGCTGCCAAGCTTCACAAGGCTCAGGTACTCAACCTACTAGCCAGGTAGAAGCTCAGCCCTCTCCTTATACATACTAGTCGTTAATTAGCTGCTAATTAGCTCAATTAAGCACATGTTTGCTTGGGTCTTAGGTCTGATGCAAAAGACCCCAAGGCCCATGCTGGATACCAAAGCCTCAAGGACTGAATATGACCTCTGTGGCATCAAATAACTTATTTTGACTCAAACTAGGATGCGTATTCACTTCATTGTTTATGAATATATATATATTGCCAATGCAGGAGAAAGACAATGGGCTTTGTCGTCCAATGTTAGGACAAGAGGGAATGGGAGCAAGCTGGACCACAGGAGGTTTAGTATTGACACGAGGAGGAACTTCTTTGCAGTGAGGGTGCCAGAGCACTGGACCAGGGTGCCCAGGAGGCTGTGGAGTCTCCTTGTCTGGAGACATTGCAGAGCTGCCTGGACACATTGCTGTGTGAGCTGGTCTAGGTGATCCTGCTCTGGCAGGGGGGTTGCACTAGATGATCTTTCTAGGGCCCTCCCAACCCCTAACATTCTGTGATTCTGTGGCTTTACAACTTCATGAAAAGAAACAAAACCATAGAATTGTTTTGGTTGGAAGAGACCTTTAATGTCAAGTCCAACCATTAAACCAACACTGCTAGGTCACCACTACAATACGGATTTTAGTCTATATATAGACCACCACCATATCTATATAGAGAACACCACCATAAATATATCCAGTGACTGTGACTCCACCACTTCCTTGGGCAGCCTGTTCCAGAGACTGATAAACCTTTCCGGGAAAAGATTTTTCCTAATAACCAACCTAAACCTCCCCTGGCACAATCTGAGGTCATTTCCTCTTGTCCTATCTCTAGTCACCTGGGAGAACAGACTGATCCCCACCTCACCACAACCTCCTTTCAGGGAGTTGTAGAGAGAGAAAAGGTCTCCTCTGAGCCTCCTTTTCTCCAGGCTAAACAACCCCAGTTCCCTCAGCCACTTCTCATAAGACTTGTGCTCCAGAGCCCTCACTAGCCCTGTTGCCCTTCTTTGGACACTCTCCAGCACTTCAATACCATTGTTGTATTGAAGGGCCTAAAACTGAACAAAATATTCCAGGTGCAACCTCATCAGTGCTGAATATAGTTATGGACAATCATTTCCCTAGTCCTGCTGGCCACACTATTTTGAATACATGCCAGGACACTGTTGGCCTTCTTGGCCACCTGGGCACATTGCTGGTTCATGTTCAGCTGCTGTTGACCAACACCTTTAGGTCCTTTTCCACCAGGTAGCTTTCCAGCCACTCTGCCCCAAGCCTGGAGCATGGCATGGGGTTGTTGTGACCCAAGTGCAGAACCTAGCACTTGGCCTTGTTGAATCTCATCCCATTGGCCTTGGCTCATCAATCCAGTCTGCCCAGATCCCTCTATAGAGCCTCCTACCCTCAAGTAGATCAACATTCCTGGTCTACTTGATGTCATCTGCAAACTTACTGAGGGTGCCCTCCACCCCCTCATCCAGATCACTGATAACGATATTAAAATGGAAAATATTTCTTATCTTATTTCTTATCTTATCTTGAGGATGGGCAAAGATGAAGTATGAATAGCACAGGCTTCTGGTAATTTCCTGTTAAAAGCCAGCTCAGTTATCAAGATGAAGTATATGGCTCAGAGACAGCAGCAAAGAGAGACATCACCTCTGCAGCTGCTCTGGTATCCAAAACCTAACCCAGAGGATTCAGGGAAGCAGTTTTATCTCAATGTGTGCCCAGTTTGATCCATTGCCATAAAGACCAGTCATCGTGCCAGCAGGGAGGCTGATTATTTTCTGGAGAAGGCCTTAAAGAGAGGAACTAATGGCATCATCTGATCTCTCTGACAGGGATGTGGGTGCCTGTGTATACCCACAAGCACAAATAACACCCTTACCAAACAGCTGAGACTACAGCTGCTGCTCACCTTTTCTTACACTGAAATCAGCATCCTGGAGATGAACCATTGCCTGGCAAGACTTTGCAACATTTTTAGATGAAAGGCAATTTACAAAGTGCTAAGTAACATTAATTATAAACCAGCCAGATTGTTCCAGCAGAAATACTCCTATGAGTAGCATAGCCATCACCCAGTTCTGTTATAAGGAGCTTTGAGTGATTTCCTGAGTAATCCAATTTCCCTAAATGTTTGGGTTTTTTTAATGCATATTCTGTGGCTAGGTAAAAGAAATAGAATCATAGAATCACAGAATGGTTTGGGTTGGAAGGGACCTCTGGAGCTCATCTAGTCCAACCCCCCTGCAGTGGGCAGGGACATCCCCAACTAGAGCAGCTTGCCCAGAGCCCTGGCAAGCCTCACCTGGAATGCCTCCAGGGATGGGAACTCAACCACCTCCCTGGGCAACCTGTGCCAGTGTTCCACCACCCTCGTGGGGAGGAACTTTTTCCTAGTATCAAGTCTAAATCTACTCTTCTCCAATTTAAAACCATTGCCCCTTGTCCTTTCCCTCCAGGCCTTTGCAAACAGGCCCTCTGCAGCCTTCTTGGAAGTTCCCTTTAGGTCCTGGAAGGTCACTAGTAGGTCCCCCCGAAGTCTTCTTTCCTCCAGGCTGAACAATGCCAGCTCCCTCAGCCTGTCCTCATAGGAGAGGTGTTCCAGCCCCTGAGCATTCTCGTGGCCTCCTCTGGACCTGCTCCATCAGCTCCATGTCCTTTCTGTATTCAGTTTGCTTTTCCTACTCTTGTGACTAATAAAATGTGTTCTTTAGGTGCAGGCTCCCAAGGGGTTGTGCTGTTGGGAGACTCAGCCGGTGCTCACTTCCACATCCCTCCCGAGTGGATGACTGTCATGCAGATGTCAATGGTGAGCAATCACATTCAGGGTGCTGAAACTGCTCTGCTGCTGGCTGCCATTTGCTTTCTGCCCAGTGCCACGGGTTGCCAAAGGGATGCAAATGCAAAATGCCTCATTGCACTGGAATGTATAGTTATGGTCTCCTGTGTGTCCCTCCCCTCCTGCAGCTGCTCTTCTGAAGAGGAAAAAGCATAGCCCTGCGCTACTGCCACTCCTCCGACATCTGTGCAATTGGGTCAGGGAAGAGATTGGCTTCAGTGGCCCAGTGCTGTGCCAGATACACAAACCAGGACATCTGGCTTTCCAGGCATATGCCTGCTGCTGAAGGAGACCCGTGCTGTCTGTGGGATCAGTCCTGCCATTAGCAGGCTTGTTGGGATGGCTCCTTGTTGTGCAAGTGTTGCAGAGGTGACCCTGCTGACAATCTGGGAACTTCAGGTTTAGAGATCTGGCTTTGAAATGACACATCCTGGATTGTTTCCCCTTTGTCTGTGGCATAGATGTAATAGGTTTAGTAACTCCAATGCTCTGTCTCTGAGGCTTGTTGAACAAATAGATCTGCAGGTGTTTGAGAGCCATCCAGGGGTTTCTAATGGACTTGTCCTAGAGGGAAGGATTTCTGTAGTGACCATAAAACATCACTGCCACACTGATCTCTATCTTTGGGCAGTATCCCAGCATTTCTCATTTTCAAATAACAACAAAATGTCCCCAAGTCTGAATTATGCTGAGCCTCAGCTGTTGCAGTTTGCTGGTGTGGAATGAAATAATTGAGGGGAAAAGATCATTCCAGCAAAATGCAATTGGGAGGTGGATATAAATGCATAGGTATGCTCCTGTCCTTCACTGTCATTTCCTAGCCTGAGCCAGTATCACTCCCTAGCTAGGGAGGTCTCTGAGTTGTCCTCTGCACAAAGATCTGTTGCACAGAAATGAGCAGTTAGATTGTCATTACCCACCTTATCATAGAATAATAGAATGTTTTGGGCTAGAAGACACCTCCTGGGTCATCTATTCAACTAGATCAGGTTGCTCAGAGCCCTGTCCATCCTCACCTTGAACGTTACCAGGGATGGGCCATCTACCCCCTCTCTGGGCGACCTGGGCCAGTGTTTCACCAACCTCACTGTAAAAAAATTCTTCTTTCTATCTAGTCTAAATCTATCCTCTTTTAGCTTAAAATCATCACCCCTTGTCCTATCACAACAGGCCTTGCTAAAAAAAACACCTGTTCCCATCTTTCTTGTAGTCCCTGAAAGGCTGCAAAAAGGTCTGCTTGGAGCCTTCTTTATTCCAGGCTGAACCACCCCAACTGTCTCAGCCTTTTGTAATAGCAGAGGTGTTCCAGCTCTCTGTCAATTTTGTGGCTTTCTCTGAGCATGGTCCAGCAGGTCCTTCTTTTTCTTGTGCTGGAGACTCCAGAGCTGGACCCAGCATTGCAGGTGAGGTCTCACCAGAGCAGAGCAGAGGGGCAGAATCCCCTCCCTCACCCTGCTGGCCATGCTGCTGGGGATGCAGCCCAGGATACATTTGGCTTTCTGGGCTGTGAGTGCCTATTGCTGGCTCATGTCCAACTTTTCATCCACCAGTACCTCCAAGTCCTTCTCCACAGGGCTGCTCTCCATCCCATCATCCCTCAGCCTCTACTGATAGCAGGGGTTGCCCTGACCCAGGTGCAGAACCTTACACTTGGCCTTGTTGAACCTTATGAGATTCACAGAGACCCACTTCTCCAACTTGTCCAGATCCCTCTGGATGGCATCCTGTCCCTCAGGTATATCAACCACACCAATCAACTTGGTGTCTCCTCTGCAAACTTGCTGAGGGTGCACTCAATTCCAGTGTGGTTGGTCGCATCCAGAGGGTAGTGGTCAATGGCTCAAAGTCCAGCTGGAGATCAGTGGCAAGTGGTGTCCCTCAGGGCTCTGTACGGGGGCCTGCACTGTTTAATATTTGTATAAACACTATGGACAGCAGCATTGAGTGGACCATCAGCAAGTGNGACCTTCCAGTACCTAAAGGGAACTTCCAAGAAGGCTGGAGAGGGCCTGTTTGCAAAGGCCTGGAGGGAAAGGACAAGGGGCAATGGTTTCTCCATCTGGACATCATGCCATTGACCAGTATCCTCTGGATGCAGCCATCCGACCAATTCCTCATTCACCAAACAGTTCACCCATCAAATCCTTTTCTCTAAATTGGAGAGAGAAGGATGTGTAGGACTGAGTCAAAGGCTTTACAGAACCTTCTCTTCCTCTCACCTTTCCAGGTGAATGCATGCTACTCCTCCAATGGCCTCTTGTAGAAGAAGAAATGCATGGACAGTTTCTGGAGAATAATGCTTATTCGAAAATGTCAGTAATTATAGTGCTATTGGAGGTCAGAGAGTTTCATGCATTTTTCTGCTTTTGCTCCCAGACCCAAACTGATTTCAGTATTGCAAATTAGCAGTTGTTCTTTGTTAAACTTTTATGAGTAACGATTAGATAAATGACACTGATGACAGAGCTGATGAGGAGCATAATAAATTGGCACTAATGATAATTTAGATTATCTTGTCTGATAAAGATGGTAATTATCCTGATGGTGACGATGATGATTCTAGCAATAACTCTGGTAGCAGAGCCATGTAGGCAAAAATCATTTTAGACTACGTCAGCATTTTATTATGACTGTGATGGAAGTTTAGAACGCTTTTCTCTGGCTTAAAGCTTTCTGGGGCATAAGCTGGATGGGTTGAGGACTGGCAATGGTGTGTAGAGGGAGACATTTCAAGGTTGGGAACTGGAGTGCAGATTATAATGAGTTTTGATGGCACCTCATTACTGTCTGAAGGTGTAGAGTAACTTGCATGGGAAGGGTAAGGCTGCTTTCTGTGTGAGGCCCAACAAACAGAGGCTTTCAGTCCTTAACTCTATCTGGTTAGAGTCTGAGGAAAATCAAGGACTGGCTGGAAAGGCAGAAAGGGTGACTCCAGGTTAGAACTAGTGCCCTGAACTGGGCAAGGAGGGCAAAGGGAGGTGGGTTCACTCTCTGCCGTTTGTAGTCACTTAGCTCACAGTATATAAAACATAGGAGTTAAGACATCACTGGGAGTAGAGAAGATAAATGCAATACATAAGTAAGTAAAAAAGAAGCCTGGACTTTATACACAGACCCAGAGCAAGCCAGTCCTGGGAGAGACATCTCTCATGCACCAGCATGAGGCTGGTGTCTGTTCTGAGCTCCATAACAAAGGGATGCATTAAGACATAGCTTTATATAAGACTTACTGGAGCCAGCAGAAGAGCATCATACAATCATAGAATCATTTGGGTTGGAAGGGACCTCTGGAGCTCATCTAGTCCAACCCCCCTGCAGAGGGCAGGGACATCCCCGTCATAGCATAACACAACATTTTCTTGAGTTTAGCAAAGCTTTTGATACTGTCTCCCATCGTATCCTCATAGCCCAACTTCNGGGGAGGCCTCACCTGGAATCCTGTGTCCAGTTGTGGGCCCCTCAGCTCCAGAAGGAGGTGATTGAGTCCCCATCCCTGGAGGTGTTTAAGAGACAGGTGGATGTTGCATTGGGAGGCATCATATAGCAGGTTGATAGGGCTAGGACAAAGGCTGGACTTGATGATCTCCAAGGTCTCTTCCAGCTATAACTGTTCTATGATTCTATGTTTCAATGCAAGACAAAGCTCTTCTATACCCTTGTGAGTCTGCCTGTAAGGCAGCCTCCAGTAACTTTGCACGGTACTGTTACATACAGGAATTTCTCTATCTAGCAATAATATCCTCTCTATCTAAATCATAACATCCTGGACTGAAGGATAGCCCCAAACTCCACTAAGTCCCCAAACACTCAGAGTACAATGGGAGGAAGACAATTACACAGATGTCAGAAAGAATAAGTCAAATTTATTTTGGCTTTCTGCTTGTCAATAAGCTTTGGGTTTGCCAGCAAGAGCTGAGTTGAAAGTTTGCTCCTTTGACCTGAAAATTCCAACACTAAAAATGAAGTATAATGCAGTAGATTTGCACTTGAGGTTTAGCAAAGCAGAAGAAATCCTGTTGGTTGGGGGTCTTTTGTTTGTTTTAGGATTTTGTTGTTATTGGGTTAGTTTTGGGTTTGGTTTTTTTTAAGTGGATGGCTTTTGTGGAAAGCTAATGTTGAAAACCATGATGTGTCTAGCAATGGATATTGTGCTCCTGCTGCTCTGTCCATCTGCTTACAGTTGACTTCCAAATTGCTACTAAATGCAGCATTTTTCTGTTACACATCTAGAATAGTAGCTTGCTTTTATAACTCATTTTAGAGACAATTTTATCTGGAGATAAAAGCACTGTATTTATCAGTGTGCTGGGAAATATACCCTTTCTAGGAAGATGCACTTTAAAACTCTGGGATCTCTATTTCATGCTGAATAAAGAGAAAAACAAATCTCATATCCATCTGTAATATAGTAAATATCTGTTTGCCCACAAATTCAAGGGTTCCTTGGGTTTCATTAAAGTAACTCTTTCATACTAAGTATTTCCTATGAAAATAATTCAGCATTTCTTTAAATACATGCCCAGGATGTCCTGAACACTTATTCCACTGACTTCTTTTTTTTTTGCACTACTAGAAAAAAAGGAGTTTGATCTGTGCAAAGCTATTAAAAACATACTCCAGGTTCCCTGTAAATGCAATGAACTGGAGGCAAGCTTCTCCCAGCTAGTGTTGTAATGAGTGAGATGCTGCATTTGGGGGGAAATAAGGTGGTAATGTTGCTAATTTCAAACCTATGCCCCTTGCAGCTTTGCAGAGTAGAAATGCCTTACATGCCTTCTAAAAAGACAGGCAGTGCTTCCTCAAGAGCTCTGAGGCTTGCTTGTTTGTCTACTTAGAATAAGAAAAGTCATCTGTGGTGCTTAATGCTATCATGAGAATGTGAACATCACTAAAGTCAGGATAAAATCAAATAGTCAATTCCCCTTCCAATTAAGGGAAACTTCAGTGCTCTCAGGACCTCTGCAATCACTATTTCTAAAGGTTTGTGTGAGCGTTAGGTTTCCAATGCCCTTTTGTGTCTTGACTTTGAAAATCTGCCACAGCAACCTTGAACCTTCTTCCATTTTAGCTAACTTAGAATCGTAGAAGAGTTACAACTGGAAGAGACCTTGAAGATCANCCCCCTGGGCACACTGCTGGCTCTTGTTCAGCTGTCACTCAGCACCCCTAGGTCCCTCTGTGCCTGGCAGCTCTGCAGCCACTGCTCCTCAAGCCTAGAGCACTGCTGGGGGTTGTTATGGCCAAGGTGCATCACCTGGCATTTGGTCTTAGTGAACTTCATGGCATTGGCCTTGGCCCAGAGATCCAGCCTATCCAGATCCCTCTACAGAGCCTCCCTTTCCTCAAGCAGATCGACACTGCTACCCAGCTTGGTGTCATCTGCAAACTTACTAAGGGTGCACTCCATGCCCTGGTCCAAATCATTGCTGAAGATGTTAAACAGGAGTGGCCCCAGTACTGAGCCTTGTGGGACCCCACTTGTGACTGGCTGCCAGCTGCATTGAACTCCATTGATCACAACTCTTTGGACTCAGCCATCTAGCCAGTTTTTAACCCAATGTAGTGTATGCCCAACCAAGCCAAGAGCACTTAATTTCTTTAGAAGAAATCTAAAATTTAATTTAGAAAAATCAGCCACAGCAACCTTGAACCTGCTTCCATGTATGCTAACTTGGTCCAGTGCTGCTCAGGGTGTGTGCATGGAGCCATGGCTTTGGCTGCCCAGAAGAGAAGTGGGAGGATTTGGGGACATGCTTTTGGGGGTAGGACCCATCTAGGAGGTGAGGACATCCCTTTGAAATGAGATCCATCTAGAGCATTTGAGGTTAAAATATGTCATTTGAAGCTAGGCTGGAATATCTCCCTAATGATGCTCTGCTAAAATCTGGCATGTAGGCTGAAGCATAGTTTCTCAGCCAGAATAGTCTAGAGAATGGTATTTAAACAAGACTGTGCTCAGAAGAGTTTTAAGCTAAAAGTCAACATGGATCCACCTCTAGAATGGTTTACATTTGCATCTGAGACTAAGGGAAATGCAGTCTGTTAGATCATGCTTTTCCAAACTGCATCCCTGCGGAGTTCAAGGTCTAACATTCTTCTGAATTTTCCATTAACTACTCATCTTCACCCTTTACTCCTGAAATGTCTCCAAATGTCTGGCTTTAAGTGCTTTCCTGGAACAATGTCAATGCTAAGCATATATTGTGTGGTCATAGAGGGAATTATGACACCATAGAGCCTATTGTGACATCAAAGATGGCATTGTGACATCATAGAGGGCACTGTGAC
>VWZO01003738.1:104772-116561 GCA_013396975.1 Bucco capensis | reverse complement strand
AGAAGATCAATTCAGTCTTTAACTTGGCTGATCCCAGATGTGGAATCAACAGAACTCCATTTACACTCTTTCCAGAAGGGTTGTGAGACTGAATTTCCTAAAGTGTGCAAATCACTTCATGATCCTTGGTTAAGATATAAAATGCAGAGGCCAGAGCTGTAGGAGTGGTAAAGAATATCCTTCTCTTTCAAGTTTTGCAAGCATGTAAGTTCTCTCTTTCAGCATGTCTGTAGATTCCCAGTATGTGTACTGGGAGTGAGATCTGGTCCTCAGGCAGAGGTTTCATGTGGGCTCTTCTTACAAACCCCATCTCTCCAGTGAAACTTTTGCCTATATTTTTCCCAGAAGCTTCTTCTCTTTCAGTCCAGAATTTTATCAGCAATTCTTATGCTAACAGGGGTCAGGAGATGAGATGTTTCTCACGTTACACTTGAAGCTTCTCATGAATAATGGCCTGTATCACCTCTATTGTCTGTCCAAAACATAAGCAACCAGACATAAGGCCAGAGGAGAAATTTAAAGAGTGCTGAATAAGCCAGCAGGACAGAGCAAGAACTAAGATAGTCAGAGAGTGAAACAAATACAAGGTAGAGCAGATGGTTATTTGGGGGGGAATATCTGAGCAGATTAACTAGCAGGCAGCTAGAGAATGAGTCAGTCCCTAGTTAAAAAGTACCCTGAAATCTTCAGAGTGAGATTAACAGAAGCACAGATGAAGATCACACTGTAGCCAAAATAAATTAGAGGTCATTATTCCCTAGTGAATTTTCCTAAGTGCTAAGTAGAGCACATCAGGCTTTTCACAGAAAGCTGAGGGGGGTTGCCATACTTCAGACTATCACTTGCTCTTGTCTAAGGGCAATCTGTCCATTTGGAAGCAATTTCCCCCATCAGTATTGTCCTTCTCTTCTTGCTCAAATTCATTTCTTTGCCTTTTTTTGCTCTCATATATATATATGTGTGTGTGTGTGTCTATTCTGTATGGAAAAAATAGCAAAATAGCTGCAGTTTGAGCAGGATGATAATCCCCAAATACATGGCATTGGAAATTGCTGTCATGGAAATTTCAGTTCCCCCCTAGCCCTTCCATCTTTGGTTTTTCTTCTCTAAGACTGCAGCTGCCATCTGATTTGTATTTATATATGCTCTGTATAGATATTAATGCAATAACAGATTAAACCTAAAGGAACTGTTACTCCACAGAGAAATCTCAGGGTCTGCTCTTACACAACACTAATGCCTCTGAATAACTTTCCTCTTCTGCAGGGTACATTTGAATTTAATGGGGACTTTTCCATGCCAAAGTGTCTCACATATGTGAATGTTTGCTGCAAGTTCAGACTTTCCCCATATGTTGATGTCAATTTGTTTTTGCAACCTCAAGACGGTTTAGAAACCTCAGGCTCTGATCAGGATTTCTATATGGTTGGTTGCTTTCAGTTCTGCAGGCTTCATTCTACCAGATTTTGAATGCAAAAAGTGGGCCAAAAGCTCACTGCTGTTGGTAAAACCACCTCCTGCTTACCAGGCTGAACTTGGCTTACAAGGGATGTGCTTTGAGGTCTGAGCAAGCTCATAGGTGACACTCAGGGTGCTATCACCTTCTCANTCCCCAGGGCACAGGAGAGGGGAGAAGAACCTCTCTGGCTCTGCTGGCCACGCTCCTCTTAATGCATCCTAGGATGCCATTGGCCTCTTGGCCACAAGGGCACATTGCTGCCTCATGGGCATCCTCCTAGCCACCAGCACTCCTAACAGAAACTGGATTGACAAGCTTGAAGAAATCATACAAGAGCCCAAGAAGCAGTTTTAGTGCTTGTGTGTCCAGGAATCAGCCAGTGGAGTTGATGGAGCTCCTCTAGTGTAGTTGGCCTCTGATCTCTGGGGAAGGACTCCTCTAGGTATCACTGCAGAGTTCAGACTCACTGTGTGTGTTCTGTACAATCATCTTCTCTAGGGCAGGGGCTTCAAGTATCCAAAAGTATTGTTAGGTTATAAGTTTTATCAGATTTCCACAGGAATATGAAGTTTTGATAAATCCACTTCAACCCAAATATGGTTGGTCTCAGAATACTTGAGGGAGGAACCAACAAATCTCTTTCTCTTGAACTCTAGTAGGGATTTAAACTCCTGCCCATCCTCCAGAGAGCCAAAGCAGTATATAATATATATATATTATAATATATAAATTCTGTCTTTGAGGGTATGAGTGCTACTGACAGTGCATGGCCCAGCCTGATGTATTGTGCTGCAGAAGGCTGCTGAGCTGAAACACTAATGCTTAGTTTAAGCTCAATAATAATGGTAATTTCACAGGTTAATGCAAGGATAATCAAGTCTTCCATAGGCATCTGCTGTGACCATGAGGAAAGTTGGTTTTTTCCTCCAGATTCAACAGTTTACCTGTGACTAGTGTCCTCTTGGAGAAGAGGTGACTTCTCTCTAAAAGATGCAGGACCTGGCTTACAAAACCACTGATATGTCTGTGTTTGCAGTTAATAGGCTCACTAACCATTAGCCTAAATCTGGGAAGCATAGGATAACACCTCAAACTATTCCACTTGTAAGCTTCTGAGTGAATAAGACTTATTTCTTAGCCCACAGAAATGTAAGTAGATTCTTTTCCTTTTCTGTATCCTGGCATTATTTAAGATTAAGCTCCTTTTTTTGTGTGTGAGGCTTATCTCCATTGCAATCAAGATCAAATATATATTTGTATGTGTGTTTCTGGCAATCTTTATAGCAACTGCAGGCACTTAGACAACACTTGAAAGGGGAGAAAAAAAAAGTGTCCTTGCTCTTTAAAACCAAGTTGGCACTACTGAATTTTTGGTGTTAATTAAATGGCTGAAGAAAACTCATCCCTGATGAGGACTCAAGAGCTAATTGTTTCTGCCTGGCTGAGGATGGTCTCTTGCCCACTCCCATCTGGGCTGCCTGGGACTGAGGAGTGTGGAGGGTGATGGTTCTTCTTGCTCTCTGCTCTGGAGCCAGCTTCCACATTTCCCTAACTTGCAGAGCAGCTGGGAGTTCTGCTATGCTCTAGTCTTCCACCTTCTGTCTTCTACCCTCCAGGAGGCACAGTGGGAAAATTAAATCTATTGGAGGGCTGTTCTCAGCCAGCCCCAAGGCTTTGAGGAGAGATCCCAGCAGGGAGATCAAGAGAGGCCAATTAATAAAGTCCTTTCTCTGCCTTCTCTCTCCATGTGGTGCCTTCTCCTGTTTCAGATGGGCCTGAGGACCAGAGCTTGTCCTCAGAACACTGTGCCCACAAGAAGTTGCCTTGCTGTAGAAATTGGAAGCAGACCTGGCCACCAGAGATTGAGAATCTGGCAGGCAGAGCTGATTAGAGATGCTCAGAAGAGCTTGCAGTTTCACTGCTGTGTACCCTTTGGGCTTGTGCTGGAAAAACAAGGCTGAGGGCTGCCAATATTTGTAAATGTGATGCTATTGTTTTAGCTGAGGATGAGATCAGGCAGTGGAGGCAGCCCAGAACAAAACTGAAGTGCTCTTTTGATTTGTATTCCATGGCATGGTGAGGAATGTGAAGCTGGGATCACCTCTCCCACCCCTGTCATGATCTTTATACTCCTAAATCTATTTCCACTCCTTTCCAAAGCACCCTGTGCCTCTGTCTCAGTTAGATGCCTAGGAAATGTAGAATTGTCCTAACATGTCCTTGCCTCTTCTGGATATCCCCAACCTTACTTGAGAACATAAAACATATTTGACCTCTTCCAGCTTTGTAATCCCGTATGCATCCTTGGAGTATTTTGGCACCTAGATGATGTTTAAAGGTCCCTTCCAACCCAACCCATTCCCTGATTCTATGATCTCACTTATTCCCATGTTTTCCTTTAATTTTCTAACCTCTGTATTACTAATATTGTGTTGCCAGGTAATTATTTGTGAAGTGCAGGTATTTTTATCCTGCTGGAAAGGATTGATTGCAGTGCTGCAGTTGGAACAGGGATTTGGAGGGAGCTAAGGATAGGATTCCTCAATAAGGAGGCACAGGGGACTTTTTATGGGTGGTGGCTGACTAGCAGCATCCTTGTTGAATTGATTGTTTTAATGCTGGAATTTAATTGTGGTATTAATCATGTGCTAGAAGCACCAGGAGCATTGTGAAGGTGTTGTCTTAGTTGCTATTTCAGTAGAAAGAAGGAAGCTGAATAATGAGTATTTAAAGGTGATGATTAGTAGGATTGAACGCAGCACTTTGGTAGCTGAAGCTCTGTTGTTCTAGGTAAATTCTCCCAAATTTATCCCACCATGTGGACAAGGTCTGGTGGTGACTTTGAGCAGCCCACGTGGGGTTTTTTGTGTGCCTGTCTGTGCAAGAAGAAGACAGGTAGCTGCCTTTTTGCTGTGGGCAGGGGCTAACAGAGGCTCCCCAGCTTTTGTAGACAGATGCATGCCACAGCCCCTGAACATGGCAAACAGTTAGAGAAGCCTTCTCTTGATCAAATTCATGTCCAGTGGTCAGTCCCAAACCTCCTTGGAGGAGAGGTGGGGAAAAGAAACCTGAGAATACCTACTGAAAGCTTGTCCAAACCCACTGAAAAAAGAGAAAGGAAAAGAGAGAATAAAAGGGGGAAAATAAAGAAGAAAATAATGTGTAAGTCTGTCTGCAGCTACAGCAGAGGGAAGCAGATGTAAGCAAGCCTGCCTGTGCCTTCTGAAGCTCTGTTAGTTGCTGGAAGGCAGCCAGTGGTGAAATAATGGCTGAAGGCAGCTCCCCTTTCTCCCCTCTCCCTGACCTACCAGCAGACAAGCCATTTGTCCATTATTAAGCTGTGGAGCACACACTGTGCTGTGCAACAGGGCAGTGTTCAGAGCTGGAAATCTCCACTCATGTATTCACTGGGAGAATCTGGGATAATGCCAGAAATATCTCCCTCCCCACACCTCCTGCAGCCTCCCTGGGCTTGAAGACACTTCCCTCTGTAGAGATGCTGCTGTAGGCACAAAGGTAGTTGGGGTTATTGTTGCTGTAGCATGGTCTGTAAGTCAGGAGAGGTGATGTGGGCTCAATTCTAGCCTGAGTGGCTGCTTGTAGCTTGCAGGGCACTGAGGGCTATGTGCAGCAGCTGCACTTTGAAGCCTCCTCTTGTGAATCTTGCTGGGGTCCTGAGACAGAGAGGGTTTGCGTGTATTTGGCCATACCAAACCCCCGCAAGTGCTCTAGGCTTGGGCAGCAGTGGCTGCANCATTGAGCAGGTTGCTAAGGCTAGGACAAAGGTTGGACCTATGATCTCCAAGGTCTCTTCCAGCTCTAACTGTTCTATGATTCTATTTATGTGCTCTGGAGAGAGAGAAGGCAAGATACAGTGCCATGCAACATGAATAGTTTGCATTTGCATTCCTACTCCAAGTTCCTCCTTGTTTCACAGGTTTCTGACCCTACCTTCCTTTCTCCCTATTTCTTTAACCTGCTTCAGCTCTCCTGTCTTATTTGTACGTGAACTGTCTTTGCTTCTACATGATTTAAGTATTGTTCTCTGGCTGCCCATGAGTGGGCATCTCTCTCTGTGCTCTAGTTGCAATTACTTTGCTAGTCAGCTCGTGGGCATTGTCCCATTGCCCTTCTTGCTGTGGTGGTTTCAGTTCCCCTCCTAGGCTTTCCTGAGTCCACGTGGGGCATGGATGGGGACCTTCAGATGCAGCATTCCCAAGGCTTTCTTCTCAAAGTGCTGCTGAAATTTGGAATTGCTGAAATTTGGGAATTGCTGAAATTCTCATCATAAAAGATGTGAGGAGGCACAACCAGAAATGATCTTTGAGCAGCACTCTTGAACATTTGAAAGGATTGGTGAAATGAACCTGAAAACCCTCCCTTGTTTTCTGTTTTCATTTCTTGTTCTCTCTCATCAAGATTTCTTTTCGCTTTCGGAAGACTTCCAAAATACACAACCTGACTGAAAAAATCTATTGCTCCCCAAAGAAGGTCTTTTTGTAGGTTTTGACCTGGATCCATCTCCTATCACAGCTGCAGCTCCTTTCCTTTGAGCTAAAGCCAAAGCTGCTGAAATAGTTGTCAGCGCAGGAGATTGAAGGCTTCATCCCATCCAGAGGAAGGGGTTAATGTTGACAGGGGCACTTCAGGTCCAGTTTCCTGTCCAAGGCAAGACAAGGAGATCTTTCTGTAGGCAAGATGTGTCTCTCTCATCACCTGTGACCCAGCCTTGTCTCCTGGGAGGTCCTCGAAATCTCTTCTTCCTTCTAAAAGGCTGTTTGGTGTGAGCTCTTCCTGCCTGGTATGACCCAGAAAGGAAAGACTTGGCAGCTTCGGAGGGAACGTGTGGCTGCATCATGTTCAGAGGGGAGGGCATTTTGTAAGTCAGGCACTTCAAGGCCAAAAAGCTACCTTTGTTGTTTGTTTTTTTTTAAAAGAGAAGAGTTGTGACTTAAATCCTTTTAATAATCACAATCTCCTGGTTAGCTGCAGCTTTCTCCTTGCTGTAGCATTCAGCATCTCCAAGCACTACCCACAGCGTTTGCAATAAGGAGATTGAGCTGTGCTTGGCAGCTCTGTGCTGCAAAGCCTCCATAATTTTTTGTCATTGATCCAAAAATCTTAGGCCAGTTCACTGACATGAGGTCACTCTAATTTCATCCCATGGTTGCTGCTAGCCTTGTATTTTGCATTCTGTCCTGGCTGCCCTCACCCCCTGCCCAGCTCTCTCTCCTCTCCCTCGTTTTGTTGGAGGTTAATCACTGCATGAGGTAACTGCAATCCTTGGCATGTTCTGTGAGCTGGAAATTTGGTCACTAATTACTGCCTTCACTCCAGAGAAAGAGTCTGCAGAGTCCTGCCCTGGGAGTGACTCTGCTCCTCCATAGCTCCAATTGCACTGAGGGATGTTAGTGATAGGTATGGACTTGATGATCTTAGAGGTCTCTTCCAACCTTAATGATTCTGTGACATTGCTGGCTAATAGGAGTCTGGAGTGGGCATTGACCAGTCAGAGCCTGGAAGAAAAATGGACTCCTCTTTAGAGTGTCTACCTAGAAAACCATTTGCTTAGCAGCAAAAGAGAAAATACCTGTCTGGAAGGTCAAGGAGTCTGCTTTGCTTTAAACAAACAAACAAACAGCTGATGTGATGTTTTTGCTTTGAGCACTCAGAACTTGATAGTGATGGGGAGGAGATGGGAATAAACTGAGGCTTCGACAGAGTGGCTCAAACATTCTTTCTCCCCCCCCAAAAAAAAATCTTGCTAGGAGGATGAAATTTTCTCTTCTTGTTCCCTTTCTGGTCACGTTTGAGCAGTGGAGTTACTCAGCGAATTAATAGGTATAGAAATGCAAAGCTCTTTTCTTATTACACGCCATCGATCTGATTGCAGTGTCATTAATTGAAAGAGTGGGGAAATGTGATGGATGGTTCAGTTCAGGATTCCACATTCGTTTTGGCATAGCCCTGCAGGAGAAAAGCTGCATGAAGCTGATTGAAGGGCTCTTTTTGTCTGACATGAATTATTCTTTCATTGTCAAACCTTGTAACAGCATTCAGACACAGGGAGATTTACAATGTGAAATCCTAAATGGGGTCTATTCTTAAAATAAAATCAGGGGGGGAATAAAGAGGGGGGGGGGGGGGAAAAAGAGCTTTATCTTGCAACATTCAAAATAGCTATGTTTAAAAGAAAAAAAAAAAAACCCACACAACTATTTCTACAAATTAAATCTCCTCTGCAAAACCCAAGGGGCTGATGTTTCTCACTTCATTTTAAATTATTCCAATGGTGTAAGGCCTTAAATGAAACAACAACCAAAAAAACCCCAAACCACATTTGCTTTAATCACATAACTGTTGTCAACATTTTTATTACGTCCAAATATATTTGTTTGTAGGAGAGGATGTGTTTGTTCTTTCCACTGCTGTCATTTACCTAGCAGGCTGATTTGTCTGTGAAGCTGGGAATCCTGCTTCTCCTGTAAAATAAGGGAAGTTTTTCCTTTTCTTTGGGGAAAACCTTAGGTGAATGTTGCTGAGATGCTTGTTTTGAAGGAAATCACTCTGCATTTTGGGAAGCATAAAGATCTGTCACTGCTGTATGCCAACAAGATCTCATCCTTTCCTCCAGCATCTGTCTGAAGGCAGATCTTATCCCAGAGCTTTGTGGTTTGCATTTTGTTGCTGTTGATCCTGGACACTTGTGCTGTTCAATTCCTGTTGCTCTTTTGTCTGGTTCACAGTTTTGTGCCTTGTTCTGAGGATTGTCTGCACCGTTATGAAATGCAGCAATTAAAAAGGTGGCAGGAAGGGAAGGAGCAGAGAAGCTTTGCTTTTAAACCTAGGATTGCTGGCAAAGTTAAAGAAGAGTTTGGAATGCAAAGGAGCCACCCAACTGGTAGCCTCATTTAAGGGTAAAATAGTGAAATAACATTATATGAGATCAGAATCAATGTCATGCCTGTTACAAATGCTGGAGCTGGTAGAATAGCAAGATTACACAGGCTAGACAGATTAGATGAAGAAGAGCATTCAATTACATTACCTCTGATTAGTGGTGGCTATTCATCTGGGTTGGTTGCTTTTTCTTTAAAGCAAGCTGAATTATTCTAAAGGGATGTGATATGTTTGAAGGAGTGACAATACCAGGACTAAGAGCTAGAAGAATTGGATGTAAAATAGAGTGATAAAAATACCCAGAGCCTCTGCTTTAACTGCCTTCCTCCCTTAGCCACCATGCTGCCTGCTGGACCTGTGTGCCCAAGTGTTGTCAGCAGATAGATAGCCACAGGAATTATTAACAGTCTTTACTGTTCTATTTAAGCACTTTTCAACCTCAGCAAAGCACTGAGTGATTAGTTCCCAGTTTGAACTCCTACACAAGATGCCCCTTTTTCACCCCAGATGTACATTTTTCAGGCAACAGACTGACCCGAGATACAAGAGATGAGCAATCCCCATTAAAGTGGGGAACAGCCTTTTCAGACATGAAGAAATAAAATGCACTGATGGGAAATGTTGTTCTCATCCCCACACAATCCCCCCACTCTCCACCATCCTTCCCCCTGCCCCTCCCCTTCCCTCTTCTGCATGTAATACCCTCGCGTCTTTAGAGTTTAAGGTCTCATTGTTCAGGCAGAGGGTGAGATTATATTGTAGGGGATTTTGGGGGGATGCTTTTTGGGCTGCCTGGGAGCACCTCTGGCCAAGGGAGAGCCAGCAGCATGGTTGTTGGTTCTTGTGGAGTTGCAGAGCCTGGCTGCTGTGGTGGCTGCTGGTCCTCTCGGCGCTGGCAAAAAGAGCCTGAGATAAACTCTGCGCACTGGGCACGTTGGAAATCTCCTCTCTCCATAGCTTCTGCAATCCCCAGCAGCTAAGTGTTGCACTGGAAATCTCCTCTCTCCATAGCTCCTGCAATCCCCAACAGCTAAGTGTTGCACTGGAAATCTCCTCTCTCCATAGCTCCTGCAATCCCCAGCAGCTAAGTGTTGCACTGGAGCTGCCTTGGTGGCTGAGCACAGCCCCCGTTTAGCACCGTTTCTTTTATCAAGCCCCCGTTATCTCTTGCTTTGGCTCAGCTCTGGGATGCTTGTGCTCAGGGTTTCTCTGGGCAAAGACCTTGTTTTACTGCAGCTTCTCTCTAATCTTGCTTCCTTCTGAGCACCTTCTCTGTTGGTAGCAGTGGCTGGCTGCAAGCTTCTAGCTACCAAGTCTGTTGGTAAAGGTGAGGGGAGCTGGGGAATTCGTTCTTTCAGGAGGTTACTTCTGTTGGTTTAGGTTTAAGATTATTATGGTTTTTTCTTCTTTGTTTCCTTTTTGCTATCTAAAGCTAAATAAACTTGACATTTTCTTGGAGCCTTAAATTGGGAGAAGAGAGTTTTTGCCTTTGGTGCCACTAATTAGCCTCGCATGGAAGCTGATAAGAAGTAAGAAGAGAGCTAGCCATAGAGGGTTGTGCAGTGCACATCCTTGCAGGACTCTGTGAGCATGTTGGACTTGGGGAGGGGGGAGGAACCCCACCAAAATAAATGCTTACTTCTCAACAACAAGCTCTTTCTGTCAAACTGCTTAATTTTCAGAGTTGGGGGCACTTCCAAACACGGGGTGTAATTTCTGCAAATGAAATTACACTTTGGAGCCGTGGTTGCTCTGATCAAATCTGTGTAAATAACACTGTCCCCAGCCTGTGGTGTCACCCCTGAAATGCTCTCTGCTAGGGGAGAGCAACCTCTAGCTCTGTCTTTTCTTCTGGTGGAGTCAGAGTGGTGCTGGATTTTTTGGGGGGGAGCTTTTGCATTTTATTGTGGTTTTGGTTTTTGTTCAGGGTATTTATTTCATTTCATTTTAGTTTAGTTCATTTGTGACTGACAGTTTTTAAAGATAAAGCTCACTTTAAGAAGAAGGAGAGAGGCAAAGGTACCGTATCTTTCTTCTTAATTGTTTGGCTTAAGTCTAAAACAGCTGCAAAACCACCCTTAAAATGATCTTAAAAGGAACAGTGGCTTAATTAAAAAATATAGTAACAGATTTAGCTTACCCTCTTTCTGGACTTAACTTCAGGAAATAAGGCATCCACTCTGTCTCCTCTGGAATAACCAGGTTTTTTTTTAGCTAATATATATATATATATGAAATGCCCCAATACATCTTACATCCTTTCCATCTTTAATTCGGAAACGACTGAGCAAAAAGAAAAAAAACAGGCAAGCACAGCTCCAGCTCGGAGAATCTTCTCCTTTTTTAAAGCCTTTTTAAAAGTCACCATTTCTTTCCATCTAGTTTGAAGCTGAATGTCCTTTGCTTGTGGTGCTCAGATGAAAAATCTCCAATGCCATGTCTAATTGTGGCACTATTCGCATTAATAACCTGCAACTTTACATAACAATGAGCCAGAAGCCCCGAAAAGGCAGAAAACAGATGCAATTATTTGTTGCTAGCTAAGTTCCTGTACGTGACCCAGGTGCTGTAGGACTATTTGCATGTGTTTCTCACCTTTGTTCACCCAGACACATGGGGATCTCAAGCTATTGCTGACTAATTGATAGTTGTAGTAACTGCTATAGGCTCCTTTAGATTAGAAATGCATGCAGACGTGTGTCTTGATTCAAACATTAAGGAACACACACACACTCTCCCTTACTTACACGGGCAGAAAGTCTTCATACTATTAGAGGTGTGTGATGGAGATAGCAGGACATAAAACAGAAGAGAGAGAGGCACACAGAGTAGAGAGAGAGAGAGACAGAGACAGAGAGATGGCATGCAGCATATATACCCCTACAAATAGTTCTAAAAATGCGTTTGCAAATGCAGAAGTCTTCAGAACCATCCAACAGTTCAGCACACCCTTTTTATCTCTTCTCTGCGGGACGTCTCCATCCAGATTACGCCAAAAAAAGCGGAAAAGGTGAGAGCTCTGCCATCTTAGCTCTGAATTCATCTGATTTCCTTCTTTTTTTCTTCTTTATATATATATATATATATATCTCTCCCCCCCTCCTCACTCTCTCTCTCTCTCCCTTGTATTCCTCATGCCATTGTCCATTCTTATGATGGCAGCCGCCCTTGCTCTTGAATGCAAGTGTCACAGCGGGAGCAAAAAGGGTTCAGGGCTGCATTGTCAAAGCCATGGTTGCCTATTGTTTCTTAGCCTTTCAGTGCTCTGCTTTTCCGAGCCTCTTTCCCTATCAGTGGCCCCTGTCAAGGGGAGGAGTAGGGAGAAAATTGCAAGAGTTAGTCGTCCTTTTTATTGCACACTGTTATGATAAACAGCCCCAGCAATACATCCCACAAAATTAGGAATTAGAAGGCTGGGATATGGGGACTG
>VWZO01003738.1:92267-104607 GCA_013396975.1 Bucco capensis | reverse complement strand
AAATAAAAATAGAGGCAGCTGCAAAGTGAACAGTGAGCTATTTAGCCACAAGGTAAAAATTTCCTGTTGCTATTTGGATACTGATGCTTTTCCATGTTAAGGGTGGTGTGGTGGTGGTGGTGGTTGGATGGGGGGGAGGAAGCATGACTGAAAGCATTTCTCTAGCTGTCCATTCATTCATCCATCCATCTATCTGTGATGTTTTATAAGCAATGGGGGGGGGAGATAAAAATGATTGTTGAAAAGGCCAGGGAGACTGCTTGCAACTTGGTTTTATTTGCAAATATCTCAGTGCAGGATGAGGTTTGTGTTTCAGGTGATTGAATCTTTTAGTGGGAAATGAAGGGGGGAATGAGTGTCCTGCTCGTGCCAGAAAGTGCTGCTTTGTCAGGTCATCTGAAAGTAAAAGCCTGTCACAATTTCTTCCTTTCTTGGGGGGGGGGGAAACAATATATACAGGACTTGCCTTGACATTTAAGCAGGGGTTTGATTGTCTTGTGTGAACAGGCCAGATTTTCTGCTGCTCAAAACTTTAGGGAGGTTACGAAACCATGGCCTCAAAAGTTTTTTTGTGTGTTTTATTGCGTTTGCTATGAAATGGTTTAGGAAAAGAAATTATTTCTACTATGTGGTTTCCATGAAGAGTACAAACATATTTATGTATTCAAGTTGTAAATAGGAATTTCAGGTTTGTGGGGTATTTTTGTCTTACCAAAAAAATCTAACAAAGTAAAAAAGAAGCAAATGCAATTCCGTTCGTGCTTTTAACTGTGTTTTTGGTAAATGCCAGCATCTTTATAACCCTTAAATTAATATTTACTCTCCTAACTGCCCAGTACTTTTAGCAGTTTTGAGGTTGCATTTTAAAAAGTCTATTATTGCATTATTTTGAGCTATTATGTGATCAGAAATGATAAAAAGAAAACACACTAAGGACCGTACAGATCCGTGCTGCTTCAGCCTGAATATCTAAGGCATTGCGAGCGTCAAGTGCTATTTTATCCTGTCTAATAATACCAAACCAAGTGCTTTCACAGAGGTAAATAAGGAGTATTTCTGTGCGAGCTTCTTTAACCATAAACTGCTCAGTAGTCAGGTCCTGTTCTGGTGAATCCACTGATGTAAATATGGTTAAAGAAGCTTGCACAGAAATCCTCCTTAAACTGCTCAGTGCTCAGGTCCTGTTCTGGTTCTGGTGAAGAATATCTCGTTGTCTGAGCCTCCCCAAAGTCTTTGTTGGGAATTTACTTGGAAAGAAAAAAGAGAAAAGATTTCACCTGAAGATGTTTCACTTCTTAACTCTCAGCAGGCTGAAATAGAAGTGATTTGATGATCCCAGTTCTCCTCCAGCCAACTCGCTTTGCCTTTTTATTCTCCCTATCAGTCCTTTTTTTAACGCGCCTAGCTCGCCTCGCGTCGCCAAGTTCTAGGTCAACTATGTGTCTGTTTGGAATAGCTTTACAACTGCAACTTTGGGAAGAAATGATGAAAGAACTTTGGCCTTGTTTTTAAATCAAGCTCTGAGCACAGCAGAGGCCACCCTGGGAGCACAATGTTTCATTTCCATTCGACATCTGCCTCGTATTTCCCGTTGCGGAGCGGGGTCTGCGCGGAAGGAGCACTTACCGGCGATAAAAAAAGTTGGGTCTCTCTCTTTCTCTCTCTCTTTTGTCAGAGGTTGTCATTTCTCCTCTCTCAATCTGGACTGGCATTTGGTAAAAATCTTTTGTCATTGGGAGCTGAATGGAAAACCTGGAAATGTGTAAAGAGATGAAAGACTGGAGGAAGAGGATTCAGATGTGTAGAGCAATCCCGGCCGCTTGACTCTCGCAGGCAGATGGTGCCTAAGCCTGATTTTTTTCCTTACTCCAGTAGAAATCCTGAGCTGTCCCACAGAAACCACTGCTGAATACTGATGCAGCAGCAGGATCAGGCCTGGCTCATTTCTTTGCTTTCTCAGGTTCATCTTGCAGTGCTTTATGCATGCAAAGCTCTCACTTTACTCTTCTGATGCTAGATGCCCACTGAGTGCCTTCCAGCTGGTGGCAAACACAGGGTGTAAATCTCTGAGTTTCAGTCTGTTGCTTGTAGAAGTGGTGTCAGCCTGACCTTCCCTCCTAGAATCTAGGAGTAAATATTGGAATAACTTGATGTGCTTTCTTCTCGGTAGGTCTGGGGAGGGAAATGCTATCCTCTCCAAAGACCTGGGGTGGAATTTTTGCATGTCTGGATGTTCTGTAGTGTCAGTGGGCATGTGGTGGTGACAGCTGAGGTGTTAGGCTCTGCCTGGGAGCAGAAAGAAGTTTATTCAGAGGAAAGGCAGAAACCTGTGGCCCCACAGAGGTGTTTTGCTGCAAAAAGAGGACTGACTGAGAACTGTTACAGCCTTGGGATGAAGAGAGAACTGTTTCAGGTAGAGAAGGGAAAACTTTGCTCTGTGTTTAATTTTTTAATTGAATTGTATCTTCTTATGTATCAAGACAACTTGTGTGCATGTTGCTTGTAATATTAGAAAATAAAAAGGCTTCCCCCCCCCAGATCCCTTCTGTAATCTGAGGTTGAAGTGCTCTGTGTATAGTGTCAGCTCAACAGCCAGGCACCTTTTTAACTTTTCCCTGTGGCATTTCAGTGAAAGATAACCCTTACAATCCTGTTCTGCATAGGAATCAATGTCTGTCTTTTTTCCTTTTCCCCCTGTAGGAGTAGCCTGATGACTTCAGCAGGAATTGCTCATAAATAAGAATCAGAAAGGGGTCACCTGGACTCTTCTGAAGGTAAGAATCAAGGCCAGAAGTCTCCATGAAAGAACACAAGAAGAGGATCTCACCTATTGCCTCTTCTCCAGAGACTCCATCCTGCATTGAGGTTCAGGCAAGTCTTATTTTCTCCTTGTTGGAGCTTCACTGGAGTGTCCTTAGAAGTGCTAGCTTTCCCTAAGTTTTGCCAGTTAAGCTTTGTAGTGACTCAGAGGGCAGGTTCTTGCATCCCAGGCTGTTCTTTCTCAGCCTGCCACTGGCCTGTGTGGCATTAAACACTGATGAAAAAGGCTGGTTTATATACTCCAAAATGCAAGAAGAGCTTCACGCCAGGAAAAGCTGAGCCACTGAATTCTTAACCTTCTACTAATCCCAAATTCATATCCCATTCCCACCTGGGACACACGTAGGTAGAGCAATATCACTTGAAATCACTGATTAGATGATTTCCTGGCTTTTTGAGTTTGACAAACCACCAGAACCAAGCCATTGCAAAGAATTTTGTGCCCAGGTAAGATTTGCATGTCATAGGCAGCATCTTCCCCAGGGATTGTCCCAGGTTTCCATCTGCTTGTTTATAGAACTAGGTGTTACTCAGTAGGAGCAGAGTGATTTCAGCTTGACAAGGAGAAAATGGGATAGTTACAGCCCTGTTAAAAGTGGAAGCATCTGAAATGAGACATGGAAGAACACATTATCTTCCACTGGGAAAAGCCTGCTTGGAGGGACTCATTTAGCCATGGGAAGCTGGGAGAGAGGTGTGGAGTGAAAGACTAGCCAGGCAATTATTCTGCTAATGGGGAAGATTATGTTGGTTTTCAGTCAATCAGTGCAAATCTGTGGTTAACTCTGTCTCTTGAAAAGATTCTGAATGCAGAGGGTGTGAGGGGCCAGACCCACAGTGTTGAGCATCAGCTGGAGATGTCCTTCAGCTGCAGGATGTGAGGCACCTTGAAGTTCTTGGGTAAAACTGTCAGGGACTCTGTCTTGCTTGCTCTGGGCTTTCCCTGAGGTTGAGGTAGTTTTATGCTGGCAGATTTGTATTCTTCCTTATTCAAAGCATGTGACACAGTTTAAAAATAGACCTTTGAAAGCCATTAGTGTGTTAGCACAACAGAAAACTTCCATGTGATAATCCTGGTAAGTGAGAGAAAGGACTTTTCTAGTCATGATTGCTTTCTATCTAACTCAGGGCAGCTGCTATACTTTGATGGTGTGTCAGAAGTGCCTCCTCTGCTCAAATATCCCTCTTAATTCAGATTTCAGCTTTGTAGGCTATCCCTTTGCCACAGAGTGATTTTGGAAGGAATATTACTTGAAGTATGACTTTGATTTTATTTATACACTTGAAATCAACTCAGCTGCTTTCTCCAACCTGTGTGTGGAGTTCCCACTTCTACTGATGTGAATACACTTTCCAGAAGCAGAGGAATCAGTGTGGAAATGTTGTGCATGTGCTGGAAACTGTGGATGTCACTTTGTTTCTCTTTGACTATGAGCAAGGACTTGACCTGGGTGTGAGTTGCAGGTTTCAATACTCAGGCTGGGTTTCCACCTTCCACTTGTTCCTTTTGGTTTTCCAACATTGGGTTTTTTTTGTCTGTGGTTGGAGAAGGGACTGAAGTCACCTTGTAGGCACTTGGCAGTTCCTGCTCTAGTTTTTCAGTCCCTACAGAATGTGCAGTCATTTCTGTATGGAGCAGAGGTCTGGACAAGCTTTTATCAGAGCAGAAATCAAGCTCTGCACTCTTAATAGTTTTTCCATCCTTCATGGGTTTTCATTGTCTTGTCCAGCTTCATCGTGTACTAGCTGGTAAAATGATAAAGGAATGAGATTAGGAGGCTGCCCAATGTGCTGTGTAGAGAGAAGGTAGAGTCAGCTGAGAGGACACNCACCTCCATGTCCCTCTTGGAGTGAGGAGCCCAAAACTGGACGCAGTACTTGAACACACCTGAACACAGGTGAGATTGGCCCCAAGCTAGGTTTGAATGCTGAGAAAACACCAAAGCAATTGCAAGTCATGTTCTTCACACAGAATTTACCTCAGGAACTATTTCTTGTTCTCTCTCCCTCCAATTCTGCTGCTGCTACTTACCTTGATCTGCAGTTCTGCTTCATATTCCTGCCTGTGGATAGAAAATCCTTCCTCTCTTTGCCAAGTCATCACCTTCTCAACATGCAAATCCCTCCTAAAACCTCACTGCTTCAGTATTGACCACATGGAATGAGTTATTCTTCTAATATATCAGCATATTTGTCAAGGCTCTAGATAGATTAGCTAGGCAGGAGGCACCTAGCTCAGTGAGCTGTGTGGTCTTTTGGCTGTAACCATGGTTCTTTTCCTCTCATCTATTAAACTTTCTCATTTGGCTTGTTTTGTTATGAAATCAGCTGATAAAGTGCTTGAGTGAGGAAATCATGTCAAGTGATTCCACTCATTCTTGTTAGGCATTTTGAATTCTTTATAAATAATAGATAAGTGGTTAAAAAAAAAACCAACCAACAACCCAGAAATAAAAATGAATTGAGGTACAAGCTGCAACTCAGACAAATGCTCAGTTGGCATTAGATTTCAGCCACACATAGTAGGCAATGAAAATCAAGCAGTGGTGCTGAGTACCAATGGAGGATAGCAACAGGATGGACAAGGGACTGGATAAAACCTCAAGGATTGTGGTTTGATCTCAGAGCTGAGCCTGGTAGTGGACTAGAGACCTCCTGAGGTCCTTTCCAACCTCAATTATCCAATGATGTGGTGGAAATTGTGACTATCCAAACCCAATAACTCAAGCTAGAAGAAGGAGGAGGTTTCTGGGATATGACCTGTTAAAGAAGCAGATGTTTTTGGACCTGTGAGCACTCAACTTTTCTACTGGCAGCTTGTTACTGCTGGGCATGGTGTTAGGCAAATCCATGAGGAGCATCCTCCTGTCTCTCTACCTAATGCTCTCCAAGTGCTGGTGTTGGGTGCAGGGAGAGGATAACTCTCCAGCTGTACCAAGGGGAGGCTAAGTTGTGGTGGAGACAACCAAGCTGATGCTGGCATGGGAGGCTGGCTGGGGCAGCCCTGGGGAGATGTCACAGGTTGAGGCCAAGCCAAGAAGGGTTCCTAGTGTGTAGATTATCCTTTCCCTATTTACTTACAGTGAAGTTTTCACTCCTCTGAAAAAGAAGCTGCTGGCTGAAAGCATGCACCGAAGGGTACAGTAGACAGAAGAGGCAGCTCCCTGTCACAATCTCCTTATTTTAAAGTGCACTGGACTCTTTGGGCTAGTTCTCAGTCAATTGACAGTGCATTTTGCATCTCTGTCACTCATTGAGCCTATTGCAGCTCTGCCAGGAAAGTCCTTGTCAGGTCAACAACATTCATTTCCTATTGTGTTTTCCTAGAGAGCTGAGCCACTTTTTGGTTTAGTCCTCAAGACCAACCACAGGAGCAGATTCAGCAATACCTCAGCCCGTTCCCTGAGTTAGCCTGGGCCAGGCAGATGGTGCTTAATTCACTTAGCACTGAGCTAAAATGATGAAAGACCTTCTTATTGTTTCCTTTAGTTGACAGCATGATCTCAGTGTCAATAATGCTCTGAGCTCAGGGATGATGCTGATTTGAGCAAAAGCCCTGGAGTGCCACAAATGTCCCTCCTCCCTCTTTTAAAGTTGCTTCTAATGCTCTTTTGGTCCCCTTTGGCTCAGTAGCTGCAATATTCTTCAGAATTCAGAACTGGTCTCCTTGATTTATTTCCCTGTCTCAGTGGCACTGGAGACAGATTTGAGCAGGCTTTTTAAAAAGTCAGAGAAGGAATTTGCTCCTCAGCAACTTGCATCTTTCTCCTCTTTTCCTGATAGAGCCATGGCAGAAGAGATAGATACAACAAAACACTTAGAATTTGTAGTCTGATTTTTAAGATGAACTAATAGATAATTCTGCTGGTTTTGCTTTTATATATGATAAAGATGTGCTCTTTATTCCTTGCTCATGGTGTCACTCTTGGTCCAGGAGCTTTGCTGGTTTTGCCAAGGCTTGGGACTGAAGCAGCTGAGATCTGGGTATGGAAGCACTGCAAAGCCTTTTCTCTGTGCCCATACAAAGAATCACAAAGGTTGGAAGAGACCTCTAAGCTCATCAAGTCCAACCATACCTATCACTACCTTACCAGTAAACCATATCCTTAAGTACCACATCTAAATGTTTCTTAAACCCCTCCAGGTGATTCCATCACCTCCCTGGCCATAGGTGACTCCCTGAAAGCAGCATTTGGAAAAAGAGATTTAGGAACCTGCCATGTTCTGAAAAGGAACACGTGCCTCAGCTCAGAACGTGGCTTTCATTGGAGACAATCAATTCCCATTGCTTTCAAAGCTTTGTGCTCCTTGTTGCTACTGAGCTTAGTAAATCAGCACTCAGTCATGCCTGCTGCTTTCTACATGTGGAGGAAAAGGAATAAGGAGCCCTGGCTAGCTATGGAATGGGTCCCAGGGACTGGGTGGTGATTTTGCAGCTCATACTCATTTCAGGCAGAGATGAAAAGCTAAAGCCTTCGTGGTCACCAGCTCCTGTGTCTCAGCTCAGTCCTCCTGCCCTGTTGTACCTGTGCTGACAGGTACACAACCTTCTTTGTTTGCTCTTGTAGCAGCTATTCCCAGGTATTCAACATGTAGCAGAGTTATTTCTTTGTTCTGCATGACCTGATGTCAAGGAGACACCAGCTTGGGCTTGCAAGTGGCATTGCTATTTTAGTGGAGAACTCTGTCTGAATTGCTTCATCTCATCTCTTTAAAATGCTTTTTAGTCTGGCTTGGAGCATCTCCTAATCACCTCTTCTCCATCCATGCTTTGCTGGGCTGGCAGTAAGCTGAAATTTAGCCTGGCATCAGGTGCCTAGTGTATGTACACTCAAAACCCTCATGGCCACTAGCTCAAAATGGCAAAACAAATTGGTGCTGAACCCAGTGACCACTGCAGAGCATCCTAGAGGGTCACCTTCTCTTTGTTCCAAGGACAATAATATCAGTGAAGATTTGAAGGGCAAAAGGTCACAGGAATTCCCTAGCACAAAGAGTCTAGGAGGAGGGAAAGACCCAAACACCACTGATACTGCTCACTTCCCATTGTGCTGCTCAGGGCTAAGGTATCTTCAGCTCCAAGAAGAGTGTGGCCAGCAGGTTGAGGGAGGTTCTCCTTCCCCTCTGCTCTGCCCTAGGGAGGTCATATCTGGAGTCCTGTGTCCAGTTCTGGTCTCCCCTGTTTAAGAAGGACAGAGAACTTCTGGAGAGGCTCCAGAGATGGGCTATAAAAATGATGAGGGGACTTGAGCATCTCTGTTATTGAGAGAGGTGGGGCTGGTTAGCCTGGAGAAGAGACTGAAGTGGAACCTTATCAATACTTATCAATATTTCATGGGTGGGTATCAGGAGGATGAGGCCAGGCTTTTGTCACTGGTGCCCAGTGACAGGACTAGAGGTAATGGGCACAAACCAGCACACATAGGTAGTTCCATCTGAACATGAGGGTGCTGGAGCACTGGGCCAGGCTGCCCAGGGAGGTGCTGGAGTCTCCATCTCTGCAGAGATTCAGAACCTGACTGGGCACATCCTGCACAAGCTGCTCTGGGTTGTCCTGCTCTGACNTTTCCAGCCTTGGTGATTCTGTGATTCTGTGACTCAATGAGCTCCAGAGGTCCCTTCCAACCCTTAACATTCTGTGATTCTCTGCAGAATAGGGAAGGGACTGAGAAGCACAGAAGTCCTGAAGGAATATTTTCCTCTGCTTAAAGTGCAGAGAGAGAAAAAGATTATTCCCTTGACTATCCAAACTCTGTCTGTGCACACACTAAGTGTCTGCCTTTGCTGTGGTGCTGATTGGAGGTGGCTACTGTCGTTATCTACACAATGGTAATTTGTAGATAAATGGAAAGCATCCCAGCATCTGTGGGAATGAGCAGATCCTGCAGAGTGCTAGCAGCCTAACCATTTGTAGCCCTGACTCCTGCCACCTGAAGTGCTCTCAGCAGCACTCCTGTACTGCTCGCCCTTATTACTGAGCATATTAGGGATGGTGGAATTGGGCCCACAACATTGTGTCACACACCAGCAAACACCCAACCCTCCACCAGCTCTAATAGCATAATGGGATAAGTGTGAGGGAGAAGCAGCAGGGTATAATAGGTACTCAGCTGCTGCAGAGATGGGGGCTTCTAGATTCACCTAGAGAGAGGAAAACTAGGGCGACAGAAGAGATGTAAGTGCTCCAGGAGGGGTGTGAATGGGAAAATGCAGCAATGTTGGGGATGTTATCTAATAAATAATAACAATAATATCTCTGCTCAGGTCTGTTCAACCTGGAATACTGCACCCAGCTGCTTGAAGTAGTGTTGGGGCCTCACTGGTATTAGCTTTCCTGATTTTCTTCTGCTCTCTAAAAGCCTCTGCACAGTGTGTTGTGCTTTGTGATGGCTGGAGTGTGGAGAAGCATTCATCTGCCTTTCACTACCTGCAAGCTTTGAGTTTCAGCTGCTTGTGGGCTAGAGAGCTGGGTATGAATGCCTGAGGCTCTGTGATACTGGAGGGGGGGAAATGGGGAACAAATGAGGGGAATCTCAAGGCTCCCTGTCTCATCTTCTTGGCAGCAGTGCTCCATCATGTGCTGGCTGCAGGAATCTGTTCTTCTGTGTTGCTGGGATGGGAGCAGGCTCCTGTGTTGAACTCTCTGCTCTTTCAGGCCAAGACATGACTTTCTGGCACTTGTTAACATCTTTAAGATGTGTTTCCTGTGCCACTCTTTGATGTTCATTCAGCTTTGCTCCTGGCTTTGTGGCTTAGCTAAGGTACTCCTTTTGCTTTTAACTTGCTTTCTTTTGCTGACTCGGGTGCAGATTCTCCTGCTTAAGTGATGAGTCATTATTTGACTTGCATCAGAATTTGCATTTTCCTCCACAGAGGCACTTAGGCACAGGTTAAATGAACCATTTAGATGATTGAGAGAGAGGGAGATGCCAGGGAAGTGATAATGTGTGCTCTGATGCTATTCTGTTGCTCTTTGATTCCAATTACTTCTCCTCAGTTAGTTTCCTAGATGTGAAGTGCTGAGTAGTGCCTCCCTCCCTTTTCCTCTCTTTCTTGGTTTGAATTGGGTAGGATTGATTTGTGTACTTTGGATTGTGGTTTTGCTTTTCCCTACAATGCTGTGCCATCTAACAATGAAATTCACATTAGAGTGCCAGGAATTGCCAAGGTGGACTGAGCTGCTGAAGATGGACAGAGAGCTCATAGAATCATAGACTGCTTTGGGTTGGAAGGGACCTTAAAGATCATCTAGTTCCATCCTCCCCTGCCATGGGCAGGGATGTCTTCTACCAGACCAGGTTGCTCAAGTCCTCATCCAACTTAGTTTTGAACACTTCCAGGAATGGAGCATTCACAACTTCTCTGGGCAACCTGTCTCATCACCCTCACCACAAACAATTTCTTCCTACTATCTAATCTAATCTAGCCTAGTTCAGTTTAAAACCATTATCCCTCATCCTATCACTACACTCTCTGAGAAAGAATTCCTGCACATAGTAGCCTTGAGTAATAAAATGTGTTAAGAAGCAGAAAATTATAGAATCATAGAATTGTCAGGGTTGGAAGGGACCTTAAAGCTCATCTAGTTCCAACCCATCTGCCATAGGCAGGGATGCCATCCACTAAACCAGGCTGCCCAGAGTNTGAACACTTCCAGGGATGGAGCATTCACAACTTCTCTGGGCAACCTGTCTCATCACCCTCACCACAAACAATTTCTTCCTACTATCTAATCTAATCTAGCCTAGTTCAGTTTAAAACCATTATCCCTCATCCTATCACTACACTCTCTGAGAAAGAATTCCTGCACATAGTAGCCTTGAGTAATAAAATGTGTTAAGAAGCAGAAAATTATAGAATCCTAGAATTGTCAGGGTTGGAAGGGACCTTAAAGCTCATCTAGTTCCAACCCATCTGCCATAGGCAGGGATGCCATCCACTAAACCAGGCTGCCCAGAGTCCATCCAACCTGGCCTTGAACACTGCTAGGGATCACCTGCAAATCAGCTTTCTTGAGTTCTAGTTAACTTTGAGTGAATGATTTGGTAATAATTGGGTTAAACCCAACAATAATCCTTTCCATGTCACTGTAGGATCTTGCCTGGCCTCTGTACCTCTAAGATCAAGATGTGTCCTATTGTGCTAATGTATCCTCATAGCATCCCAAAGGTGAGATGCAATGGGGGTTCCTTTTATACAAACAGGGAAACTGAGGCACAGAGGGGCTAAGTGACCTGACCCAAAGTTGAACAGAACATGATGGCATTTCAGGAACTGGAATGAGGATCCTGCCCTATTCTAGGCTCAGACTTCCCTCGTGGCACTGTCCTTTCTGTATTGTTGGCTGGGTATTGATGGGTGATTGTATTTCTTGTGTGTGCCTGTGTACACACACAAATGCACAGGCAGCATTTAGAAGCTGGAATCCACTTGGATGCTGAGGGGGTGGCTTGGAAGTGGGGTTTGTTATTAAACAGCCTCTTAGCGTGGGCAATATTGTGCTTCTAAAAATCCACTGTCTCCTTGTTCTCCTCCCATTTAAGGGCACTAAAAACAGAAAGGGATGACAAAAATCCATCTTCAAACCTGCCCTCCTGCATGCCTCAAGCTTGAAAAGACATTTTGCTGTAGCTGTGAGCAGCTCAGGGCTGTGCCACTGCCTCCCTGTCACATAGCACACTTCAATCAGCTTGCAGGCTGCAGCCAGCCCCTTTTTAACTGCATTTGCACTGATTTGCACCCAGAGAGGAGAGGCTGAGTTCTTTAGCATTATTGATTCCTCTTGACTTATTGGCTGCATTAGTTGCCGTTGACCCTGGCATCTTGCTGGAGCAGACTGGGCTGTCATGGGAGGCTGGCTGCCTTTGTCCTTGCTGGGAGTCAATCCCTATTTTCCTCAGCAGATGTCTTTTGTCCCTGACAAAGATTGCTCATCCCATTGTTTTGGGGAGGGTAGAGGGGGTGTCCTGTCCAGCCTGGGGTCCTGGCTCCTTCCTCAACCAAACCATCCCTGTCCCCAGCAGAGGCAGCTCTGAACATCATAAGGAGCTTTGCTTTTTGCTTGTCTTTTTCCTTTCCTTTTTCCTCCTTCTTCCCAGGGGCCTGGCTAGATTATTTCTGAAGCTAGTTTCTCTCTTCTCTGAAAGTAAAGGAGTGAAAGGAGTGGTTTTTGGGAGGGTTTTTTTTTGTGGGAAAGCACCTTGACTAAATCAGCATCTATCCCTCCTTGGTTTTCATTTGCATCCATAGAGAATTTAGCTAATAATGTCTAAAGAGATTTGGTTTTCATTTGCTGCATCACATTGACCTGCTAGGAGGGGTGGGGGAAAAGTTATGGACTAGGAGAGGGATTTCTGTGGCAGTCTGCAGGATTGCAGTGCCTGATCCACTTCTCTCTTACCCCAGCAGCTGCTAAATTAGGCTTTTTTGCTCTTTTGATCCAAAAAGATAAATCCCTGCTAACCAAAGGGAGAGCCCTGACTACCAATCTGACTGCAATGCCCTTAGTCACCTCGTGTAT
>VWZO01003738.1:67159-89308 GCA_013396975.1 Bucco capensis | reverse complement strand
CCCAATGCAACATCTACCTGGCTCTTAAACCCCTCCAGGGATGGGGACTCAAGCACCTCCCTGGGCAGCCTGTTGCAATGGCTGACAACCCTTGCAGCAAAGAAATTCCTCCTCATGTCTAGCCTGAACCTCCCCTGGGGCAATTTCCATCCATTTCCCCTTGTCCTATCACTCTCCACTAGGGAGAACAGACCAGTCCCTGCCTCTCTACAACCTCCCTTCAGGTAGTTCTAGAGAGCCAGGAGGTCTCCCCTCAACCTTCTCTTTTCCAGGCTAAACAGGCCCAGATCCCTCAGTCTTTCCTCCTCAGGCTTCTGTTCTAAGCCCTTGAGCAGCTTGGCAGCCTCTGTCCCCTCTCCAGCACCTCCATGTCCCTCTTGGAGTGAGGAGCCCAAAACTGGATGCAGTACTGGAGGTGAGGCCTCCCCAAAGCTGAGTACTTGCTGCTCGAAAGTTTCTTGAGGAGTAATAAATTCACTGTAGGTCTGCACTGAATGCAAAATTGATCAGACTGCAGGAGGCACAGGGAATCAATTCTGTGTGTGTGTGTGTGCTGTCAGCAGCACAGTCTGTGCGTGCCCTGCATAGACATTTGCTCCCTCCCTCTGCTTCCTCCTGCACTGGCCTGAGGATGCCACGGAAAAGGGATCATTTTATTCTTGTTTAAATGAAATTAAAAGGTGAATCGTGGCAGGAGGTGATCCTGAGCCATCTGTCTCTTGTCAGGACTCTTGGTGGAGGAGAAGGCACACAGGGTGATTGTTTAGAATTCCTCATGAAGAACGAGCCAGAGAAATTGCAGCCAAAGATGTATCCTCCTGTGTGAGAGAGAAATCCTGCTTTAGTGTTGTCCTACACTAAGCACAGCTTCTCTTTCCCTTAAAGAGCTGCAGCACCCCCAGTTGCATGTGTTTTTTCTTCTCCTGCCCCTCAAAGAGCCTGATCCTGCCCAGGTGCTGCTGAATCGTTCCTGAGCAAGCCAAGCACCTGCAGTGTCCCCTGCACAGAGGGGGAATGGCAGCTCCCTGCAGCCCCTCAGAGGCAATCAGCTCTGTCTGAAGCTTACCCAACACAATCATCTGCTGAAACAAAGCAACAGATGCTGAGTCATGAGCCAGCACTTCTCTTCTGCTCTGCTCACCCAGAGGAGCTGGAAATCAGTTGCTTTGCTTTAGGAGAAGAGGGGAGGGTAGCCAAAACTGTGGAGGCAGAGCTCAGGTGCTTTTGGTACCCTCTGCACTAGTTGTATGTTTGCAGCATTGGTTTGTCTCTGAGCAAAGGATTTAATTCCTCCTCCTCCCCCTGGGCTTTTTGACTCAGTTACTGGTTTTTGCTTTGCTTCTCTTTATATTTTACTGCAGATTAGGGGTTGGACTAGAGGATCTCTGGAGATCCCTTATATATTAGGGGTCCAATCCCTAATATCCTATGATTCCTAGCTGTTGCCATGGCAGAGAGCATTTCAGAGCCATCTCATGCACAAACTGCTCCACAGCTAGAGTCTGCACCATCCTCCTCCTTTGCCTCACTAACCTTCACTCTACCTTGAAGAAATCTCCAAGTTCCCAGCAGAGATTCAACTTGCAGCCTGCAAACTCTGCTCTTTGCCTTCCTGAGGGGGCAAAGCTGCATCTTCCTCTGGATGATTTCCATATTGCATCCTGCTTGAAGAACCTCAGCTTTGAGATGATGGCAGAGATTACCAAGCCTCACAACCCTCTTCTCTCCCTCAAGAATCAATCAACCTCAACTAATACTTTAATGACTCCTTTTCCCTACCAAGGAAACAAATTCAAGCACACATACACACACTCACATGCAAAAAAATGTTGGTTGGGGGGGAGTTTTTGAGTGTTTTTTGTTTTGTTTTAAAGAAGCTAGAGGCTGAGGAGGACCTCGTCTGGTCAATGAAAGAAAGAGACGGATGTCTGGTGCCATGGCAATGGAACAGGGATTACTTTGCACTGGAAAATAGCTGCTTTTTTTTTTAGTCCAGTGTGGTTTTTTTTTCTCTCTCAGGCAGCTAGGAGTTGTCAGTGAGGCTGAGAGGCCCATTTAGAGGAAAACGAGCCTCTGAGTAGAGAATTGAATGCTTGCTTTCAGTGGCTGCTGAGCTGCACTGCTGCTGGGCCAAAGGCAGGAGGCAAAGAGCCTGAGGTGTTCCTAACCCAGGCCCTGGGCAGGGCTCTAAAATGAGAGCAACTAGCCACAGATTTGGGTTAATAGAAACAGATTTTGCTAACAAAACTATGTGGCCATTTGCTTGTCAAACATCCCTAAGATAGCCACGTATATTCTGTGTGATTCTGCCAGAATTCAGCTCTTTTACCACATATTGTATCAGATTTGGGGACTGTTTTGGTTTTGAGTTTTGTTTTGTTTTGGAGTTTTTTGTGTATTTTGGGTTTTTTGTTTGTTTTTTTTGCCATCAGGCTAAATTTTACCTGGAATTAATTCATTTTGGTGAATGAATTCGAGGTGTTTTCTGACAATAAGGTGTTTTTGATTAGAAAATGCTGGTTTATGGAGACTTCTCACAAGAAGTAATCTGGTTCTCTGCCTCCTTTACCCTTCATTCTAAATGTTTCTGTGGAAGCAAAATACAAACTTTCAAAGTGAAGAAAAATATTTAGGTGGAGGCAATATTGTTTGGAAAGTTCATCTTCTTACTGTAAATGTTTTAGAATGAAACTGGCCAGTGGGAACATACTGAAGTGACACTATTTTAAAGAGGTTTTCTTTATTAAGTGTGCTTTGAATTTCTGATTTATTTTTGTAGAGATTCTGGCTTTTCATTTTTGGGTCACCTCTTGGGGTGAAGGAAAGAGTTGATTGCTTGCAGCTAAGAGATGAAGGTGTTCTCTGCTCTGACCTGTTTTGTAGTGAATCCTCCCCACAGCCTTCAGACAAGGAGGTACTAAGCAGACTATTTACAGCAGCTAAAATGAGATAAAAGATCTTTATATCACTTTTCTGGACTGGCCAGGTGATAACAACTCAAAGTTCTGTGATACTTGGGGTCCCTGTGGTGATTCTTGTCTCTTTTCCCTGCTGAATTTCCCTTTATTTACCATCCCAAGGGTGTTTAATCCTCAGTGCTTTCTCTAGCCATGAACTCTGCAGGAGCTGAGTGTTGATTTCTACCATTTGAAGGACCAGGCAGTGTTTTAACTTTGCAGTCATGACTGTTGGATCATTTAAACACACATTTGACTGGCAGGAACCATGGCACATGTTGCAAAATATCTCCTTCTTGAGATGGTTATCCTGCTCTTGGACTAGAGGGTTTTCAACTTGCAGCAGGGGAGGTTTAGATGAGATATAAGGAGAAATTTCTTCACTGCAGGGGTTGTTAAATCTTGGCCCAGGCTGCCCAGAGAGGTGCTGGAGTCACCATCCCTGGAGGGGTTTAAGAAACATCTAGATGTGGTCCTTAGGGCCATGGGTTAGTGGCATTGGGATGATGATAGTTATGGTTGGACTTGCTGATCTTAGAGGTCTCTTCCAACCTTCATGATTCTGTGATCTCCAGAGGTCCCTTCCAGCCCCTAACATTCTGTGATACTGGTGCTTTTCCCTGCAGTAAAATTGCCTTAATATATGAGCGCAAATCTGATTTTTAAGCTCTGTTAATCTTATTCTATACATGCATAGCAGGGCCACCTTAAAGCCTTTGAAATCCTCCTGGAATATTTTGTGCTCTCTGTCCTTTCTGGGCTGTGAGTAGATGTTATAGGCAGTGTTGTTGATAATGGGATGTGGATCTGCTCTCTCCTGTCTGGAGTGAGAAATAGCCTTTTTTTTCCCCTTTATTCTTCCCTCCATTGCTGAAAAGTAACCCAAAATAATCCCACCCCCCTTTTTTTTTGTTTTTGGTTGTTTTTCTGTTGGGGATAGGGGGTGAAATGTGCCAGGATTAAACAAACCATAACTGAATGTGTCCCTCCTTTTCAGGGATTGCTAACTGTGAAACAGAAAAATCTCTGGCCAGGTAAAAAATTTGAGTTGTCATAGCAACAGCAGGATGGCTATTTATTTTTGGCTTTCCATTTTCACTGATTTATTTAACACATTGACAATCCATTTATAATGAAGAGGGGTTTTTTGTTGTTGTTGTTTTCTACTAAGACAAGGTTGGGTTAGTTTTCTTCAGAGAAAATAAACAAAGAGGTAAATAAGACAGAAACCCTGTGGTTTTCAGGGGCTTTTCTTGCAGGTAAATACAGGTGCTGAGAGTGAAAACATGACTGACTTGTGTGGTTTGTGTTTTTTAGAAGAACATTAGTGCTCTAAAACAGAACAAAGACTTAAGTCCAGGGCAGCTATGAGTGGCAAGAGCTCTAGGTGCTTCCCCTTCTCCTGCTTCTGGTTGCATGCACACACCTGCTGCCAAGAAGAGGTCATCTAAGCCATGGCAAATGATCCTGATCCTCCTCCTCCTCTATCTCCTTGCAGAAGTCAGGGAGTGCCCCAAGGCCATGGACAAAAGCAGCTTTCTCCTTTTGGCCCAAGCTTCCCAGGGCAGTGCTGGAGTCACCATCCCTGGAGGGGGATAAGAAACATCTAGATGTGGTATTTAGGGCCATGGTTTAGTGGTATGGGGGTGAGAAGTTGATGGTTGGACTTGGTGAGCTTAGAGATCTCTTCCAACCTTAATGATTCTGTGAAAGGTTTTGTGTCTGATGACTTCAGTCATCCCTGGATACAGACAGCTTTGGATCTCAGCAAACAGGCACTCACAAAACCTTCAGTGTTTGGTGACTTATGGAAGCATCAGAAAATGGGGAAGTTGGAGACAGATTTTGCAGAAGCAAGCAGTGAAATCAGAGTGGAATGAGAGAGCAAAAGTAAACCCAGCAGGTTTCTGCCTGCAGATCATGTCTGAGAGCACCTAGTGGAGGCAAATTTCTGCACAGCCTTTCTGCAATTGCTCTGCAGATTGGTTCCTCTCTGGGATTTGTTTCCTCTGATGGATTTGGGTGGCTAAGATTGATGGCTTTGAAAGAGCTAGAATTGATGGCATATTTGTAAGGCTCCATAAAACCTGTGAGCCTGGCAGATATACTGGGGGGAACTCTTCAGTAATTTTCTTTTATTATTGCTATTTGTGGCATGAATCTAGTCTCTTCTCCAGACAAAGTGTGACAGGAGGCCAGCAGCTGAGCAGAGTAATGCTGCACTTTCAGTCCAAACCTGTTCATTTGTGAAGTGTGGCCTTGTTTTTAGAGCAGTCACTCCAGGAAAAGGTGAGCTTGGAGCTGTGTGTTGGATAGAAGCAAGCATCATTTCAGGATGTGCTCTTGATTGCATAGGGAGGAGAACACTGTCCCTCAGCCACTGATGCTATCCTGGTGGAGGATTCAGCTTGCCAATTGTCTTTGGGTCTAAAAGTGGGGGAAGGGTGGGAAACCCCAAGAAATCAACTTCCAGACATAAATACAATATGGACAAGTCATAAACATTATTAAAGCAAGTCTATCCCTGCAGGGCAGGTTTTGCTTCATAATGCTTTCCTGATTACGCTTCCGCAAAGCTGGGGAGATGAATAGGGAGCTGATTATCCATGGCCCATGAGCTACAGCAGGGTAAAACCCTTCCCATTGTGTGGGAGAAGAGAACTTTGCATATTTACTGGAAGGGAATAGCCATCCTGCTTCTCATTGCCTCTTCAAGTTCACAGTGGGGCCTGATCCAGAACACAGCTCTGTCAATGGCATTCTTTGTCTGGGCTCTTCTCATCTCCCACATTACCATTGCAAAACCTGCCCCGTTTGTCATCTGAACTGGCCATGGCATAAATGGACCTGGTGTTGGCAGGGTTAGGTGGGCAAACCTCGGGCTGGGTCATCAAACACTTGGGAAAATAGGCAGATGAATGGCTAGGCAAGCAGGAGCTGGTTCTGCAAAGGCTGACAATAAGAGGGGGAAGGCAAAACAAACAAGCAAGCAAAAAATTGACTCTGTGACATATGAATATATCTGTCTCTAATTGTTTTTGCTTCAAAAACCCAAACCCCTTGAGAGCAATCCCAGTCCTTTTAGAGAAGGCTTTCTTGGAGGCAGAGGCTCCAGTTGTCTAGCTCATCTGAGGTGCCCCTGACTCTTCTAAGGGTTTCCCACTGCTTGCCAGGAGAGTCTAAAGCTGATCTTTGGTCAATAGTCAGAAGGAAGCAGACTCTGTAGGAAAGATTTGCCTTGCCAAGTGGATCATATAAAAGGCCCCTTAATGCTTGACACAAGGTGCATTAGTTTCATTATTCAATTATGACAGATTTTTTTCCCCCCAACATCTCGATTAACATTCATTAACCAAGTATTAAACCATTATTTTTCCCCTCTTCAATGTAAAAATCAGTGCTAGGAGCCATACATCCTGCAAGACAATTGCACCATGTAATGGAGGTGCTTCAAAAACTGAGACTGAAATATTGGTGGCTCTGTTCCAACAAGCATATTTCATAATCTTTTGAAATCTCTCTCTCCTGGAAATGTTAGTCTGAAGCACAAATCCTCTTATGTAATAGATGTTGAGTGCATCTGGATCCAGCTAACCAAACAAAAGCATCTCAGACTGATCTTCTGTCTTCAGAAATACAAGGAATTGTTACTATAAAGTGTTGTAAACATGAATTTGTTAGGAATATGCAATATCAGAAGGGCATGACTAAGGAGTCTCCAACAGTTAAGGGCTCCACTTTAACGTTAGAAACACAAAGTATCATTTCTGCTTTTCATTGGCATAACTGAGGATAAAAAACCCTTCTGTTTTCAAATAGAAATGTAATGCTAAGTGACACTTTGCATAATTTCCTTTGGAGAGTCTCTTGCTAGTCTTGCTCTCTGTCCTATAGTTCTAGCAGTGACCAAAGAGTTGTTTCATGAGATAGAAATGCAACAAGGTTAAACAGAACAAGAGAGTATTGGAGAGGGAAGCTTTAACAGTGGTTGGACCAACAGTTAGCTCAAGTGGTTTGTTTCTTTCTTGTGAAAATAGCACTTTGATAAAGCACATAAGTCATTAATAAGGAGGCAGGATAAAGGATATGGTTGTGTAGAAAGCTCTTGGCTTTGCTCTAGGAGGAAACAGCTGGAAGAGTCCAGAGTGCTGCGAGCTCTGCCTCAGGCAGCTGGCTTAGGTGCCACAGAAAGGTTGAGGGTTTCCCTTTAACACTGCTGTTGGTTCCTAGAGTGTGAACGAAACCTGAACCACAGAGCAAGACCTGTGAAAGCTACTGAACACACCTTGAATCTGCCCCAAGGTCCTGTGCAGTGCAGTTTCTGTTTCCAATGACCTGGCTGTGTAATTCTGCTCTCCACTGGGCATTTCAGGCCATGATCTGCAGAGTTGTCTTTCCTCCCTTTGTCTGACAGCATTCCCTCTCTTTTGGTGTATCTTTCCTGCACTTTATCTCCTCTTTCTGCCTTCTGTCCCATCTGCTAAGGAATTCAGTAGGACTTGTAGAGGCAGCAGTCCTAAACCCTGCTAAGTTCACAAGAGCTCTGTCCTGGAAAGTCCTCTCCAGTGACAATGAGCCATAGATCAGCCTTTCTTCCCTTTCGGGCTTTGGCTTCTCTGGGAAGAGCACGAAGATGGATGCTCCCTGTGATAATGGTGCTGACATTCTGCTCCCTAGGAATTGGAGTCAGACCATCATTTCATGTCACATAGGTCTCTAGTAACACTCAAATGCTGATGTCTGCCAGGCCATTAGGGGCCTGGCTCACACTGCAGCTACTGTCCTAAAGTCAATGTCCTTAGCCCATTACCCATTGTGTGTGCTAGGTATTGCTGCAGCCTGCCCTGTCAGCAGAGATCTTGCACAACCAGCTAGTGACCACCCAGGGCTCTTCTCTTTAGGCTGGATGCCATCTCTTCTGGGCAAGTGTACAGATCATGTCTTGAGCTGTGCCAGACACACTGTGCTTGGTTTTCTCCTTACAAGCCTGGCTGAACAAAAAAGGCTATAAATATATATATATTTATGTACCAGCAGTGTTCATGTTACAATCTGACACCCAGTAGATAGTCCCTGGGGATTGTAAAGAGGCACTTCCTCCTCTTGTAGCATGTTTTGGCAACCAGCAGGGCTCACAAATCCCATGCCTGTCTTTCCTTTGAGTTTCTTTTTTGGCACATGCATGCAGTGAAGCCCAAGATGCAGATAGTGCCAGAGCTTCTTGTAGAAGAGATGACATTTATATTGTCATGCAGTTTGCTGCTCTGAACATACACCATTGCCTTGCCTTGATAGCCCAGGGCAAGTGCTAATCAGCTTGTTTTGTGGGCACTGTGCCATCTGAAAGGGTGAACACAAATAGAGGCAGTATGTGCATCAGGGAAGAGCTCTGCAGGAACACGATTCCCAGCTGAGAGGATCCAAATGTGTCTGTCTCCTGAGCTTGCATGTTGGCATGGGAAAGAGAAGTGACAGCATTAAATAGAATGTATTTGGAATAAATCAAGGCTGTGTTCCTCAGCTCTGCTTCAAGCTAGTTTTCATTATATAGGTCACGTCATCAAGTGATATAAACTGGCATAGCTGCATTGAAAGCAGTGGAGTTCACCAGTTTTAATCTGCTGAGCATCTGGCCCTGTGTGACTCTGCTCCATCAGCAGCTTCTCTTCTCATTTTGCATCACCAAAGGTTGTTTAGTAAGGTAATATATCAGATGAGGAGCTTGGGTTCCTATTTTGCCTTCCCAGCTCCACCACTAACTCTTGATGCTGGGCAGATTGTCCTCTGTGTGCCTTGCTTCACCTAGGGTATGTTCTCATGGCCAGGCTTCCTGAACAAAGCTCTGGGGAGGGCTCCATCCATTNTAGATGAGCCATGCTTGGGAACCATAGAAAAGAGAAGAGAGCACAATGGCTCTAGAAACACTGAGCTTTGCACTTTGCTTCAAGTGTTTATTTTGCCAGACTCTATAAAAGAACCTAACCCACTTTGGATCTACTTTGTAGTTCTACTTGTAGACCCAAAGTCCCCTGTTATTTCATGCAAGTAGCCACTTGCTGTGCCTCTTCAGGGGGTCTCAAGCCTGATGGTGTTTATCTATATAGTAGATGGTATTTATCTATATAATAGATGGTATTTATATATATAATATATAATATTATAATATATTGTTATTATATATATATATGGATTTAATAATAATACATGTTATATATAACCATATATATGGTTTATAATACTATTTATATAACCATATATATGGTTTATGTTATATATGTAACATATATATGGTTTATAATATTATATGTAAAACCATATATATGGTTTATAATATTATATGTAACCATAAATATGGTTTATGATATTATATATATAACCATATATGTGGTTTATAATATTATATATACCTTATATATGGTTTATGTTATATATATATAACATATATGTAGTTTATAATATTATATATAATCATAAATATGTTTATATAAAATATATGGTAATATATTGTAATATATAATATGGTAATATTATAAATAAGCATAAATGTGGTTTAGAATATTATAAATAAGCATAAATGTGGTTTATAATACTATATATAACCATATATATTACTTATAATACTATATATAACCATATATATGGTTTATAATATTACATATAACCATATATATGGTTTATAATGTTACATATAACCATATATATGGTTTATAATATTATATATACAACCACATATATGGTTTATAATACTATATATATAACCCTATATAGGGTTTATAATACTATATATAACATATATATGATTTATATTATATATATCACATATATATAGTTTATAATATTATATATAACCGTTTATAGGGTTTATAATATTATATATAACCATAACTATGGTTTATAATACTACATATTTAACCATATATATAGTTTATTTTATTATATATATATATGGTTTATAATAATAGATATAAACCCTCAGGCTTGAGACCTCCTGAAGATGCACAGCAAGTGGCTACTTGCATGAGATAACAGGAGAGTGACTTTGGGTCTCCAAGTAGAACTCAAACAGTTGGCTTGACTTTGGGTTGGTGATCTGGCCCTTGGCCCAGGCTTTGTGCAAGCTAATCACTGTTCAAAGAGAGGTTTTTCTTTCTCTGTAGCACACACTTTATATTTCTCTCTGTAATGTAACCTTCCCTTCACCCAAGGAAAACAGTTTGCAGAGGGAATTGCTGAACTCTGCAGATCTCAGACTTGCAATGGCTTGTGCCAGAGAAGAGTTTATGTTTAAAAAAAAAAAGGGAAGAAGAAATATGTTCTAAAGGAGAATGATTGTTTAGGCAGCATTGATTTGCATGAATCAATGTTTTCACTTCAGTCATACACATACACATCTCTCAGATTTAAAGCCTGAAAGAAACATTTTGGACTGGGGAAGTTAAGTAATTCTTGCAGAACCCAGATTTTGTTGTTGCTGTTGTTGCTTTTATTACTTGCTGCTTACATTTTAATTCAGAGTCTAGCCCAGCTCTAGCTTCTGTCAGTTGTTGTGGCTTTCTGGGCCCTGTAGTTTGGGTTTATAGCTCAAAGTGTCTGTGGAAGAGGTTCAGCAATGTTTAGGAGGTGTCAGGAATGAATTAGGCATCATGTCTGAGTTTAACTTCTGTTTGTCTCCTCCCATGTAGCTGAGTGTTGGTGACAGGCTGAGAGAGAAGGAATAAACCTCAGAATTGTGTCTCAAAGCAACCTAGAGGAGCAAAGGGTATGTAGAGTTGTTTTCCATTCTTCTCTTGAATTATCTTGTCATTTCTCTGCCTTGCTTACTTTGGTGGAGTTTGAGGGAAGGTTGCAGTTTCAGAGATATCTCAAGAAGAAGAGACTAAGGATGATACAGAAAGGCCATGGAGCTGCTGGAGCAGGTGCAGAGGAGGCCACGAGAATGCTCAGGGGCTGCAACACCTCTGCTCTGAGGACAGGCTGAGGGAGCTGGGATTGTTCAGCCTGGAGAAGAGAAGGCTTTGGGGAGACCCTACTAGTGACCTTCCAGGACCTAAAGGGAACTTCCAAGAAGGCTGCAGAGGGCCTGTTTGCAAAGGCCTGCAAGGAAAGGACAAGGGGCAATAGTTTTAAATTGGAGAAGAGTAGATTTAAACTGGATATTAGAAAGAAGTTGCTCCCCACGAGGGTGGTGGAACACTGGCCCAGGTTGCCCAGGGAGGTGGTTGAGTTGCCATCCCTGGAGGCATTGCAGGTGAGGCTTGCCAGGGCTCTGGGCAAGCTGCTCTAGTTGGGGATGTCCCTGGCCAGTGCAGGGGGGTTGGACTAGATGAGCTCCAGAGGTCCCTTCCAACCCAAACCATTCTGTGATTCTCTGATGTTCAGTTGAGTCCTGTCTTAGCCAGTGAAAGCTGAGATGGCAATGTGGTGTTGTCCTTAGTCAGTGGAGCATGCAGAAGGTGGTTCAGGGCTCCCAAGGCAGGAGCCCAGCTCTCCTAAGGAGTGCCTTGAGTTGAGGGCTCACAGCTTCTGCCTTGGGAAGCTCTGCTTCTCTACAGGTAGAAGGATCTTGAGCTGCCTCTGTCAGTGTCACTTGAGTGTCACTCTCTGGATGTGAGTAGGCACTCACTGGAGAAGGTGGGGTAGGCTGCTGTGAGCTCAGGCATTGTTTCAGCAGGAGGCTCTGGCTCTTGATTAACCTGCACTGACAGACATGTCCACTGTGGTCAGCTGGACTTTCATGCATGGACAGAGGTACTGAAATACCTCAGTTCTCCAGGCCTAGACTCACTCTTTTTAGAGGCATATATGAGAGCTGAGCTCTCCAGTAGCCAGTGACTTAGTAAAATGCAGAGATCCCATCCAATTCCATTACAGAGTGTGAATTTCCATCTCTTGCAGGACCTACCAACACTAGTGAAGTCCCTCCTGTGACCCACACAACAGAAGATGCTCTTCCAATTCCTGGGCACTGCTTCCCACTGGCAAACAGCCTAAGGAGGAGCTGTTGATAGGTAAGATGTTCAGCATCCAGTCAGCTGAAGTGATTAGCTTTTTGCTCCTTTTTTGTTAGAAAAGCCTTGCCAATTGTGACTTGAACTGGTAATTAAGAGCTCAGGAGCTTTATAGCCTGTTGCTATATTTGCACAAAGGTGCTACAAGGCTGTAGTGGATTACCCAAGTCCATTCCTTCTGCAGGGTTATCTTTTCTTTCTTCCTTTCTATTCATGTGAGGTTTTTATTCTTTGAATTGCTATGTTTGGTGATTTGCTGCAGCTAAAATTGCTCTCCTCTGTGGGTTTAACAGTAGCTCTAAGGGTGTGCTTGTGTCTCTGAGTGAGCATCAGGATGGTCCTGGCAGTTGGGTTAGTCACTGAAAGAGGATGGAGATGGATGGAGATGGAGATGGAGATGGAGATGGATGGAGATGGAGATGGAGATGGATGGAGATGGAGATGGAGATGGAGATGGAGATGGAGATGGAGATGGACTTGGTCCACATAACATGGAGGTGATTCAAAGAACTCACCAGAGAGAGGCATAACAAGAAGTGAGTTATCTTCTGGAATGCAGAAAGTCAAGTAGAATGAAAACCAAACCTGAAAGCAGAGCATCTGTTTTACATGAGGGAAGGCAGAGGAGTCCTGCCTGGGATCAGTTTGGCCATGGTCATCAGTGCTTGGTGCTGCAGATAACAGGAGTTCCAGAGCAACTTGAAACTCCCCAGAGCAAAGACTAGAAAGTGAACTAGAAAGTGAATTTGAGTTTTGCAGAGATCTTTCCAAACTAGCTTTATTTCATCCTCCACCCACCAGCCTGCTCGGAAAATGGACTTACTTTTTGAAGTCCTTAATTAAGGAGGAAAATTTGAGTGTTAGGCAGATGCTGTCATTTTCTTCCTACCCCTGCAGCAAAAAGCCTACTTGTCAAGTGCTGCACTGGGCTCTGAGGCTGCAAGGATGGCTTGTCAATGATCAGCATCTGCAGAACCTGCAGCACATGCCCAGGGATTTGGAGTCAGATGAGTCATGTGTTACATGGGCCAAGTTTAATCCCAGGGAGAATGTTACAACACAGGAAGAGAACCCCCTGAAAATAACAGGAATTGGTACAGTATTTGGGCTGTAAACACAGGTTAGAACAGTCTGGCTATTTGCTTGAATCCTCTCTGATTCTATTTTGAATTGCAATGTTCCTGCTTGCTAAACCACTTTCCATTTTTTGCTCTGTTTTACTGTGACATAAGGAGAAAGGGCTATTTTGGAAACTGGAGAACTGCCACTTGCACCAGAATGGCATGCCACTAATTTTTGCAGGTTTTATTTGGAACTGAGCATTGCTACTCTGAAAACTCTTGTCAGCTTCTGCTCCTAGGATTTCCCCCCAGAGATCCCTACCTCTTCTCCATGGCCCAGGTTGCAGGACTTTGGCTCCTTTCTCTGCAGGCTGTGCTGCCTCATCTACTTCAAAATCAGGTGCTTTGAAATGATAAACTGAAGCTTGGAGAGGCTAAGGGTGTTTGGGTTTATGAGCTCCTCCTCCCTTTGCCTCAGCAGAACAGATCCAGTGGGCTCAAACATTGCCAGGAGTGTCTACAACCTGTACTGATGTAGTTTAGCATCATTTCAAGCTCAGGTCAAGCTAAAAGGTCCAAGTTTCCATGAGGCCAACCTCCAGGAAGGGTTTGACTTCTTTAGCAAGCAAGGTGGCAAGGAACTATCTATGTAGCATCAGGGCTGAGATGGAAGAAAGGTGTTTGTGACAGTCCTAGCCAGGAAAATAACTGAGGATGAACATTTCAGTGGCTGATGTTGCACAGTAGCTCAGGGTGAAGCAACCTGGATGGTTAGGTAAGAGCTACAGGTGATGCTTGATATTTTTCCCCATCCTTTAGTATGATAAAATATTGCAAGGGTCTTGCTTTGCACCTTTGCTTGCTTCTGCTCTGCCTTATGTCTGATGTGGTTTAGTAGACATGACAGGTAACCAGGTTGAGGGAGAACCTCAGAATGTGTCCAGTGACATAGTGAAGCCTCTTTGAGAGAGAGGTAGTAAACAAATCTCACTTCTGCTCCTTTATTTTTTTTCCCCTGGAGCAGAAATTTGGGCAAGTCATTTACTCTCACCTAACGAGTGCTGATGGAGCCTTGGAAAGGAGGAGGGGGGAAAAAAAACCCCAAGCCTCTTGTGTCTGCTTGTTTCTTAGGTACACCACATCACCCACAGCTAGGCTTTACCACTCCCACAGAAAGTTTGTGCAAGTCCTAAAATAATTCCATTCCACTGGGCCACAGATATTCCCCTTTGGTCAGCCTTATATAGAGTAATTACTGTTGGACATGACACCACAGCTGGCTCAGGCCTTATTTTGGCTTCCAAGATACAAAAACCTGTTTGTAGGGAAAAAAAAAAGAATTAAAAATAAATTACTCTTGTTTGTCTGAACAAATGAGGCTAGAAACTTGTCAGTTTAATCATTCTTTTCCCTTGGTTTTTTTTGCTGTAAGAGGTAGCACTCCTGAGAGTGCTGGGGTTAGTACCAAAGATGTCCAGCTATCTCCTCCTGGCTCATTTAGATGTGTCTGCACTTCACTTGCCCAAATGGTTGTGGAAGTATTGAGAGAGTATTATGGGATGGCACATGCTCAGCAAGGAGTTGAACCAGTGGAGGCATGGGAAGTTCCTAGGTGTGATGGGTGAGAAGCAGCATCTCGAGGGGAATGTCTTGGCTCTCTGCTCTCCTCTAAAGTGCCTGAAGTGCTGTGCCCAGAGCAGGCAATTCATTCCCACAGCTCTGCTGGGGTGGAATTGGCATTTTTTCCAGCCCAACATCAAAGTTCCATAACTGATTTTAATAACTTTGATATGTATATGCATCTATTCTATATTTGTGCATAGATGGATATATGATATAGATCTCTCTATGCATGTGTCATTTATCTGCTACTAAAATACAGGTGTCTGTGTGGGAAAGAAGTTGTTCAGCTGCTTATTGTACAAGAGTTCAGGAAATCGAGAGTATTATATGCTTTTTATATGATTTCCCATGCTGGCTTGGTCATTTCACCTCGAAAATTAGCCTCTGATTCTCATTCACAGAAAACCCCAATATTTTTAGTAGTGGTAGGAAAGAATGTTGCCCACTGGGCCAGGGCATGAGGCTGTGGCTCCTGGGGTTGCTTGTCTTTTTCTGCTGATTTTATAGTGTGGCACAATTCTTAGCACTCTTCTGTGCCTCTCTTTAATAGTAGTAAGGGAATAGTAACATTGAGTCACCTGGCATGGAACTACTTAAAGGTGAAATTGAAGTTAGGAGACCTTTTAGGAGCCTTTGGCAGGAGAGAAACAGAGCAGTTGTGAGAAGTAGTGCTGTGGCTTGGCTTTCTGCAGGATAGGAACTGCTTGAGAACTTGTATTCCTGCAATGGACCTGGGAAACAAACCTGAAGTAGGAATCCAAGCCCTTGATAGACAATTGCACAGTGTGCTGAGTAAGGGTGGCTGTATCCTTGGATGCATATCCTAGAATCCTAGACTGGTTTGGGTTGGAAGGGACCTCTGGAGCTCATCTAGTCCAACCCCCCTGCACTGGGCAGGGACATCCCCAACTAGAGCAGCTTGCCCAGAGCCCTGGCAAGCCTCACCTGCAATGCCTCCAGGGATGGGAACTCAACCACCTCCCTGGGCAACCTGGGCCAGTGTTCCACCACCCTCGTGGGGAGCAACTTCTTTCTAACATCCAATCTAAACCTACTCTTTAATTTAAAACCATTGCCCCTTATCCTTTCCCTCCAGGCCTTTGCAAACAGGCCCTCTGCAGCCTGCTTGGAAGTTCCCTTTAGGTACTGGAAGGTCACTAGTAGTTCCCCTGAAGCCTTCTCTTGTCCAGGCTGAACAATGCCAGCTCCCTCAGCCTGTCCTCAGAGCAGAGGTGTTCCTTTCCCTGTGTCTTGCCTTATCATTGTATTATTTTTCACACCAGCTGAAGTTCTCACTCTTCCTAACCAAGCCTCTGCAGCACACAAAGGGCACAGTTAAGTGGACTGTCCACACTAGGAGGATCTAGGATCCAAAGTAGTTCATCCAGCAGTACATGGCTTTGCTGGGTTCATTGACCTCTTGAAGGTTGTAGACATGTCTGCTAAGAGCAGGCTAGAAACTGCACTGAGCTCCTTCTGCTGCCACAGTCCTGACCAGAAAAGCAAACAGCAGCAGCTCTCCTGCCACAATCCGGATGCTGACTCACCTGTGAGGGGAAAGAAAATAGCCAAAGGCTTGCTGTTTCTCCACGGTGCTCCTTTACTTGGGCAGGTTAAACTCCAAAGTTTCAAGGCCTGGGGCCTGTTCAGTAGTTAGTCAGACTTCACTAGAGGCCCAGATGTCTAAGATCACTATCACCAATAAGTAAGTNTTGAGCAGCTTGGGAGCCTCTGGTAGCTTCTTCTGGAGAAGTCCTCCAGATACCTTCAGACCACATAACATTCCAAAAGCTTGCTGGAGAGGGCATCACTGCTGGTTCTGCAGGAGAGAAGATTTCTCTCCTGCTCTACATCTTCTCCTTATTTCCAGAGCTGGCTGCCCTGCTGAGTACCTAAGCTGAGGACACTAATTTGGACAGGCTACCAGAAAGGAGGTTTGCTCTGTGCCTCTAGAGCAGTGCTCAGGCAGGATGCTCCTTGAATCGTGCTGCTTTGCTTGCAAGCTCAGGACCTGAGTTTCTCATCAAGTAGAGTCTAGCCTGAAGCTGAGGATTAGAAGGTGCAGCAGCTCCCTTTCCCTGCCAGCTCCCTGCAGAGCTCCTTTGCTCTCAGGTTGCCATCTACCAGCATGGCCAAGAGGCTTGTGCACTCTTGTCTGAGTGCAAGGCAAGAGGCAGTGAGGGATGCAATGCAAAAAGGAGCATCCCCCTGCCCTGTGCCTTCTCCTCAGCTATCGATTCCGTGTCAGGTTTGCTCTCCCCTGCTAATGGGCCATGGGCAGAAGCCAATAGGGCGAGGAGGAGGAGAAGCTGTCATCATCATTCGATGCAGCTGCTGAGCCAATGAGAGGAGAAAGCCTCTGCATTGGGCTGGGAGAGAGCAAGGGTGGGGGGAACTGTCTTAGCAACAGCAGAAAACAACTCTTCCCCCCCACCTCCCCGTGCAACCATGCTGGAAAGTTCCTGATGATGTTCCTTAATGGATTTGTCTGGCTCGTGCCAAGTCTGTACGTGATGTGTGTGTGTGACTTTGCTGCATGTGCCACTTTACTGCTGTTCTCCTTTGGGAAGGGTAGAAGGGAATCTTTTCTTCCCCTCTCCTTCTAAAAGCAATTAGTGAGCTAAAGGCAAAGGGATCTGCTGTTGGATTCCTTCCTGTGCAAGCCCTGGGAACAAAAGTGAGGTTTGTATTGTCTTTTTGTGGTTGGTATCTTCCTCTTGACATCTTTCCAAGAGAGTCTGCTGTTGAAACAGTCAATTTCTTGCCAGTCTGTGGTGACAGTGGGCACCTTGACTGGATTCTCATCTCTGCTTAACAGTCCTTATAAGAAACCAGGTGAATTAACACAAGGAGAAACTTGTTTGCAGTTCAGGTGCCAGAGCACTGGCCCAGGCTGCCCAGGAGCCTGTGGAGTCTCCTTGTCTGGAGCCATTGCAGAGCTGCCTGGACACATTGCTGTGTGAGCTGGTCTAGGTGCTCCTGCTCTGGCAGGGGGGTTGCACTAGATGATCTTTCTAGGGCCCTTCCAACCCCTAACATTCTGTGATTCTGTGAATCCCTAGCCTCCAAAATCAGATCGCTTCATCAGGTTGCTGGGCTTTCTGGGTTGGGAATTAGAAGAGCAACTTGTTCATTTAAGCCCTCTTGTGATCTAGAGGCTGGGAAAAGTCAGTCCAAGGCACCATATTGCTTTTAGCTACCTTACAGCAGGAAATGTTCTGTCTCTGCCTCTGCCATGCTCAACGCTCATTGGTTTAGCCAAGCGAGAATGAAAACGACAGTTACATTTGTCCAAACCTTTCAAACATCTATTGGAAGCAAACACTGGCACTTTCAGAGCTCCTTTGAAAGTGACCTTCTTTGTCCTCCTCTCACCTGCTGCCTCCTCCTGCTGGTAAGCATGGCCAGGTTTCTCTCCCTATTTGCATGCTGCTAATAGGCATGGCTGTTGCCAGCCCTGCCGCTGGCGAGACAGCGGTGATGGGAATAGCAGCAGCAGCAGGACCACGATGGATTGGGCTTCAGACTGTCCAATAATGGCTGGGTCAGGGAGCCTTTAACTGCAGTGTCAGGGAATTTAGTCAGCTGTCATCCCTTCTTAATTAAAAATAGCTGAGACTCACTTACATTCCATTGCTGTGCACTAGCTCATTTGTCATCTTGTTCTCTGCTCTCCAGCCAAGTCCCTAAACACCTTCCAGAGCAGACAATGGATAGATAGAAATGCTTGCAGCAGGTAAGAAGACAAGGCAGCTGAGAGCAGATAAGCCAGGCTCTGAGCTGCTCCTTGGGTCAGGAGTTTGCAAGAGTTCCTTAGGATTCAGAGGTAATGGGGATACAGAACAGTGGAGGATGAAATCTTTGTGTGTTTGATTTCTTTCCTGAGGCTGTATGGCTAGGCTTCATAAACAAAGCTCCAGGGAGGGCTCCATCCACGCTCCTCATCTGTGCCTTTTCCAAGCACGCTGATAAAAAGAGGATAGCAGATAGCACCCTCGAGCCTGCACTATGGATTTTTTTAGGTGAGACACAGCATGCACAGAGCTGGACCCACCCTTTAGTCCTAAGGTTCATCTGCCAGGGCCTAGCAAGCTTGGATGCTGGCAGCCAAGTCCTTAGGATGGAGGTTTAACCTCTTAGCTGGAAGGCCTCACAGGGCTAAATGAGCTCCATCTGCCTGGGTTTGGAATCAGAGTTGTCCTTCTCCTAGGATGACTGCCAGAAGGCTAATGAGCTCATCCTACCCATCCAGGGATTCTAGGAACATGGGTATCACTGCCCACACTTTCCCGTGGGCAATGAGTTTAATGCTCCTTCTGCTGTGGGCACAGTTATGGCACCAGGGGCCACAGGAGAACACAAGGGATTTTCAGACTGTGCCTGTTCCTGAGGCTAGCTTTAGATATATAAACCAAACAATTACTGCCCTGGAGCTACAAGAAACTTTCCTTGTGGACACACCAACCTATACTTTTCATAGAAGCATAGAACTGTCAGGCTTGGAAGGAGCTTCAAGCTCCTCTAGCCCCAACCCCTGCCATGGGCAGGGACACCTGGCACTAGAGCAGCTTGCTCCCAGCCCCAGCCAGCCTGGCCTGCAACACTGCCAGGGCTGGGGCTGCCACCACCTCTCTGGGCAACCTGGCACAGTGGCTCAGCACCCTCCTGGCCAACAACTTGCTCCTAACATCCATCATGAGTTTCCAGCATCTTCCTCTGATGCAGTACTCTCAAGACTGAATGGTTTTTTCTCAACATGATCTAGTTAGACCTTTCCTATGTACATAAGTGATTGGATTCCTACCTCCTTGCTAAATGGAGTTGAGTGGTGTCTGGGATTGCTCTCACCTTCCAGTAGGTTTCACTAATTTATTTGTGCTATTCCTAAGGGGCCAGGGAGATGGAAGGTTACACAGAGGCTCAGGAGCTGCAGGAGGAAATAAATAGCATCCTGAAATATCATTACTGAAAGAAAATGGTTCCTCTTCCCCCTGCCAAAAAGAAAAAAAAAAGGGAATTAATTGTGATTCTAACTAATGCTTGGAGCCAAGGGACAGTTTTGGCATAGGTAGAAGCTTTCTGGCTTCCTTTCTACAAGTAAATCAGAGGTGGAAGGGCATTGGAGTGAGTGACTTCCTGAACTGGAAGTTGCATCCGGATTAGCATTCTGAATTGTCTCTGATTGCCCTATCTTCCATGAGCTTTGCTAAGCCATTTTGGAACCTCTACAGGCTTAGGTGGTGATGAGTCCCACCATTAAATCACATATTGTTTGAACAAAGTTCATCCAGGATGTCCTGTACAATGCTATCAATCCTCTCCAGTGAGTAAATGGATGACTCTTGCCAGGGCTTTGGATTCCCTCAGTCCAAACCACTGATGATTCCCATGGAGAGCACATCCATCCCTTACACTCCAGAAGGGAAGCAGCACCAGAGCTCCTGGGCTTCAGCACTCAACTTTAGCTGCAAGGGACCAGTGTTAGATCCCAGGCAGGGCAGCTTCTGCAGTCCCACCTGTTGTTAGCCATGCAGTTATCTTCTTCTTCAAATCCTAGAATGGTTTGGGTTGGAAGGGACCTCTGGAGCTCATCTAGTCCAACCCCCCTGCAGTGGCCAGGGACATCCCCAACTAGAGCAGCTTGCCCAGAGCCCTGGCAAGCCTCAACTGCAATGCCTCCAGGCATGGGAACTCAACCACCTCCCTGGGCAACCTGGGCCAGTGTTCCACCACCCTCATGGGGAGCAACTTCTTTCTAATATCCAGTTTAAATCTACTCTTCTCCAATTTCAAACCATTGCCCCTTGTCCTTTCCCTCCAGGCCTTTGCAAACAGGCCCTCTGCAGCCTGCTTGGAAGTTCCCTTTAGGTCCTGGAAGGTCACTAGTAGTTCCCCTGAAGCCTTCTCTTCTCCAGGCTGAACAATCCCAGCTCCCTCAGCCTGTCCTCAGAGCAGAGGTGTTGCAGCCCCTGAGCATTCTCGTGGCCTCCTCTGCACCTGCTCCAGCAGCTCCATGTCCCTCAGGACCATGGTCCTGCTGGCTTGACTGAAGACCCAGTGCCACTTGATGATGCTCTAAGTTGTATTTATTTAGAGGAGAATTTCACATGCAGCTTGTGGGATAGAATCAGATGTATTTAAGATATTCTCTTCAATCCAGTCAGGTTATTTTTTTCCCTGAGTCCAGGTCAAGAAAGCTGTAGAACAGTTTGTGAGGTGAAGAGGGAAGCTCATGGATTTGATTCAATATTGTTTGAGGATTAAGGTTTGCTGGTACAAGAAATCAGAAGCAACAGGTGAAAGCTCCATTGAACCCCAAAGCATGAAGCTAAGGACAAACCTTCATGTTAGTAGAGACATTGCCAGACTGCAGAATAGTGAGGTTTTCTTTAAAGAAAACTAATTAAGCTCTGATGACTTCAGCTGTATTTTCAGCCTCTGATTAAGGCCATGATACTAATTAAACTCTTGAATTATTAAAAATGCAAATAGTTAGACCTGTGTGCACCAGCAGAGCTGCACTTCCATGCTCCAGGACAGCAGTGGGAATGCCTGGCAGAGTCTCTTGTGGTCACAAGTTTTTCTTTGGGAACTGGTTGAAGTCTTCTTGCTGCAGAAGTCAAAGCATCAGCTGCTGGGCTAAATGTTTCTACTGCCTTGCAGCTAGACAAAAAAGTTTGATTAAACCCCAGCAAAGTTTTGGAAGGAACTCTGGGTCTCTTGACATCTCCACTGTGGCATTTTCACTGAGTTGGGATTGAAATACCATTTAGTCCTTGGAGAGTGAGCCTGCTCCCAGCAGCAAAACCTTGAAGCTGGGTTTAAGCTCCCTCCTTTGTTGTCACAGCTCAAGAGCATGATCAATTATTTAGAGTTCTAGCTGTCCTGCCAGATCCTCTCTCTTTGGCATCCCATGTGATGATGGATGCACCTTCAGTGAGAGATCCACACCAGCAGGTCCACTTGTGACCTTTTCTTCAGCCCAGGTGTGTTTTGGTAGGGGATCTGAAGGCTGTTTTAATCTCTTTGCTGTCAGCTTCTTGGCAGGCAGCAAGCACCTCTTGTGAGTAAAGCCATCCTTGTGTACAAACACATCTTTGGAAGCAGGGTTTTGTAATCCTTTGTGGAGCTAATCCTGGAGAAGCACATCTAGGTTTTGGAGGTGAGATGGAGTTGTGCAGGTCTGGGAGTTGAGCAAGCCTCTCACTGTCTCACCAGGGTCACTGTGGCCTTAGATCATGGAAATTCCTCTCTGTTAGAAAAGGTTTTGCCCAGCTCTGGATGAAGAGGTAGAGTGTTCCCTCAGCAAGCTTGCAGATGATCCCAAGCTTGGAGCAGTGGCTGGCACAGCAGGAGCTGTGCTGCCATCCAGAGTGACCTGGACAGGCTAGAGACATGGGCAGGGAGAGACTGAATGAAATGTAACAAGGGGAAGTGTAAAGTACTGCATGTGGGAAAGAACAAGCCCATGGATCAGTCCAGACTGGGAACTGATCTGTT
>VWZO01003738.1:51823-67052 GCA_013396975.1 Bucco capensis | reverse complement strand
CTGTGATCCTGTGAAGAGCTGCAGTGACAGCCTCAGTACCACTTCTGCATCACTGCCTGTCCCTGGTCAGACTTTTGGCTGTGCAGCCTTTCTGGTGGAGGTAGTGGCCTTGTAGGATTTGGAATTCCATCCTCTAGTCTTCTCTTTTGGAGGCTCTGCTGGGTCTGGCAGTGTTTGCAGCCAGTACCAGCTGGGATATTAGAGAGCTATGGCAGTAGGCATGCTAGTTATAACCTGCCCAGAGGGAAGATTCTTCCTAGTGCCTATTTAGTTCATAATAAAGACATAACTATAGAAAAAATGAGTTGCACCAGACCCTATTCAAATGCAGCAAGTGCCTGTCATATGTCATAAACTGGAACCCATGCTGCTAAGAAGTGACAACCATTTATTGGAGTCACTTACAGGATAAAACCATGCCCCAGTGCCTAGAGTTGAGCCCAGTCCAGAGCAGGTGTGATGGTAAAGTTGTGTCATTTCTTTTTGCTTTCCTTCTCTGCTGTCCTTTTTAGCATATTCAAACAAAGCAAGTGGTCATTACTTTACCTATGACAACTGATTTTTTTCCCCCATCCTCCTGCTTTAATGGGCTGCAGGTGTTTGCCAAACAGCCCAGGCTAATAAGGACAGACATTGTGGCCACATGCCAGAGGTATAAAACTGTCCAGGGAGAGAAGAAAAGAAAAGACAAGGGGTGGGGGTGAGGGGACTTGGGAAGGAAAGCAAAAAGAAAGCATGAGAGTCACTCCATGCTGAGATTTTGTACTTCTTGTGTCTCCTGAAGGTTGAATACATCAGCCAGGAATCAAAGGGTTTGAAAAGTCAATCAGCCCTTCCAAATGAGTAGGTGAACCATCTGCATGCCAGGATGGAGCTCTCCTCAAAGGCTGTGGGCCAAGGGCTGCTCTCAGGGACACCAGGGGTAAGCCTGGAGTAGCTCCACCAGAGTTACAACCCTGGCCTGGGGCATGTGTCCTCCTGCCAGAAGAACCTTTTGGATCCAAGCCTTCCATGTTGTGTCACCATAGTGACAGGCTCCTCTCTTCCAGACCTAAGGAGCAATTGCTCTGGCCTTGTCCAGTGCTAATTAATCCCTTTTAGGCCAAATTGGAGCTCAGTGGAAACTGCAGAGACAAGGCAGTCCATTCAGAGCTCTGCAGCCTGTCATCCTCTCCACTTTTAGCAATACATCTTGCTCTTCCAGTCCCACATGCCACAGCTATTCCCTTGTGCTTGCTGGAAGTGATGGAAAGTCAATGGGAAGGGAAGCTGTGCTGTGTGGGAGCTGTGTCCTTCCAGCTCTGCAGATAAAGCTCTTTGGAGAGGATGCCTTGTGCTGCAAGCTTCCCAAGGTGCTGCAGTTTAGTCTAGGTGAGCCAGACAGGAGAAGGGAAGCACAAAGGAAGAGCTGGAGCTGAGGCCCTGGCTGGCTTAGACCAGCAGGACATGACTTGCCCTAAGGCATTGTAGCTAATGGGGAGAGAGAAGCCTCCAAAGGTTCCTCTCTTGCTGCTGATTGCATCAGTGCCTTGGGCTTGGCCCTCACCTGAGCTACCTCAGGCAGCTCCCTCAAGGTAAGAGGGATGTGTCCAAGCCTAAGGGCATGTCCATGAGCAGAAAGAGATCCCAAAGCTAGTGCTGACTTCAGTTAGCAGGTCACAGAGATGCTCTGATCCCCATAGCTGCTCATGTAAAACCAACCTGAGTGCCTCTTCCTCTGTGCTGCTCAGCATTTCTGGGTCTGGATTAGCTTTCTTGGACATAAATCATAGAGTCACAGAATGGTTTGGGTTGGAAGGGAGCTCTGGAGCTCATCTAGTCCAACCCCCCTGCAGTGGCCAGGGACATCCCCAACTAGAGCAGCTTGCCCAGAGCCCTGGCAAATGGAGTGTCCCTGACCCTGAGTGCAGACATAGCCCTGGGCTGCATCCTGAAAGATGCCAAAAGACATTACCCACCACACCGAGTGGTTTGGGGTCAGATATCACAGCAATGGTATGATATCAGGGAAATTTTCTTCCCTGGATTTCATCTGACAGATTCCAACCACAAGTTTCTTACCCAGATTTGTTTGGAGCCAGGCCTTGTTTCAGGCCAAGTGTTTTCTTTTGTTTATATCTAAGCTATGTTTTTGGATGCTTAGCAGGGAGGAAAAAGAAGCTTTAGCTGATGGATGTTAATTCTGTTCATTTCAGATCTCCTGTTGGCAGCTGGATGAGGAGGAGATGTCACTGCAAAGAGGTGCAAGTTGTCTTCAAAGGGAACACAAGTGCTGTGCATGACACACATCACCACCAGCACAGGTCAGGACCTTCTCCCAGCAGTCCCTGTCAAGAGTTCTGTGAGTAACATCCATGATAACTCAGTCAGACTCTACATATGGATTCAGAGGGGGGAAAAAAAGCCCCAGCTGAAAATCACTTGTATCAGCAAGGAATTATACCCCTGTAAGGCTTAAATGGCTTCACAAATGGTCTTAGATGAAATTGCTGTGTGCTGAGCAAGTGATTGATGAGAAGGAGTTCCAGAAAGTGCTTTGTCATGAGGCAGGCTGAGTCAGCTCTCTCAATTTTCTGCTTTTTTGGGTGGCCTTTGGCTATTTGCTTTAACCCTACTAGGTGGTTTGCTTGGCAAAGTCTGTGACTGCTGGCTTCTTGTTTGCAAAGTGCTGAGAACACTCTGAAAATACAAATAGTAATAGTAGTCCTGAGCAGCAGCTTCTCAACATCTTCCATGGTGGCTTAGAAACCCAGGAATTCCTTTGCTCTCTGATTTATCCCTTGTGCTTTGATTTCTGGCTTTGGGTGACAGCAACGTGCAGCTAAGATCTGGGGCAGCTGACTGAGAAACAGAATGCAATTTGCTTTCTCTGAAGGAGTTTCAGATGGGGCCAGAGCTGCAAAGCTGGATCTTGGGTGGCTTCAGGAGAAGTTATTCCCTAATCTAGAAGTCAGGATTTGATTCTCCCACTGAGAAGTTCCAGTTCCTTACAGTTCTCATGACCAGGAGACAGTTTTAGGATGGCTTCCTGGTGCCTTGAGCATTCTTTTAGTTCAGCTCAAGGTGGTTGATGCATATTGAGCTGCTAAGAAGCTCAGGTGCCACTGGAAACCATTCACACTTTGCACTGGTGACTTGGAGACTGAAAACTTCTGAGGTGCTTAGCATTGTGTGGTGCAATTCCCTTTCTCTTGTACTCTGTGTGTGCAAGCTCCTTAGCTGAAACTGCTTCTGTCTAACATTAAAGATGTAGCTGGGCCAACTGGGTCACAATCCTGTGCTTCCCAGCATAGATTTGGGTGAGTGGAGAGAAAGAAATGGGTGCAGAAGGTGACTTAGACTTGAGGCAAGTTGAATATTGCTTTGAGTGTCCAACTGTCCTGCTGAGGGCTGAGGGCAGAGCAGTAAGGGGATGGATTCAGGGCTTTTAAAACATGCCAGAGCTCTGTGTGAGCTGTTGTGGAGATGGGATACAGAACCACATATCTGTTGGGTGGCAGGGCCATGACTTCATTTTCTTTCCTCCTTAAGCTTATCTAAAGGCAGGAAGCTGTAGACACTGCCTTTTTTCTGCATGGAAAAACTGATCTCAAGCACATCTGGTTGAAGCTAGCAACAGTGTGAGCCAGGTTAACTTGACTCTGGGGCCACAAAACCTGCCTGAGCCTCATTAGACACAAAGATGCCTCCCAGCACTGAAAGGTTCCTTTCAAGATTGTGATGAGCTGACAAAACATTTTAGTGAGAGGTAGGACTGACAGGAGCTGTGCTTAGCATTTTACTGTTTAGTGGCAACAACCAGAGGCTCTATAGAGAGCAGAACCACACCTGCACAAACCTGGATTAGTTCACCTCACCTGCTTTCTGGCACCTAAGTTAGTTGCACAAAGCAACTGAACTCCCTTTGGAAGTGCTGCTGCTCTGCTCTGGAGCCCAGAAAGGCAATGCTCTGAACAAGGACTCTCTGTTAACTGCTTCTGCACCTTGTTGGGATGAATGCAAGCCAAGCTGTCCACTCTGCATGGCCCAAATGAACTGCAAAGGAGAACACCAGCTTCTCAGCAATGCTGTAGGGAAGAGGCACTGCAGCTGTTGAGTGCCCCTGGGTGGTTGGCAAGCATGGGTGAGGATTTAAAGAGTTGAAGGGGAGGGCATGGTAATAGTTTTATGCCTTTTCCCCCCCAAGGATTTATTTTGCTTAGAGGCTCATTACCACTAGCCAGGATTCCTCTGCTCTCCTCCCTGCACTGCCTCTGTCTGTAGGCTCAAGCCATCAGTGCTGGAGCAGGGCCATGGCAGTGTTGTGCTGCCAGCAAAGAAGCAAAGCTGATTTCTGCTGGCTGCTGCTGGGACCTAGTGCCTCCTAAACACAATCCTCTTCATTCCATGTCAACAGGTGCTTTGCCTAGCTGGGCACTGTGAGGCTTCTTCCTGCTGTTCTCCTGAGCTCCAGTAGTTCATCTTTGCTCACAATGCTGATTTTACTCTCTCTGCCTGCTTCCCAGCCCTTGATGTCTGTGCAGAGCCTTGGTTTGCTTTGCTGCTTGTCCTGGGGCCAGGGATGTGAGGTGATGGAGGACTCAACGCTCGCTGGCTCCACCGTCTGGGCCTGGCCCCGAGCAGAGAGCTCAGCAACCCCTCACAGGTCCCCTTGCTTTCTTTCCAAGAACATGAGGAGAGGTTTGAAACTGAGCAGACAGCTGGTATATTCTCCCAGGGTAGCCTCTGGGTCTGGGGCCTCCTCCATTGTTGTTTTTTTTTCCTCTCCAAATCATATCTGATTCCTTTCCCAAAGCGTTCCAGTCCCTGAAAGCAGACCCAGGTGCCTGGGCTTGGGCTCATTCCTCAAATACCAGCTATCAACAAAAGGGGTTTGGATTGCTCTTAATATGGCTATGAAATTCATTTCAAACTGGGATGTTGGGTTTTTCTCTCCAATTAAAACATTGTAATCTTCCCTTATGCTTTCCAGAGAGGAAACTGACCTTGTTCAAAAGAATCCTAGGTCTTGTACCTGATTTACTGCATCCTCTTTCACCAGCTCTTCAAAAGTGCTTCATGTCTCTGAAACCTGACCTCTAGATGCATTCCTTGCACCTTGACCTCTCAGGTTTTTTAACAGGGAGTAAACCTCCCAGCAGGTCAGATGATAGGGTTTTGCTGCCATGTGCTTTCTTTCTCTGCTCAGNTGTCCCTGGCCACTGCAGGGGGGTTGGACTAGATGAGCTCCAGAGGTCCCTTCCAACCCTAACCATTCTATGATTCTATGATTTGCCAGAAACAGTGCAAAAAAACCCAAACAACCAACCCAAAACAAACCTAAGCAGCCCAAATTGGTTGAAATGTTTACAAAGCTCAGGTGGCTGCTGAGCTTTGGTTTAGTTCTGTAGCACCTGGCAGAGAGTTTGTCATCATCTGCCTGGGAGCATCTGATCGCAGCAAAGTGCTGTGAAGGAGAAGGTCATTTGATTGCACTCTGAGCAGCAGCTCTTTGATGCCTGAACAAGTTTTTCCATCAGTGGATCTCATCTCCAGAGAGTGGCTGTTTTTGAGACTGTGACCCATTTCATCTGTATTTAAGCCCAGGCACCAGAGAGCAGTGCTTATGCCTCTAGTGCTTGCAGTTCAGCTGCTGGAGTGCCACCAGTTGAAGCCATCAGGCAGTCAGAGCCCCTGGGAGCCTAGCTCTGTGCTGGCTCTGGACAGTGTTTGCCTACAATGCTTTTATCTCTCTAGCCTGTCTGTGGGAGTGGAATCTTTGTGCAGAGCCTGCATTGGCATCTAATCTGCACTGGTTGACTCAGGCAGCTCAGAAGGCAAGGAAGGGAGGGAGAGAAGTAGGAGGAAGAAAGGTGGCAGTGGAAAAGAACATATTTGAAGGGACAGCAGGAAGCTTGGGCTCCTTAACAGCTTGGGAATTGCTCAGGACATGACCAAGTGAGTGTTTCCTGATGCCTTGTAGGACATGACAGGGACAATCTCAAGATGGGTGATGCCTTTAGCAAATGTCACTAGAAAATGAAGTGTCTCAGGTGGGTGGTAACCTTGATAGCTCAGTCACAGAGATTTTCTTGGTATTCTCTTTGGTGGTAGCTGGATTTTTCTTGGAGATCACTCCTATTCCCTGCCTTATGCCCTGAGAGGAGTTACAGATGCTCTCCTTAAGGCTATGGTTCAGTGGTATGGTGGTGATAGGTATGGTTGGGCTTGATGATCTTACAGGTGTCTTCCAACCTTCATGATTCTGTGAGTTGTCTGCATGCAGGATATTCTAGTGTACATTGACTTGTTATTGTTTGCTTTTTCTGGGAGGAAATAACATCAAAAAGGAGCCTAACTGAGGCTTTTTCATAAGGGAAAGTAAGTAAGAGGAATTTCTAAAAGCTAAAAAGCACTCCTCCTCTTGGCTATAAAGGATGAGGATTGTTTGAACCTGCAGGCTGCTGGAGAAGAGAGGTCATTGTGGAGCTGGAGCTGGAGAGCAGGATAGGAAGGAGAGGAGCAGAGCTTCTTCAAGTACTTGAGGAAACTCCAGCAGAAAAGTTGCCATGGGAATGTCAGATACTTCTGTCTATGATTGTTATTAAAGCTGGGGATCTGCTCACACTTGGCAAGCCCAATGATCAAAGAGGCAGTGCTGGGCTCACAGGATGCTCACTGCACATCCCACAGGCTGGGGAATGAGATGCTAGAGAGCAGCCCTGCAGAAAAGGCCTTGGGGTGCTGGTGGCTGAGAAGCTGGCCATGAGCAAACAGTGCACGCTGGCAGCCCAGAAGCACAATGGCATCCTGGGCTGCAGCAAGAGAAGCGTGGCCAGCAGAGCCAGAGAGGTGATTGTGCCACTGCACTCTGCTCTGCTCACACCTCCTCTGCAATACTGGGTCCAGTTCTGGAGCCCTCAACACACAAAGGCCATGGAGCTGATGGAGCAGGTGCAGAGGAGGCCACGAGAATGCTCAGGGGCTGGAACACCTCTGCTCTGAGGACAGGCTGAGGGAGCTGGCATTGTTCAGCCTGGAGAAGAGAAGGCTTCAGGGGAGACCTACTAGTGACCTTCCAGGACCTAAAGGGAACTTCCAAGCAGGCTGCAGAGGGCCTGTTTGCAAAGGCCTGGAGGGAAAGGACAAGGGCCAATGGTTTGAAATTGGAGAAGAGTAGATTTAGACTGGACATTAGGAAGAAGTTCCTCCCCACGAGGGTGGTGGAACACTGGCCCAGGTTGCCCAGGGAGGTGGTTGAGTTCCCATCCCTGGAGGCATTGCAGGTGAGGCTTGCCAGGGCTCTGGGCAAGCTGCTCTAGTTGGGGATGTCCCTGCCCACTGCAGAGCTCCAGAGGTCCCTTCCAACCCAAACCATTCTAGGATTCTATGTACTCCAGGGATTGATGATGTCTTTGCTTTGGCTGCCCTAATTAAAGCAAGAAGTGGCCTTTAGAGTCACCTGTGTGGCAGGTGACAAGCTGAGCTGCTGGAGGTTGCTGAAGAGGGCATCCAGGCAGCTTTGAAAGAGAAGAGGATTTTGATCCAGAACAGTCCTGATGGCCTAGTTTCCCAGTCCCTTGGGCCAACTTGTTCCTAGAGCAGGGCTCTGAAAACAAAGAGAAAAGAAGTGAATTGTCTCCTCTCAGGGATGACCTAAGAAATCTGGGATCTCTGTTATTTTCCCTGTTTACTCCAGCTGTCACCTGTTCTCTTTCTTCTCTGCTTCTCTTAGTAACACATTAGTAACAGTGGGATGGTAAGGTGAGCAGATGATGTGTCAGTGTTGCAGGGTAGCAGTTTCTGGGTGTGCAGGAGCTGAGGGGAACTGTGTTGTGTAGGTCACTGTGTAAACCCAGTGCTGAGTTATCAAGGGGACATCACTGCAAGTGGGAAGAAGGAAAAGTTGATTGAGGTTCCTCTGGCTCCTGTTTGAAATCCAGATCAACTCCAAATAGATCCAAACTTTCACATGCAATACATGTTTCACATCAATTCAGCCCAAGTCTAAGGCTGAGACTCTCAGAGAGGAAAACAAATGCCAATCCCTGTGCTGTGGTTTGTTGTCCTGGATTAGCTCATTTGTGTCCCAGATTGATGCAAGGCCATTTGCAGCTGTTTTCTCTGTGCTATGACATTGGGTCTTAGCATACAGATGTTTGGAAGAGACTTGCCACTGTGGCCAGGCTCTGGTGAAGCCACTGCCTTTCCTTTCCTTTCCTTTCCTTTCCTTTCCTTTCCTTTCCTTTCCTTTCCTTTCCTTTCCTTTCCTTTCCTTTCCTTTCCTTTCCTTTCCTTNCCTTTCCCTCTTCCTCTCTTCTCTTTCTTCCTTTCCCTCTTCCTCTCTTCTCTTTCTTCCTTTCCCTCTTCCTCTCTTCTCTTTCTTCCTTTCCCTCTTCTCTTCTTCTCTTTATCTTACACCTTTTCCTCTTTCCCTTCCCTTGCCCTTCCCTTCCTCCCTTTCCCATGCCTCACTTTGCTCTTACAGGCCTGGCTCTGCTTTTAAAGCAAAGGCAGCTTCCCAGGTCCTGCCACCCATCCCTTGCAGTCCCTGTGCAAAGGCCACAAGTGATTCCACCTTAAAAAGAAAAGACAAAAATAAAGCACGAGGGGGAAAAAGGCAGCAAAGCCCACGCTGTGCAGAGAGGGAGAGAGTTGCAGGCAGTGGGCCCCCTGCTTTTTTCCGAGGGGGAATGTAAGCAGATCCTGGCTGAAAGTGCTGCAGTCAGCAGTTCTCAGCTTGTTTTAATTGGCCTGGCCTGAAAGAATTCTGAATGCTGTACCTGTGCCAAGGAAAATGCAAATGTTTCCCCCAGAGGAGGCACTGGGAGTGCCTGTGTCCCAGCTCTGATAGCAGCAGCAGGGGCATGGAGAGATGGAGCTGGTGGGAAGTGTGAGGCCTGCATCGAACTCTGAAAACAAAGGGCTTTGGAAAATGAAGCCTGAATAAGGGCAAGAGGTAAGGAATCTACTGCTGGATCCTCCTGCAAAGCCAGGAGTTTTGTATAGTGAATCCTAGAATCCTAGACTGGTTTGGGTTGGAAGGGAGCTCTGGAGCTCATCTAGTCCAACCCCCCTGCAGTGGCCAGGGACATCCCCAACTAGAGCAGCTTGCCCAGAGCCCTGGCAAGCCTCACCTGCAATGCCTCCAGGGATGGCAACTCAACCACCTCCCTGGGCAACCTGGGCCAGTGTTCCACCACCCTCGTGGGGAGGAACTTCTTTCTAATGTCCAGTTTAAATCTACTCTTCTCCAATTTCAAGCCATTGCCCCTTGTCCTTTCCCTGCAGGCCTTTGCAAACAGGCCCTCTGCAGCCTGCTTGGAAGTTGCCTTTAGGTCCTGGAAGGTCACTAGTAGATCCCCTGAAGCCTTCCCTTCTTCAGGCTGAACAATCCCAGCTCATGTATTTTCTCATGTATTTTCTAGATATTGATGTTCCCGCATGGCTCTGGGTACCAATTTTCCTTGTACCCTCAAATTCCCCATGTGCTGAGCATCCCTCAGTGTGACCATTCCAAACAGAGAGGACTCCAACAACATATGGATTACAAATTATAAGCCACCCAAAAGTATGTTCTTACCCACCCATAAACCATAGCTCCTCAGAAAGGACACATTCCAAAGCCTTGGAATGATTGAATATTAAAAAATACCTGGCTCAGCTTCTTTTTTTCTGCCTCCTGGCAAATTACAGCTGAGTTGTGGATTGGGAAAAGGCTTAATTTTCAATAAATGGTTGATCAATTCTTTTCTGTCTCTCTTAACTCCCTCTCCAGTAATGAATATGCATTCTTTGCATTTTCCAGATAAATATCCAGCATCTTAGGGTATTTAAAATTAGATCTGTCTACACTTATGGAGTAATGATGATTCTGAATTTCATCTGAGGCAATTAAAAAGCATCATGATGACATTTAAGGTGATATTTTTTTTTTCCTCCCCTATGTTAAATAATTATAAATAATAATAATGATTAAACAAATTATTCTTGTTCCTCCCAGTCTGGAGCAACCTTTAGGTTAATAATCTAAATCATTAAAATTCATCTGTCTCTCAGAGGAATAAGCAGTTAAAAAAATTGGAGGAAGCTTTCTGCATAAAGGTGATTGATAATTACCAAAGCAAAGATGATTTGTGGGTGAAAATGGTGAAAGCTCAGCACATTGATTGGGTTAGGTGTTGGGCAGGGAGAGGTGATATTCCCAACAATTAAACAGCACACAGTTCTAGCAGGTCCTGTATCCTCCTCTTCACAGGATGATGCAGGATGATGTTTCTGAGTAGAGTGGTTTTCAGGAATTCCTGCTTCACAGCTACAAACTCATTCTGTGACCTTAGGTCACTGATGGCCACTTTTGGAGATGGTTGTTTAATTGCAGTGGGAGTTAGGTCCTTACATATAGATCTGTGTGTATATATATTATTATTATTTCTTCCCCACCCTTAACCTGCCTCTGTGAGTGAGATTCCTCTTCACTAAGTTCAGTCATGTAAAATCCAGCTGTCTAACTCAGGGTGATACTCAGGGCAATAACTGGTAGGAAGCTCCATCTTAATATGAGGAGGAACTTCTTTCCTTGGAGGGTGGTAGAGCACTGGCCCAGGCTGCTCAGGGAGCTGCTGGAGTCTCCATCTCTGGAGATATCCCAAACCCAGCTGGACACATCCTGTGCTAGCTGCTCTAGGTGACACTGCTGTGACAGAGGAGTTGGACTAGATGATCTCCAGAGATCCCTTCCAACCCCTAACCTGTGCTTCTGTGTCACATCTCTCATTTCCCTTTGCTTTAGGCTTGCTTGAGTCACCCCCACAGGTGCTTATATCTCTTTAATTGTGATATAAAGCACCTAAACACTGAGAAGAGAGTCAAACCCCAACTTCTACATGGTTACAGCTAGCAGGTGACCATAACTCATGCTGTCTCTCAGCCTCTGTAACTGTGAGCACTCTTCCCATAGACATTGCAGAGGTTATGTGGTGAGTGTGAGGAGGAGAGAGCCAGGCTCTGCTCAATGGCATCCAATGGTAGGACAAGAGGGAATGGGAGCAAGTTGGAGCACAGGAGGTTTAGTATTAAGCTGAGGAGAAACTTGTTTGCAGTTCAGGTGCCAGAGCACTGGCCCAGGCTGCCCAGGCGGCTGTGGAGTCTCCTTGTCTGGAGCCATTGCAGAGCTGCCTGGACACATTGCTGTGTGAGCTGGTCTAGGTGCTCCTGCTCTGGCAGGGGGGTTGCACTAGATGATCTTTCTAGGGCCCTGCCAACCCCTAACATACTGGGATACTGTAACTCTGAGATCCTGGTTAGCCTTCTGTAAGATGACTACCTAAAAGATATCTGGACTCTTTTTGGACTTCACACCTCTCAGGATGATTAGAGACTTGCCTGAGCACAAAGAGCTGAGGAAGAATGGATTTCCAATGCAGGGAGGAAAGAGAAGGCTTTCCCTGTGGGCTTTATTGGATTGTGACTTGCTCCACCTCTTTGCAGAGTTTCTCAGAAGTAGTCTGTGTTCATCCATCTTTCCTCCCCCCTTTCCCCTTCCCTCTGGGCTATTAAATCTCTTCCCACTCTGCTAAAACCAAGCCATCATCTTCTCTTAATAAATTGCTTTTCTTGCTGAACGTGACTGTGCTTTGGAGGAAAATACCCTCTGGAAAGTCATCAGGACCAAAAAGATCTTTATATCCAGAGCACAGACTAAGGATTCTCTCTTTCCTTTTCCTTCTTAAACCCATTTTTAGATTCCTATCTTGTTTTCCTCCTTCACTCCTCCCACTGTCCCTCCCTCCCCTGCTGCTTCTCTCCTCAGGTGTCGGTTGCTGAGTGGGAATGCTGCAGTGCTGCTCTTCCAGCTCAGCTTCACAAATCCTCTCGGATGCCTTAGTCCAGCCCAAGCAGCCAGTGGTTGCTTGCAGCAGCCAGGCTGACATTCCCTGGAGAACAGCCATGCTCAGGAAATGGAGCTATTTCCTCTCTTGGCTGCAGCCAGGAAATGAGGAGGCAGCAGGGAAGAGATTTTTGGAGTTTGACAGGATTTTTATGTATTTATTTACTCCTTGTTGTTTTTTTCTTCCTTTGCAGCAAGGAAAGCTCAGGCTTGCTTGGTCCTGCAGGGAGAGCTTTAATCCAAAGCCTTGGCCCCAGGGAAGGTGGTGGCTGAGGTTGGGTTTGTCTTAGACTCAGGTTCAGAGGAAGGCTTGGGGTTTGAAAGCAGCAAAATGTGAGCAAGTGAACCCAAAGATTGGAAGCTAAAATAGTGAAGATAACCTCAGAAAGTGCTTTCTGTTGATTGCTGGTGGTGCTGTTTGCCTGTTTGATTTGACTTGGTTGGGGTTCTTTTGGGTTTGGGTCTTTCGTGGGATGATGATGATTTTATTGGGTTTGGGGATTTGTTTTGTTCATTTGTTTGGTGGGTTGGTTTTTTTTTTTGATACAAAATGAAATAACTTGAATTCTTTCCAGAATCCAGAGCACTCCCTTTTGGGTGCTGCACATGTAGCAGTTCCCCTCAGCTTCCACCACAATCCAAAGGGTTTTTCTGATCCCACACTCTGCTATTGGCCCAATTTGCTGTTCATTTTCAATAGACTGCCTTAAAATGAATCTCCTGAGAGGCTTCAAGCAGTCAAGGGATTTACTGGAAGTTCAAATGGAAGATGGGTGGCTAATCCCCTCAGACTGTTTTATAAATCTCATTCTTCTTCGTGTCAATATCTTGTAAATTTCTACTGCAAAGACACTGAGAGTAATCATTTCCAGTGAAAATGAAGAAATAATGATGGCAGTCATTCAATGAACTGGGGTGGCATTCTGGAAAGATGTTATTTTTAGAGCTGAAGGGAAGATGATGCTTGAAAAGGATTTCAGATTTAGCTATTTTCAGAAGCAGGTCCATACTTTGACATTCTCTGGAGGAAGCTTTTCCTCTACCTGCCTCTCCTCCTCCAGAACAAAATACATTTGAACAGAATTTACCATTTCCTCAGCACATTTACTACTTTAAAAAAAGTCACACATATATATATATATATATTCACTAGATGGATGAAAACCATTCTGTGTTGATAGTGATTTCTTTGTTTAATCAATGAAAATAGAACCTTAATGACTCTGTGACTCTGTTAGAGATGCTCTACTTAGGGCCATGCTTTAGTGCTGTGTTAGTGACAGGTTAATGCTTGGACTTGATGATCTTGGAGGTCTCTCCCATGCTTTAGTACTATGTTAGTGACAGGTTGATGGTTGGACCTGATGATCTTGGAGGTCTCTCCCATGCTTTAGTGCTATGTTAGTGACAGGTTGATGGTTGGACTTGATGATCTTGGAGAACTTTAATGGTTCTGTGACTCCACAGCAGTAAAGCTAGTATGGATACTTGGAAGTTTTAGCTGCATCCCAGGGAGTTTGCTCCAACCCTGTGATGCTCTGTTGTGTCTTGCTCTCCCCAGGTAGGTCTGGGCTTGCCTTGAGTGTCCTCTGGGTACAGCTCTGTGGCTCAAAGAACAGTGGAGCCTGCAGTCTGAGGAGGCAAAAGGGAGGGAGAAAAAGGAGGGAGTGAAGTGAGCTTGCTTGCAGTCATCCAGAAGGAAAGCATAAATCTTGTGACCTGCAACACAGTGCTGGTTCCCTCAGCACCCAGTGCCTCCCAAGCAGCCTCCCGGCAGCTCTTGACGTACGCGCTAGTCCCACTGAGCTCAATTGTGGCTAAGGAAACACAAATATTGTTGCTCACATGTGGAGAGTTGCTCATGTCCTCATCAGATGAAGACCAGAGATATCCATCTCAGCCCTATTAACTTCCTCACACCATTCATCATTGAAGTGGGTAGCTGAAGGCTCAATTAGGCACTTGTGAGCTTGGCCAGTGCCTGCAGGATAGCGTTGGGTTGTGTAATTGTGTTTGGTTTTGGGTTTATATAGTGGAAGCACAAATAACATTTGCTCATGAGGCAGGCTAGGGACACACTGCCAGAAATAGAGGCTCCCAACAATTATCCAGGATGTTGCTGTGGTGTTATCATATGATTCATCCACTAGGAGCATGAACAATTGGTAACCTCAAGACACTCTCACTTTTCACGCCCTCTGACACACATACCACAGAGGACAAATAGCCTCAGGATGAGTAAAACATCAGCACTGGGGGTTTTAACTCCTAAAGGTCAGTTCATTTCAGGTTCATGTGTTAAGCCTCAGCTTTGCTGTCAGGTCCTGGAGCATAGGGAGCATAAGGATGATTTTTCTCTAAGCTATGTGATGTGCTTCCTTAGGAAATCCTTTTGGGATGCTGATTCACCACAGTAATGGCTGTGGAGAGTGACTAGCAAAATGGTCCATGGTGGAAACCACTTCAATCAATGATAAAGGGAATAAATTTGGCCCAGATTGTCTGATACAACTGGGCTGAATGCAGGAGGGAGTTAGAGGAAGGAACATGGCCAAAGGCATTCAAGTGCTTGCAAGAGTGTTGTTCTTCTGAAAGACTTCTCTGCAGGCTTTGCCTGAGTGTGAGCTTGGCAGTTATACATTGGCAGAGCAAGAGCAGCTTGTGGCAGCTGAGCAGCTGGTCTTGGAGATGTGGAGTTGCAAACTTGCATGTCCTGCATGTCCCCTAACAGCTGCATAATGGATGAGCTTCTATGCAACCTCTTCTCTTGCCAGCATTTTGTTGTCTTCTGCCCCACAACACTTCTCTCCCCGGTGAAGGGTTGAGAGCTACCCCTGGCTGTATCTTTTGCACCTTTTTCTGGTTGAATTGCATGGGATTGAATTGTGGAGCCTGCTGCCAGAGCTTGGCTCAGGCACTTGCTGGTGGTCAACCATCTTTTGGCAGCTCCTTTGCCTTGCACCCTCGCAGCACTAGATGGCAGTGCAATGGCAATAAACCTGCCCTGCCTCAGCTGCTGGGCAGAGGAGGCAAATTCCACCTCAACTGAAAGCAGAGCACATTCAAAATATGAATGCAAACCACCCAGACCTTAAACCACCTCCTTGAGTCTCTTTAAAGTCCTGTGACACTCTCTGTAAAGACCCTAGGAGAAGATCTTCACTTATGACCCAATGGCATAGGAGCTACACCAACTGCTGCCACCCACAGAGCTCCCAGGAGTGTACAGCCGTGCTTGTTATTTACATATGTGTGCTGTTAGGTCAGGAAATTGGGCTAAGGTTTCAAATGCAGAACCAGTAAAGCAAACAAACATGGCATTTTCTGCCTCAAAATTTAGCTTTCCTCCCTCTTTAGCTT
>VWZO01003738.1:32817-51778 GCA_013396975.1 Bucco capensis | reverse complement strand
CCCCCCCCCCCCCCCACACCCACCCCCCAGGGTCATGTTTTGAGTTGCTTTGCAGCCCCAGACTTTGTGGTGCAATAAATGAAGCGACAGGTCAGCTCATTTCACTTCTCTTGAAAGCAAAAGGCTCTGCAGCAGCATTCAATCCCATTTGGTGGCCCAAAGGGGACTTGAATTGGTCTTGGTTTGGTTTGATTGCATCCTGTGAGCCCATGGAATTGAAGCATGGGGAGTTAGTTAGCTGCCTTCCTGCAGGTTTTCTTAGGCCTGCATTAGCATCCTCATTTAGGACCAAGGTTTGAACAAGGAGGAAAATGTCCCAGAGTATAGAAAAATAAACATGGTAAAAATAAATGGCAGAAAGAGAGTCCTCAGCAGGCTAAACATGGTCCTTCTTGGACGTCATGAAGGCAGCTGGTGACTGAGAGTGAGATCCGAAGGTCTTTGTTAGGAAACGTTATTGCTGAGATTTTCACTGTTTGGATTTCCTGTTTTCCTCACTTCTGAACCCTTTAGCTTTTGTAATCTAAGCAGGGTCAGGTCTGGTCATCCGTGGGGAAACAGACTGGCTGTGAACAACAAGGTTATGTGCTGGAAGAGCAGGGCTGGGGAGGTTATGGAGGCAGCTAGGATTCTCATCTGGGGCTACTCTGACCTTCTCTGTAGTGTTGGCCAGAAGACTTCACTGTCTGAGCTCCATCTAGCTACGTAACATACACCTATCCTTGACTTTAAATCATGGACTGATGGAAAACCACCCACTGTCCTTCACAAAGGCTTCCAGGGGTTAACTGCCTCTGGCTGTTAAAAACAAGTGTCTTAGTTTTGGCCAAAATTCTCCTTAGCTTTGCTTTCCTTCTTATTGCATTTGGTTATAGCTCTCTCTGTAGGCAGAAGAGCTCTCATGACATTGTTTGTAGAATTCTTTGATGCCCAGGTATGATATGCTCCAAAAGATGCTCCAAGAGCCATCATCTTCCAGGTAAGATGTAGAAGTCAGATTGGATCTATTTGATCTCTCTCAAAACCCATATTTTTTAAAGAGTGTGTCAAAATCCATTCAGTTTTGACTATCCACAACCTCTCTCTCCAGTATCAGTGCCATAAAATGCTTTTTATTGTCCTGAATGGTGTCTCCCTGAAAGCATCTGCCTTTGTGTCTCCATTGGTTGAACAGGTGATGTCTTTCCCTGCAATAGCTAAAGCAAAGCTAGCACTTCAAATTAAATTAATTAAATTAAACCAGTGTAAAGGTCCATAACTGAAAATAATAGGGAGAGAGGTTGAAAAGTCCTATCCACTCTGTGCACACTTGGTAGCAAGACATATAATTATACCAGCACTGTTGAAGGGACATAATCCTAGTGTGGTAGGTGCTATTAATGTGATTGTGTAGTGTTATTTGTCACTGTGGTACTTAACAGTTACTCTGAGTGATTAAGCACTGTACAACATGACTATGGATCAGGTGAGTAAAGCTATTTCTTACTCCAAACACTGATTTTTTTACCAGAGAATAGAACCATAGACTCAGTAAGGTTGGAAAAGATCACTGAGATGATCAAATCCAATCATGGTCCAACACCATGTCCACTAAAGCATGTTGTGCAGTGCCAGGTATAGGTTAGATGTGCTCTGGAAGGTGATCTTCACAGGGCTAATCTGTTGCCTTCCCTTTCTAGTTGTGCATGGCCTGTTTTCTCACAAGGATGCATTGGCTTTTCTCAGGGTTCTCATGGCACATCTCATCCATGGTTTGGAGTTCCTTTGGGATAGTGAAATCCTTCCAGCTGCAACTGTGATGAACTTCAACTCTTTTGAAGGACAGCTGGGAAGACTTCCACAGGATGATGTTGAATGGGATTTGTCCTAGAACCTCCACCAAATGTCTTGGTTTTCACCTTTAAATTGATAGGAGATGCCATGCAGAAGTTTAGGACTTGCTTCTCGTCTCACTTTTAGTGCTATCTTGAGGAAAAGCAGAGACATTACCTGAGTTATATGAGCATAATTCCTTTGTTTGTAAGAGGACAGTTGGGTTCTTGGTTTGCTGGAGGGATGCTATGTGGTTTCAGTCAAATTGTTAGCTAACTGAAGGTGCCAGGGCTATTCTGCCAATTGAAGTATGATGCTGTGATGTCTCTCTGCCATACATGCCTTAGTAGGGGAGCTCTGTGCCCCATCTCTCCTTCTCCAGAGCAGGTGGACTGGGCAGTGGCTCCAGTTCTCCCCCTCACTGCCTCTCCCAGCAGCATTGCTGCAATAGGACGTTGTGATTTACAAGGACAGGCCAGCAGGAAATTCCTACCTCCACCCCCCCAGAGACAGGAGGAAGCAGGAGAAGTGCTGTGACTCAGAGTTGGGCTGAGTCACTGAGCTTCTTGGGGTGGTTGGTGCTCAGCTCCCACCAGCCCTTCACCCTGACCCTGCACACAATCCCACTCACCAAGTGCAGCTGGAATGAACTTGCACTTCTGCACCAGTGCTTGCTCTTAATTTGGGGCGAGAGAAGAAGGAGAAGCTGCATGCAGAAAAAGGCCTGATTCAGTTAATAATATTCTTTAATACATGAATAAACAACTTGTGGCAGGTGCCTGGCAGCTTGTGATAATCAACAGGGTATTTCTTTGGGATCAGAGAGTATAAATAGTTGAAACAAGCCTCTGGTCTGTCTTTGGCTCGCCGGAGTTGGACGAGGTCACTCGCTGTCTAGCTGCAGATAATAAATCAAAGGGCTGAAGAAACTGCAGGAGAAAAGGGCATGAACTGGCCAAACATTTAGCTTATTGTAGTAAGCACCAGCCCAGCCAAAGTGAAACTTTCCCAGCAAATTTTCACTTATCTCCAATCCAGTTATTCCCTGTGGGCAGCTGAGTTGTCAGAGTAAACAGAGGTCACTTTACCTTGGCTGAACAATGACTTTGCTATAGTCGCTGCCAGCTCTGTCGCAGTTACAAAATGTACTTTAAAGGCTTGCTTGGTAGCAGGCTGCCAGGGGGAATGAACCAGTCAGTCTGGTCGACTTTGGGCAGGATTTAGGCTGCTTAGTTATCTGAAGCTGCAGTCAGATCAGCTGATCCTGGTCTTTGAGTGGGGATCTAGTATGCAAACCAGCAGACGTGTGCAAGGAGGAAGCTGGGGGAGTGGAGAAAGGATGACTTTCCTCTGATGTCAAAAATCCCATCATTCAGTGCTCCCAGTGAAAAAGACAAGAGGAGAAGAATGTGGAGAGAGAGAGAGAGAGGGAGAGAGGGAGAGAAGAAATGAAGGAAAAGGGCACGCTCATTTTACTCCCTGATTCCATAGGCTAACCTTGTCCACCTTAATAGGAAGGAGAAATGAGCCTGATCCCGAGTGCCAAGTTCTGAACAGCCTTCCAAGCCCCAGGGATTGTTCACAGCCCCATCCTGATCTGGACTTGGTTAGTACTGTCTTGATATCAATAATCAGGTAGATAAAAAAATACTCCAGAAACTGACTGCAGTTTTCCTCAGAGGGCTCTCTGGTTGGGTCTAGCTTTGATTTGGGGCAGTTTTAATCTTCTGATGGTTGTCTGTGTTTGTCAGAGGTGTTAGCTATTCCAGCTCTCCTAGGATTTCTGCAGTGTTGTGGGGAAAGGAAAGGAAAGGACCAGAGCTGGCTTGAAGTGGATTAGATTGAGCAGCAGACACAGGAGAGATGGAGATACCTGGAGCTTGGTCCAGGTTGCTCCTTGTTCCTTCTGAGGGGCTGGTTTCAAAGATGCCACATTTGTTCTCTGTGTGCTGTTGCCTGTAATTAGTTTCTCAACTGGGAAAAAAAAAAAAGAGGGGAAGGGAGAGGGAAAAAAAAAAGCCAAAAGACAACCCCAGAGATTTTTGGCAATGTTTTGTTTTCCTAAGCAATTAATTAAGCCCTGATTTTGAAAAGAGTTTGAATGAATCCTCCTTCCCTTCTGTGTCAGGCGTGGATTCTGTATTAATCACTTCACTACTCTCTGACTGAATCAGGGCTCAAAAAGAGGCATGGAATAAAAATTTCCTCAGGAAATGAATCAGACAAGGAACCTATGCCTCATCTCCCCTCCTCCAACTGAAGAGAGAGGAGAGTTTTGTCAATGGTGGGTCAGTTTACAAATGTGTCCTCTGCAGGCTGAGTCAGAACTAGTGATGCATTTCCCAGCAATGCAAGCAGAGATGCAGCTTCAATCCAGGACTCAGTGCTAGCTAAAGATAAATAGAAATGAATCCTCAGGCCAGTAATAGTCATGAGAGTGAAAATCCAACCTGTCAGATCTGCTCTTGCTGCTTTGTCAACCAGTGTCACCTCCGTGGGAGCAGAATAATCCCTTGGGACATGGTCTCGTGATTTCTGTTTGCTAATAAGCAAGGAAGAGCTGTGGATTTGTGCAGGATGGAGATGGAGCTGGTAGAGTATCTGCTCTGCTGTGGGCACTTTACCTTACTCCAGTGGAGTTTTAAGGAGGGAGGAGAGCATTCCAGTGGAGTTCAGGCTCCACTCCCATGTGAGTGATGCTAGGAGGGTATCAGCTCATTAGGGGAGCTGATAAAGGATTCACTCTCTCTGAAACTGCCTGAACTGTGTTACTGCTTTTCAGATTTCCAAAATGCTGGACAAATATATCTATTTGTTTTGCTTCTCCCCAAAGCCTCAGCCTTTGTTAGTGTCATAGCTGTGAGGAGATGTGGAAAAGCTGTTGGCATGAAACTACCATCAAGATTTGCTGTTGTTGTTGGTTTATCATGAAATTGAGCAGAAAATCTGAGCATTTGGATAGTTTGCACTGGTGCCACTTTCCCCAGTGCTTCTTGTAACTAACCTTTTAAGGGTGTTAGCACTCATGGGGGTTGGTTTGTCTTGCCTGAGTTTCCTCTAGTCATCTCTAGCTTGCCAAGCTTTATTAGGCAAGAGAGCAGAGGTGAAGCAGATCCTCAGTGGATCCACCAAAGCCAATGGCACTCTCTGCCCAAGATCCATCCATTGGTGTCCTGAAGTGGGAGAACAAGAGGAAAATGCTGAGATGCTGCATATTCTTGTTGAAGATAATGGTCACCCTTGGGGAGATCTTCATACTGAACAAGTTCATAGGCCAAGATCTTTATGTGAAGACCCAGATTGTAGAGTGCTTATTTATTAGTATGCATGCAGTCCTCCAGCCTCTAGGCTCAAAGACTCTCACAGTTTGCATGCTCCTTTGTTAAAGTGATGGTGCCACACTAGGGCAGCACCAGAAGGTTTGCAATGGGATGGAAATGGCAGATCTGGAGCCACATTTCCATTTTCTGAGTCACTGGCCAGCTCTTTTAGGACAAGCTCAGTCCTATTCTCTTTAGACTTTACCTTTCCTCTTACAAAGAAGAGCCAGAGGCTCTTGATTATCCATGCAAAACAGAGCCAGGGGCTTTGATTTGTAAGGTTTTAAATGGCTAAAGCTCAATTTAGATTCCAAAAGGGAAAAAAAAAGATCTAAATTTGCTGGTTGAAACACTTGCCCACTCTTCTCTCTTATCCCCAGGCACCATTCTCCACCCTTCCCTTTTCCCTCCTCCCCCCCAAAAAATGATACCACCTCATGCTTTGAACCAAGGAAAAGCATATTTCAGGCTCGGTGGTGGAACAATTAAACCAATGATGTGTGTGCTTCCAGGAGCAAACTGAGCTGCAGTAGCTCTGCTTTGACAGGTCTGGGGAGGATTGGGAGGAAGTTACACCCACTTCATTCATGATAATGGGCTGTTGAACACCGAGCAGCTCCGTGTTGTGAATGAAAGGGAGCATGTTTGGGCTTGCAGAGCAACTCACACATCTGCTGCTTCCCTCAGCAAATAACCACATGAAACAATAATAATAATAATAATAATAATAAATCTGCCTTCAGTCTTGAAATTAAATTAATGAATGTGAGATTCAGTGGGGAACAAAAAAAAATAACCCAACCCAAAGCCCTAGAATTAAAACTGCATTTGCTCCTTTGAGGTCCCAAGAAGCATTTTAGCTCTCCTTAATGTCAATTTGTGAGTCTGTGGTTGGAAGGAAGGAAATGCAACCTCTGAATGCAGCTTTTGCATTCAGGTGATGCAGCAGGTGATGCTGCTCTGGCAGAGGGGTTGCACTAGATGATCTTGGAGTGAAAGAACAAGGGGCAATGGTTTGAAATTGGAGAAGAGTAGATTTAGACTGGATATTAGGAAGAAGTTCCTCCCCACGAGGGTGGTGGAACACTGGCCCAGGTTGCCCAGGGAGGTGGTTGAGTTCCCATCCCTGGAGGCATTGCAGGTGAGGCTTGCCAGGGCTCTGGGCAAGCTGATGTAGTTGGGGATGTCCCTGGCCACTGCAGGGGGGTTGGACTAGATGAGCTCCAGAGGTCCCTTCCAACCCAAACCAGTCTAGGATTCTATGAAAACCAGAAAGACAGCCTTAAACTATCNAAGATTGGATGTGGCACTGAGTGGCATGGTTTAGATGTTGGGTGTATAGGGTCATAGGCTGCACTTGATGATCCTGGGGGTCTTTTCCAGTCTTGGTGATTCTGTGATTCTGTGATTTGCTCCTGCCTTTAATTCAAGCTATCCTAAGCTGCATTTCCCTCCCAGTAGCCCTAGTGTTATCCAAGACCCTCTAGAACCTACAAACCCAGTGTTGCCAGAAGGCATCTGATACAGGACATCTGGGAAAAGCATGGCATTAAAATTACTAAAGTCACAAAGACTTAAAAATGATTTAAAATAATAAAGAATTTAAAATATTTTAAATAAGTACTAAAAATTATTTTAAAAGTATTAAAGAATTAAAAGTTTTTTCAACTCATAAGTGATGTCTAAGAGAAGCAAACAATTCCCTAAGGCCCAGCAGCTCCCAGCCACATCCAAGCTGTTTCTGGCTCCCTTTCCTGTGGGCAGTCCAGAGGCAGCAATCCCTTGCCCTGTGCCCTCAGGGCACAGAGCTGAAGGCAGAGCAAGGCACAGGTGGGTAGGATAGTGCCTGGCAAGGGAAGGAGCAGGAGGCATCACCTCTTCCTCTGCTCCATACAACAAACTCCTGTCACCTTCCTCTTTCTACTCTGGAGAAGTGTGCTTGGGGAAATCAAGGCCTGAGCAGATCCTTTTTTATTTCCACTCATTTTCAGGGTGAGTGAATTCTCTTGTCTTGTGCTGTGCAGCTAAGAAGTGTGACTTCAGGTTCAGAGGAGAAAAATCTCTTCCTTCTTTAATCTTTGCCCTGATAACACTGTGCTTAATTTAGCAGCAGTGAGGCAGAACATTTGGATTTTGTCATCCATTTCCAAAACTATTGTTGCCTTCTTGTTTCTTTGTTCCCACCCTCCTGCTTGGCTTCAATTTACATTTGCTTCTAGGTGCCAAAAGATAAGTTCATGCCAACTTGATGATTAATTAACTAATACTTTCCTCTGCCTTTAGATGGGAAGCCTTTATCTGAGTCACCTATTAATTATTCTTTTATTTATTGCTGCTTGAGTACTTCTAAATGGATTTGAGTTCTGCCCTCCAGAGAAATTTGGGCAGGAATTTCTAGTAACAAGGATGAAAGCAAGCTCAAGGAACCTAAAACTTTGTTATCAGAAAGTGTGTCTTCATGCTGAGATAATGTTTATCTACCTCTTGCAAGCCCCAAGGAATAGCACAGGCTCATTGGCAAGAGTGGCTAGGAAAAAGCAGCTCTGAGGATTTCCATCCAGAGATGCAAAAAAATCACTGAAAAGCTTGATTTTTCCCAAGGTTATATGATGGCTCAGGTATTTTTAAGGTATCTCAAACCAAGCTGTGGGAAAAAAAAGCACATCTAGAAGACTTCCAGCCCTGTGTTCCCTGCAGGAGTTAGCAGGAGCTTCTGCACTGCTAGGAGGGACACAGCTCCCTTCTTTCCTGAAGGGAGCTCACCTCAAGTTAGTGGCTTTCCAGCAGGAGCTTTGGAATTCAAGATGGAATTCAGAGCTGCTTCACACTGTGGGAATCATTATTCCAAGGGCACTACCACAAGACCATGGATGTGCCTAGGTTTCATGCAAAGAAAGGAGGAATCTTGGGTTGAGCTGCTGCTGAATTTATTGGTGGTGAGCTTGGTTATCTCATCCTCTTGAGATGATGATCAGGAAGGAGGAATGAGGTAACTGCACTTGTGAGAATCTAGCCCATGGGCAAAAATTAATGCTGTGGAGGTGAGAAGTGTTACACATCCCAGGGAAAATTCCCACCAGGAGGAAATGGGAGGACAGCACTTCACAGCCAGTGCTTAGGATATTCAGGAGCACTGCACATACCCAGTTAGTCCATTTGGAAAGGGCTTCACATTTGGGGATCTGAGATCTCTCTCTTTGGATTGAGGTTCATGTCCCTCTACTTGTCTACTAATGTGTGTCCTAAGAGATGTCACACATGTCTAATTGATGTCCTCAAGTGCTCATGCAGATGAACTATTGAATACACATGTGCCTACTGTGTAACACAGTGAATAACACACCTGGGTGTAGATAGCCTGATACTATGACTTGCAGGCTGATGGATACTGTGTGTGTATGCTTCCAGAAGGAACACACCAGCTCTGTTCTGCTCCTGTTAGATTCTGGACCCAAATGCCTTTTGCTTTCCTTAAGCCCTGGGCCTGAATTTGTTGACACCTGTTAATCTACTGAATTCACTGATGCCTAAATTAGAAGTGTACCAAGCTTTCAAAAGTCTTATAACTCCTCTTGACTTCAGTGGGGTTATTCTGTTCCTGGATGGTGTGAATAATAGGTTATTTTTAGAAGGGAGGGAGTAAGGGAGATCAATGGCAGAGCCTGGAAGTTAAGGGAGAAAGGTCTACATTCTTCCCCCCTCAAAAGAGAATCTTTTGCTCCTGCACCACTTTTTTTTCCCCTTATGCTTAACTTATATTTGCCTTGATATCTCACAAAGCCAATAGCAGAGCTTTAAAGGCTGGATTTGATAAGATGAAGGAAGAGTGGCAGGCAGCAGCAATCATGGCAGCATCTTCTTTTCACTGAGTGGCTCAGGAGTTAGTGAGACATCTCAGGATGTCCTAAACATCAGATAGGGGACAACCCAATTTGATCACCTCCCCTGCCTTTAGGAAATGTGAATCACATTCCAGCTTGCAGGAATCTGTGCTGAACTCCAGCCTACCTTAAAGCTGTCCCACTTTCCATGAATGAGCAAGTATTGAGCAAGGTCTTCAGGTGTGGGTATTCACCTTCCTCCTTCCTCCAGTGACTGGAATGATTTGATGAGTGACTTGTTTTATTTCACTGACTATTTATATTAGGATTACAGCTTCAAGAGCTGTTTGTGCATTTTAATTGCAGTTTAATGAAGAATGTAGCTGTAGTCCTTGAAGCAGGAATCAGAGGCCAGGTTTTCCCCTTCACCAGGTGAGTGCTGCAGGCAGCACAGCAAGGAGCTGTGCCTCCATCTTGCAGTGTCCTGAATCTTTCCATCTTTCATCCATAACTTTAGGAGGAAGTGCAGTGATTCCTAACACTGGGAAGCAGCTGGTTAAGGCACTGGCCTCTAAAATCTGGAGAGAGCCTGGATGGGCAACATCATCTCCTCTATAAGGGAATAGAGGCCCCATGTCTTCTGCAGAGAGAAAGGATGGTGCCATTGACCATGGTCATTGCTTTTTATGCAGAAGCCTGAGTGGGACATGCATGGTTGAAAACTGGGTAGGTGATAGAGGAGGAGGAGTATAAGGTAGTCTGATATTTGGAGAATTAATCTCTTAGCCATCTCAGCTTTCCAGATTTCTGTGTAAGGAATCTTGAGTCCCTTGGTGGAATGAAGCTGAGGCCATTGGGGCAGATTAGCTGTCAGGCTGGTAAGCCCTGTGAAGGTTTCATGAGCCTCTTAGTGTGGGCAGCATGCTGGTGGCAGCTCTTGCCTTTCTGACAACTCCCTAGGGAATTCCCAAGAAATGCCAAGCAGCTCTAGGAAGGTTTGGGAAGCAGTTTCCTAATTTAGAGCAGTTGCTGAATGTTGAAAGAATTATGCCAGTGGAGCAGTGTCCAGCTCTAAATTTGGAGGGTATTCAGCTGTGCCCCTGATGGCTTGGCAGAGAGCTCCTTCCCTTGGATTCCTGAGCAGCTGGCAAAAGCAGGGAGATGAGAGCTGGTGGAGGTAACAAGAAGCAAATGTCATTTGAGGCTGGAGCTGAGGGGAAGTCACAGGGATGGTCTGGAGGAGCCTGTTCCTTGCACAACTCCCTCTGCTTTATGAATGTTCAACTAAATACAGAAAGAAGTAAAACCAAATTAAAGCCTCCTCAGCAGAGAGGGAATAGGAACAAGGTGTCCCAAAATGTTAGAACCATCTGCTTTAGGAAGAGGAATTAAGTATGCCTTGCATCAATATAGCTGCTCTGCATGAAGTCCTTTCACCCCTAAAATGATGTGACTGTGATTTCTCTGTTTAAAGTTAAATAACCTTAATATTATATGTGAACATACTGTGGAACTTGCTGAACCCTTACAAACACTAGTAGATGGTGAGTGGAGCAGCAATACTTGGGAGAGATTTTCCACTGTGATTGCCTAAGCAAAGGATTTTGCTGCCTTGTAGGAGGAAACATCTCAGCCTTCTTTAGTCCTGGGCAGGAATAGCAGCACCTCTGCACTGGTATTATTGGGATGTTTCTAATTCCCAGTGGTTTGAGACATGAAGGAGATTGGGGAGGTTAATGAGGGAAGGACAGGCTTGAGGAAGAATGACTAAGAGGTTTGCTCAGAGCATCATCAGGATCCCATGAGCCTCATGAGTGTGAAGGCAGCCTGCCCATCCTTCTCCTAATGGGGAAAGCAGGCAGATAAATAGGACTTAGTCAATGCATTCCTCCTTAGAGAGGCTTTCCTATTCCAGAAGGGTCTTTGACCAGGGGGAAGAGGTGGAGATAGTAGCTTTGAGTCCTGCTGAAGTCTGTTGCATTGGGAGGCATCATTTAGCAGGTTGCCAGGGCTGGGACAAAAGCTGGAGTGATGATCTTCAAGGTCTTTTCCAGCTGTAGCTATGATTCTATATATATACTTTCCTAGGCACTTCACTCTCTTGTAGGGACCTGCTCCCTTTCTCTAGGTCTACACTCTTTCCTAGGCACCTATCCCTTTTCCCTAAGCCTGTGCTCTTCCCTAGAGATCTCTGCTCTTTCTCCAGGCATTGTTTTCTGGCTGAGGATCAGCTGAGCAGGCTCCAGTAGTACTGAGTGTCACTATTATTAGTCTACTTAGCACCTCAGAGAGAGCAGAGTTCTGTGCTGCAGGAGCTGTTGAGGCACACAATGGTTAGCCCCTTTGCAGTATCAGAGAGAGGAAAGGAAGCCTGTGGCTGCAAGAACTGGACAAGACTCAAAATTATTAGCATCTTCATGGTATCAGAGAGGGGGTTTGGGGACTGCAATAGCTATATGGAAGCTCATGATTCCTGGAGCATTGGCAATATGAGTGAGGCAGGGCTCCTGATGTTTGTTAGATTGCCCATCAGCTTGTGTCCTGATACTGCTCAGTCATGCATGCTAGGAACAGCTTATCCAGAGTGCTCAGAGAACCACAGGCCTAAATCCTCTTGTAGTCCATCAGCAAGGCTGTCAGAGGACCTCAGCAGGCTAGAAAAGGAGCAAAACTATATTAGTATCTGTCTCTCCTTTTTCTTTCCAACAAGCCAGGGCTATTCACCATGGTTCAGTTGTTGTTGGGGCTTGGTAGGAGGTTAAGAACTTAACAAAGGGACTTTGTCACACAAGAGGAGCTGTCAGGAGAAGTTCTTGCTCTGAGATGTTCCCATACCTGTAGTCTGTGGGTGTCACAAGCCAAACACAATACAACACTATCCAATAGACCAAGGAACAAAAAAACCCAACCCTGTAGATGTAGTCCTTAGGGCCAAGGTTCAGTGGCATGGAGGTGGTAGGTTGATGGTTGGCCTTGATGATCTCACAGGTGTCTTCCAACCTTAATGATTCTGTGATTGTGTGAAAAGTGCTTCCAGGTTTTCTGCAAGTGCTGTGTGGTTTGGGGTTTTTGATCTCATTCCTTGCCTGTGCTTGAGGCAGAGGGAATAGGATGGGAGTGTCACACTTGCTTTTTATACTCCAAATTTCAGGTGAGGTAGTCTCTCCTGGCCATGGTTATGAACTGGCTGCATGCAGTAGGTGATGCATGAAGCTTTGTGCCTTGCTTGCTTGTCAGTGAGCTTCCCAGGATCCTGAAACTGAGATAGATGTTGAGAGGAGAAGCACACTTACTCCAGCAGGAGTCAGGTAGGGGTGTGGGACAGCAGATAACCTCCCCTAGTAACTATTCTCTTTTAAATGCAACACAGATGTTTATGCCTGAACCACAAGACTAAAGGGAGGAGAGAGTATATATTTATTGGAGCCCCTTGTTACATTGCTGGCAATGCATCCCTACTTTCCATCCCTTTTTTTTTTGTTCTCTTAGCAATCCATTTGCTCTTGCCCTTTCCTTCCTCTCTCAGCCAGCAATCACCACACTCCCCAAGACAATGGATTCCTTTTCTTGTGGTGAATCCCCTCCTGGATGCAAACATTTCTTTGGGATACATTTCAATGGGAAGAAGAGGGGAAAGTATTCCTTGTTCCTAGGGAAAGAGTGCCCTGGCAGCCTGGGTTCTGTTGTGGGGCCGTGTGGCTTTAAGTGACGCCTTTGCCATCTGTTCTGTCTGCTAATGATGAATGCAACAACCAAGGGAGCCCACAATTGCTTCATTTAGAAGAAGGGAGATGGCAGTGACCAAAATAGTTTTGTTTTTGGTGTCAGATGCTCTTTTTATTCCTCCTCTCTCTTCCTAATCTAAAGCAGGTCTGAAGCACTTCTCCCTCCTCCCGTTGGCAGCGGCAGACGTTGCTATGACAAAGGAGAACATCTTCTGCATGCTCATCCTTGAGCTCCTTCTGAGGGACAAGCTCACACCAGCAAGGAAAGGGGAGACACTACATTTCTTGAGCTGCAAGGGCTGGTTTCAGGTTTTTAGGGGCATGGTTTAGTGGCATGTTAGTGATAGGTATGGTTGGACTTGATGATCTTAGAGATCTCTTCTAACCTTCATGATTCTGGGATTTCATTTTTTTGCCTTCAATTATGGTGCTACCAGATCTGCAATTAGCTCAAAGAGAAGCAGCAGGCTATCTCCAGAAAGTCTGACAGCAGTGTGTGTGTGAAGCACTTTCTCAGTCTGTTCCATCCCTGGTTCTTCTTCTTACTACAGGCAAGTATAGCAGCCATACTGGAGTAGCATGGTGGTAATGAATGATGCAGTCTCCTCTTGCCATGTCCAGCAGCCAAAGAGGTGAATTTTCTTGGTTTTGGATAGTGGGCCCAAAAGGTAGATGTCCCATCTCCTTCAGAGGCTTTGCTCTCCCTCTGCTGCCTGCTGTGCAGCATTGCCTAAGGTGCTGCTGACTTACCTGAAGCCAAGGCTGTGGCAAGGCACAGAGGGATCACTAGCAGCACAGCCATGGATTGAGGTCACCTAGATTGAGAAGATGGAAATGAAATGCTTTTGAACCTGAAAGAGGCAAGGTTTGTCCCCTATTAGGTGGCTCTGTGATGTATGCCACGCTCTGATGACCCCAATTGTTTCACTTGCCCTTTCTCTAGCCTCAGGCCAAAGAGGAGATGGACAAGTGGCCATGAAGGTCATGGTAGCCCTGCAATAAGGCTGGCTGCTGTCAGATATGCATCTGCTTCTCTTCAACCCTCCTTGCTTTGGTACTGAGCATGTAGACACATGTCTCTTACCACTCCTTTCCCTCCTCAGACCTTGATCTTCAAGGTCTCTTCCAGCTGTAACTGTTCTATGATTCTATGATCACTCTGGCTGTGATGATCAACATGTTTCATTTTATCATCTGGCTGGTTCTCTGTTGAAGGGAACTGAGGTTACATTATTTTTATATCTATTGAAAAGCAATGTTTTGGGCAGTAGAAGACCTCTCTTCTTCCACTCTACAAACTACATCACACCCAGGGTGTGAAATGCCCAAATCAAACATAAACCCCAATGTGTTCTGTATCCAACAACAGGTCCCAAACTCTGTCTCTCTCTCTTTGAACACTGGGCAGTCAGATCAGGATCCTGTTCTAGGCTGGAGAGCACCAGCTCTGCTACAAAACAACTAGTGAAAATGCTTCAGAATCTTACTCTAGGAGAGTTAAAGATGTAGCTGGTGTCCTAAGCCTGAAGGATGATCTTGTAGTTGAAGCATTTGGACTGGAACCAAGAGGTGGGAGATAAATTCCAGGCTCTGTTGTGCATTTCCTCTGTCAGCTTCTGAAGATCACTTCTCTCCATTCTCTGCCTGGAAAGCAGCATGCTCTGCTCTCACAGTTTCATTAGCAATACTGAAAGCTTCTGATGGAGGATGCATTAAAGTCTTAATTTTAGGGTTAAAATGGTGCTCTAGCCCCATGCTTGGGGGGAAACAACTTAAAATTGGAGAGTAAAGGGCACAAAAGCTAGACAAGTTTGAAGGACACAATGATTAATGCTCTTTGCTCAGCCTGAGGACAGTGAGGAAGAGCCTGGCTCAGAGTGGCTGAGGGGTAGCAACACTGCAAAGTGAAGGCAGGGAACATTTCTCCCTGGATTCAGTGAGATGCCCAAGGAATGAATGTCCATGAGCAATGCTAACAGGCTGGAGAGGAAGAGTCAGTTTCTCACACCTACACAGCTGTGTTTTAATAAGCTTTAAATGCAGCAGGGCNAGGTGGTTGAGTTGCCATCCCTGGAGGCATTGCAGGTGAGGCTTGCCAGGGCTCTGGGCAAGCTGCTCTAGTTGGGGATGTCCCTGGCCACTGCAGGGGGGTTGGACTAGATGAGCTCCAGAGGTCCCTTCCAACCCAAACCAGTCTAGGATTCTAGGATTCTATGACTATTGAAACCCACTCGTGTAGAGAAGTGCTTTGCAAATGACAGGCACAAGCTGATGGAAAAGACTGGGATGAAGGTTTGTCTCCCTGGGAGCTGATAGACACATGTTAGGAGAGAGGGGAAGAGGACAAGATTTCTGTTAGGTGTGTCAACATCTATTTCCTATTAGACTCATCTGTGCCTACTTGTAGGTTTGTGTGTCTAGAATAATACACAGAATAAATGGTCCTGTTTTGGGGTGTAGTGGTTCTGGTTTGAAGGTTTGGAGTCCTCTAAAGATGACAGCAGCCTTTAACCAAGCATCTTTCTGTCTTGGCTGCCTTTCTGGGAGCTCAGTGAGTTGGTGGCCAAAGGAATGAGCCTTCCATGGAATAATGCAGAAGGAATGCAGAGGTGTGCACACCTTGCCCTGGGGGCACACAGCAGGCACTGGCAGCTCCAGCTGGGGCTGGGCTGAGCCCTCATGAAGATGCTAGTTCAGTGGGTTGTCCATGGCTTGCCATGCCTTTCCACTCTCTCCCGTGCTTTTTGGACAAGGGTTCCCTTGGCATGATGTGGCACTGTAGTAATGAAAAGACAACTGGAACAACTTGGGTGCATTATTCAGCCTAGGAGACTGCAGTTGGGTTTCCCTGTTTAAATAAAGCAGCTATGAGCTGGGCTTTTAGTAGTAGAAGCTGAAAAGATCCTCTACCCTCCCTCCCCTGCTTTCCTCACCCATAGAATGTGTAAGGTTCTTTCCATTCCCACTGAACCATTGCTATTCTGTCTAGAATTTGCCTTTGCTTCTCTTGATCTCTTCATTCCACCTTTGACTTCAGGCTGGAAGAAGGTAGATGTGTTTTTTTTCCCCATTTAGGTGTGAAATATGTAACCCAAACCTTTCCTAATGTGTGGCTGTTCACCACTTGGTGCACTTGACCCACTCTTAGAAAGCACAATACCTTTTCCTTCAAGCCCAACACAGTCTGAGGTCAAACTGGGGCCAGTGCTTGTCAGGAACTGCAATTCTACAAGTCTTGTTGCTGGTTGCATGACACAGCTGCTTGTTCTCTTTGAAATGCAATTTTAGACATCACTCCTGCATGTGTCTGTCACTTAGATGAGACCCAGAGGTTAAGGCTTTTGGTCTCTTGCTTGTGTTTTGATAGCATCCTACTCCTGATGCCTTGCAGTCTCCCAGAACCTAGTCTGTCAAGAAACAAGAGGCTGTGTTTTGCCTGCTGTAGGAAGAGACTGGAGTAGATCTCATTTCCTTGCCTGTCACTGGGGGACAGCAGTGATGAGGCAATAAAAAACCATCCCCATAGCCATTAGTTGCAGCAAGGTAGATCAGTTACAGAAAGAAGCCAAACAAAAGTGGCTTTCCTAAATTAAATGGTCTGAGCTGCATTTCCATCCCATTCTACAAACCCTGAAGTGGTCCAAAACTGCTCCTCTGCCAGCTCTGCTCTAATTGTGACTGCATGCAGCTCATTAAACAAGACATAGTGTCTTCTGTCTTGCAGCCCAAGCATGAAGCAGTTTGATCCATCCTCATCTCTTACTCCTTGGGAGAAGCAGAACTTGCTGTGAATTTAGTGTTTCCAGTGAAAAAAAAAAAGATATTTGTACAGACTTTTTGAGGTGGCTGTGCCTTGACTATGAGCTAGGGAGAAGTAGGATGCTGTCCTCAAAGAGTTTCTTTCTCTAGATGACTTTAAAGCATGACCTGTGGAAGGATTGCTTTTCCTTTCATTTCACTAACTGGTACCAAACAGGTAGGTAGGATCCCAAAATATATGCTTCTCAGACCCCCTGCAAGGATTTTTAGCTCTTCATCTTCAAATTACACACTTCAAATACCCAGATAATGATACATGTAATGATGATAAGATAGAAGTGTGGCTGCAAAGAGGAATGTTTAAAAATAATGATATATACCTCTAGCTAGGTCTAATAAGAGGAAGTCTTAAATAGCTAGAGAAAAACAGATGCTTTGGGGGGGAAATTGGGGATAAAAATAGTGCCTTCCAAATCACAACCAAAACAAGAATGTAGCCCTGCTTGGTCAAGCTCAACACTAGAAATTCCTCTGAAAACCTTAGAGCCTAGAAGTGGGATAGAACATGAATCCCTGTTAGGTGATTTTAGCAGACTTTTACCTCTTCTGCCTTGCCTTTCTACTTCTCAGTTTTCTGTCCATGTTGGTGCCTTGCAGATAGCCAGGGTTACATGGTCTGAGACTTATGGATTCTATTTTCCTTGGAAAAATGCTGCAGTTGTGTCCAGGCTCTGCACACCTGCTTGTGTCCTCTGTGGTCAGGATGGATTTGGGCAGAAATGGGGCAGGTGCAGTCAGGATGCTCAGCTCTTTGCCCAGTACTGAGTGTGTTCCTTTAGGCAGGGCTGCTTGGGGCTCACTTGTCTAGCTCAGTGATGAAAGATAGCCCAGCCTCAGCAGAGCTGGATGTGTCTGCTTTGCCCTAGGAGGCTTTCAAAGGCAAGCTGCAGATGGCTTGCTCGAGGCAAAGGCAGATACTCTCTTCCCAGCTCCACTGGACTGGTTGAAGGTCTGAATGTCTACAGGCAGCTCTCTCCCCTGCAGTGTGTGTGTGAGCAGTCCTCAAGCCAGGGCAGTGTCTGCTTAGCTCTGTACCATCTCCTTTGCTGCTTCTGACTTAACAGGACTGATTTTTCATGGAAGATGGGGCATGATCCCTTCTCCTGGCTCTGCTGTAGAAGAGATAACTTCCTTCAGAAACAGTTCAGGTGCAACATCTTCATCCTCATTTCATAGAATCCTAGACTGGTTTGGGTTGGAAGGGAGCTCTGGAGCTCATCTAGTCCAACCCCCCTGCAGTGGCCAGGGACATCCCCAACTAGAGCAGCTTGCCCAGAGCCCTGGCAAGCCTCACCTGCAATGCCTCCAGGGATGGCAACTCAACCACCTCCCTGCCCAACCTGGCCCAGGCTGCCCAGGGAGGTGGTGGATTCACCATCCCTGGAGAGGTGTAAAAAATATATAGATGTGATCCTTAGGGCCATGATTTAGTGGCATGGGGGGTGATAAGTTGAAGGTTGGACTTGATGATCTTGGAGGTCTCTTCCAACCTTCAGGATTCTGTGATTCTCTGATCTGCATCTTTACAGTGCAGCTGAGACAAAGCCTGTGGGACACGTGGCTCTTCAGCACCCTTACCCCTGCTGTAACACAAGGTTCAAGTCTCTCATGTGAACAGTAAGGACTAGGGCAGGGAATGAATGCTTGTGACCCTATCTACCCAACACATGATGATGCTTCTCCTGGATGGGTGTCACTATGGTGTGACACTGAGTGTGCTGAGGCACCCACCCTGTGGAAACCATGCTGTGAGGGCTCTGAAATGTTGGAGAGCTGCTGCAGGGGTGGTTGTAACTTACAACTAGATGATCTTTAAGGTCCCTTCTAGTCAAAATGATTCAGTGAAGGCAGGGACCACTCTCCGAGGCTGAACAAATGGACTCACTTCTCCTCTGCTTTTGCTGGCCTGAGGATAAAGTGAAGATGATGCTCATCAGGGCAGCTTGGTAGCTCCCCTTCTGGAATGTGTTGCCTTCCTTGGAGCTGAAAGTGGGGTAATGCTCTAGAAGTAGTTGCAAGGCACAGCCCATGAAATTGGCTTTTCCTGTATGTGCTGCTGTTGGATTTGTAGCTTCCCTGATTCCTCATGTGAGGATTGAAATCCTTGTCTTGTGAAATGCAGGGTACAAAAGAAACAGGAGGCAGGTATGGCATGGATGTACTGAGCTGTCTGTCAGTGGGGAGAGGATTTGGGTTTGGGAGGNCCCACCAGCAGCCTCTCTGCCTTTAACTTGTTAAGTTTGAAAGATGATCTATGCCCAGAGTTTGCTTTGCCAGGCAGCCCGTTTAAGGGCAAGATTAATGCAGTGCATTGGTGCAATCGTGCCGCAGTGCTGCGTGATCGGAATACGAGATGCAAGAGAAGGGGAAAGGCCAGAAATGTGCCTGGAGTCTGAGTTTACCCAAGTCTCCTTAGCAACTTGGCTCATTTTTTTTTTTTTATTATTATTTTTATTATTTTTTT
>VWZO01003738.1:554-27972 GCA_013396975.1 Bucco capensis | reverse complement strand
CCTCCCTGAGAGCAGCTGTGCATGGGTTTGGGGTGGGTTTTTTTTTTCTGTCTGTTTTAAGTCTGCCTTGAACGTTGCGAAAGGAACAATAAAATGAAAGGCAAAACCGGCATCTTCAAACTTGGCAAGTGAAAGCAGCTTGGAGTGGCAGCCAAGAATCCTGCTGTGGTGCAAAAAAGAATAAGCATCCACGAAGCCACCACAAGCCAGGGGTTTCTCTTCTTTTTGAACAATCGCCTCGGCAGAGAGAGAGAGAGAGAAATAATTATTCCTTGTATCAGTGTTCAAAAGAGTCAAAAAGCTTAACAAAAAAAACCCCACCGTGCTTGCTTGGGGAACTCGCTCCAAAAGCAGGTAACGAGCCTTCCTCCTCTTTGCTTCTGCTTCCTCCTCTTTTGCTTCTGTTTTGTCAAGCTGGAATTGGATGAGGGGCTAGATGGGATAAAAGTGATCAGCCTGAGGAGTTGCTGTGGGTTGCTAACTAGCAGGGATTGCATTTACTGTTGCAGCCTCCACTGCTGCTTCAAGTTTTCTTGGTCGGCAAACTCCTTAAATGTTTGTGTTACAAGAAATGGTTTTGTCCTCCATAGGTTTAACTCCTTTGCCTCCTAGGATCTTGTCTGTTCTGTTGGCTTCTAGATGGATATGTAAAGGTAGAAGCCATTTCTTGAAGATAAGCCATGAAAACATCCCTCAATGTTTTTGTCTTCCAGAGCACATTCCTTGAAGAGTTGGGCCTAGCAATATGGCAGAGCACAGGCGAGAAGGAATCTAGTCCAATGCTGCTCGCTGAGGTAATTTGGCTTCTCATACATTCCCCAGGCAGAATCTTCCTTTTCCTTATAATTCCTTAAAATGATTTGAAGGCCAGAAGTCTAGTCATGCAGATCTTTAAGCCTAAAAGAGTGTGTGTGTGTTAATAAATATATATAAATATCTGTATTTATAGTCCGAAATAGCTTGGGGTTAAAATCAAGGGTGGGGGAAAAAGAATGGGAGCTATTCAGCAGTCATGGTTCTTATTTGTCTTATTTTCATGGCAGAAGTATGAAATGGCTGCAAAGAGCTGCGTTTTTTTTCACTCAGGCACACAATGCATTCCATAATGATCGATTTTCCTGGACAGGGCATTTATGCTTTGTGGTTTGCAAGAATACCACCCACAGCCCAAACCCAATGTTAGGTCTTTAGAGACTTTATTTCTTCATGTTTCCTTCTCTATTCGTTTGGCTATAAATCTATAAAACACCACTTTTATAGTGGGTTCATACTAATGCAAATGTATGACTTCTTTTTGGACTGCCCCAGGTTCTAGGACCAAAGTTTTGTTGATCCTGTGATGATTGACATGTCCCAAAATTGATAGTGAAGTAAAGTATCCTTAACTATAAGGATCTCACACTCCTTAGGAGAAATAATGTGATCCTTCATGCACAGGTTGAGACTTTGGGTTTGTAATCTTAACATTCTAGGCAAATACAGTGTGGAGGTGATTGATTTGTTTGCCTAGCATGGATTTTCTGCCACTGTGCATGTGTTCATCAGGTTTCCAAAAGGTACAAGAGCTGTATGATTAATCAATGTAGGGAAATGTTTCAAACCCCCCAGATCTTGTATAATCTATGGCTCTCCTTCAATCTCCCTGAATAAATTGGATGTAAGGGAACAACACTGTGTTCATGTGCTGCTGCCTCCATCCCTTCACTGTCTCAAAGAATTGTCCTTGAGTTTCTTTTCCAAAATGAATAAGGAGGAGGTTGGTTCCTGGATAGTTGTAATTTACAGCACACAGGTGCCACTAGATGCAATCTTAGTGGCACTGAGCTGCCTCCCTCCAGGGCTCACAGGAATGCAGAAGTGGTTGATCAGATTTAGAGTGGGGACTTGCTCAAGTGGTTTCTTTGGCATACACAGGTGCTTTTCCACAGACAGCTATTGCTGCTTTCTCTTTCCTTTTTTTTTTCCCCTCCCCTTTTTGAACAACTGAAGCTCTGGTGATGGATCCTAACACTCCTTCATCCCTTTTGTTTGCTAAAAGCCAATCAGGTAGCAAGGGAGAAGTAGGAGGTGGTTGGGCAGAACTGCAGCAGGGAATCAGCCCTACCTTTAAGCAACTCAGTAAAGGATGTATTTTCTGTGTGGGTCAACACCTAACAGCTGCCCTAAGAAGCCATGGGATGGGGTTTTTAGAAGGTTTGGCTCAGTTGTGTCCTTAAGAAGAGCTGTGCTAACTCAGCAATAAAGAAGTGCATTGGGTGCCTGCAACTTCCACTCAGAGCATTCAGAACTGAGGACACATGTCCTATACCACAAGGAGGTATGTACAGGCCACATCTTGGGTTCCTTCAAGGATTTTGAACTATCCCAATGGTTAGAAAATGAGATTGTGAGCTATTAAGGGTCAAAATGAATATACTCATAGAGAAAATCCTAGACTGGTTTGGGTTGGAAGGGAGCTCTGGAGCTCATCTAGTCCAACCCCCCTGCAGTGGCCAGGGACATCCCCAACTAGAGCAGCTTGCCCAGAGCCCTGGCAAGCCTCACCTGCAATGCCTCCAGGCATGGGAACTCAACCACCTCCCTGGGCAACCTGGGCCAGTGTTCCACCACCCTCGTGGGGAGCAACTTCTTTCTAATATCCAGTCTAAATCTACTCTTCTCCAATTTAAAACCATTTGCCCACGTCCTTTCCCTCCAGACCTTTGCAAACAGGCCCTCTGCAGCCTTCTTGGAAGTTCCTTTAGGTACTGGAAGGTAAAATAATCTGTTTTATGTAGGATTGCATTCTAGCATGAGAATGCCATGGAAAAACCTGGGAGAAAAGCTTCCTGTCTTTGTAAGCAACACTGGTAAGTGCAGCAGCAATGTCCCTGACTCCTAACTTTGTGCCTCTTAGGCTTTACTAGAAGGGTCATAAAGACAGTTTGGATTTTAATCTTAGCTTCCCTTGGGTTATTTTTGGTAAGGTCACAGTTATTCTATTCCCTTTGCAGTTGGCTTCCAAAGAAGAGCACAATAGGTGTGTTGGTGCCTGAGGTGACTCTCTTGTGCCTGCAGGATTAAGTCCTCCCTGAGCCACTGCTCATTTCTTGCAGGGCCAGAGCTTTCTGAATGCATTTAGGCTCCAGCATCAAAGTTATCCTGATTTTGGGGTGGGTTTTTTTGTTTGTTTCAAAGATGCTGAAGCCCTGCAGCTCCTGTGCTTGGCATGAGTTCTGAGTGCTGACAACTTGGGAGAAGTTGGACACCTTGAAGGTAGGTATCAGAATATAAACATAGCAATCTAAATTTAGGTGACCAATGTACATAACCTTTGGCCAGATGGTGAGAGTTTAGCTGGATGGAAGAGGAGTTTCTTGTAATCCAGACCAAGCAGTAATTCCAATAAAGGAAAATTGTATTTTTGTTAATTAATTGCCTACTTAGCAGGCTGGAAAGGTTGAAGGGATTTATTTTAAGAACCTACACAAGAAGTGGGAGAACTTTCTGAAAGCATCCAAATAGCAACAGTGAAGCTGTTGACTGTTTCATGTTCTAGAGGATAACATTAGCTTGCATGAGTATAGTTTATCTTCTGAAGAAAGAGATAGAAAGTGAAAATTTTATGACCCTTAAAGCACCAATTGATCTTCCTGGTTTTGCTCACCACAGCCAGACTGCTTTTTAGCCTGATTCCCCACCAGTTATCCATGAAAAGGTATTTTATTTATGGGTGGGAAATGTTAGTTACACAGCAAAGACAACTTGGAAGCTTTATTGCAAGGTTAGGATGCTGCTTGCTTGCTTGCAGTGGCAAAATTCACTCCACAACTCTTTTGCAGGACTTATTAGAAAGATCCTAAAGAGGTTTTATATTTCTCTCTGTCAGAAAAGCAGTGAGACAGCAGAGAGCTGGAGTTAGGGGAAATTTCTAGCTTGTTTAGCAAAGTAAAAAGATCGTTCCTTTTTTTTTTCCCTTTAAAAATAGAATTAAAAGAGAACTCCAGACCAGTGCTGACTTCTCTGAAAATTAAAACAACTCTTGTGCAGTTGTTTTATTCTGTCTGTTCTAACCAGGCTGCCAGAATGGAAACAAGACAACTTTTGGGGGGTTGGGAGCATGCATGTGTGTTGAGTCCATAGAGAGCTTTTGCTGTTAGTGATACACCTCAGTGTTGGCTCTTGATTCTTCAGTCCTGTGTCATCACCAGTAATTCTATCCAGCAAAGTACTTACAGGGAGGAAACACACATCTGCTTGATTTTGTTGATTTTAGAATTCATTTCCTTTTGCTGATTTCTTTTCTTTCTTTCCAAGGGTTGCATGGGAGTGAAGGAAGCTGTAGCAACAGAGCTCATGGTATAGCAAAGGCCTTCCCCATCCTCCTGAGGAGGGGTTTTAAGGTGCTGAGGAGAATGAAGGCTGCCACTTCTTAACAGCACTGAGATTTCATTTGCAGAGAGCTGCTTTTCCTCTTGAAATCCCAAAGTCCAACCCCAAGCCTAGCAAATGCCAGAAGAGCTCCCTGCCTGCTGCCACAAACCCGTAGATCCGAACTTGTGCTCATATTCCACACAAGCTTGTATCTATAGGTATGTGTCTGTCTGGCAAGTGCACAGAGAGGTGGGGTTCATGCATTTCCACTGCCAATGTTCAACTTTGCTGTTTGTGTTGCCTTTCATCTAATGTCTTCTTCTTTTTATGTTCTTCTTTAAAAAGAAATAGAGCTACAAATCTTGTCCTGCACTTACCATCTCAGTTTTCAGCTTGGCTTAGTGTTCAGATACACTCCTGCAGCTCCCATGTGCCTGACTCACACAGGTTCTTAGGGATCACAATGAAGAAATGAAATCTCCACTACTTTATGCCTAGTTCTGGCTACTGGGGACATGGTAGGGTCTGTTCTTAGGTTGTTTAATTCTGAGCTTGTTGGGAAGCAGAGAGAAGTCTTCCATTTATCACATGGATCCATTCTTTCTTTGCTCAGTGACAGCTCAGTGGGAGGAATAGATGCTTCTCTTTGCCTTTAGAGCAAGTAACTCTGGATCCCTGGGTGTGCTGTAAGAGAGGAGGGGATTGGCCTTCCAACTCCTACTCTCTCTCAAGAATTAGTTGATTGCAGAATCCCATTCCTTCCAATTTCATGGTATTTGTGTCATTTAAAACAGTTTTCCAGGGCAAATAACCACGCTGTAAACTCCAAAGAACTGGAAGAGCAGGAGGAAACTCCACCATGGGAGCAGGCAGCATAAAACCTGCTGCCTAAAACTGATGGGTTTTTAAGTTGTGAAAGTGGAACGTGGCTGGATGCTTAGAAAGCAAACTTTAGGCTCTGTGCTGCTGCAAGGAGAACTGTTCCATTATATTCTGAGGCTAAGCATATTTATTGGTTGCTTCTGGGGGTTTGTTTTTTGGTGCTTGGCAATGAAGTCTGGCAGTGCCACTGCATGGGCATGCAGCAGCTCAGCCTGATGGACATGGTGTGGCCTCTGCCTTAGGGGACATGGCCAAGGAAGCCTCTGGAAGGCTGTTGTCTTCTGCAGCAAGGATGGCAGAGGTAGAGACAGCACTTCTGGCAGCATGGATAGGCTGGATCTGGATAGATCTGGATAGGCTGGATCACTGGCCCAAGGCCAATGCCATCAAGTTCACTAAGGCCAAATGCCAGGTGCTGCCCCTTGGCCATAGCAACCCCCAGCAGTGCTCTAGGCTTGGGGAGCAGTGGCTGCAGAGCTGCCAGGCACACAGGGACCTAGGGGTGCTGAGTGACAGCTGAACAGGAGCCAGCAGTGTGCCCAGGGGGACAAGAAGGACAAAGGCATCCTGGCCTGGAGCAGGAACAGTGTTGGCAGCAGGAGCAGGGAGCTGATCCTGCCCCTTTGCTCAGCTTTGGGTAGGCCTCACCTCTAGTACTGCATCCAGTTTTGGGCCCCTCACTCCAAGAGGGACATGGAGGTGCTGGAGAGGGGACAGAGGCTCCCAAGCTGCTCAAGGGCTTAGAACATAAGGCTGAGGAGGAAAGACTGAGGGATCTGGGCCTGGTTAGGCTGGAAAAGAGAAGGTTGAGGGGAGACCTCCTGGCTCTCTAGAACTCCCTGCAGGGAGGTTGTAGAGAGGCAGGGACTGCTCTGTTCTCCCTAGTGGAGAGTGCTAGGACAAGGGGAAATGGATGGCAATTGCCCCAGGGGAGGTTCAGGCTAGACATTAGGAGGAATTTCTTTGCTGCAAGGGTTGTGAGCCATTGGACCAGGCTGCCCAGGGAGGTGCTTGAGTCCCCATCCCTGGAGGGGTTTAAGAGCCAGGTAGATGTTGCATTGGGAGGCATCATTTAGCAGGTTGCTAGGGCTAGGACAAAGGCTGCACTGATGATCTTCAAGGTCTCTTCCAGCTGGAACTGTTCTAGGATTCTATAGCTTCTCTGAGCCCTGGCACCCATGGTGTGTGCCACCACACTAGCTGAGCTTTAGGTCTTTAGACTCAAGTGCTCTCTCCACCTCTCTGCTTGGTGTTGCTAAGGCTGCAGCAGTTAGTACTTGGGATGGACTGGCTCCAGCTTCTGCCTTCCTGCTTTTCCCCTCCTCCCTCTCCTCTTAACTTCTACCAAATATTAAGATAGATTTTAGTTTGTTTCTTAGTAAACTCCCTTCTGTTCTCTTCAACTGTAGCCTCTAAGTTTTCTCCCCCACCCTTCTATGTTTCAGCCCAGCCTTTTGCAAAGGTCTGCATTGTGTTTCCAGCACTCATTTGGATTTCTTCTTCTTCTGTTGGTTGTGTTTCACTGCACTTCATTAAGTTTGAGAGTGAAACAGGAGGTCTGACAAAATGATGTGAAGAGCCTTGAAATGTGTCTTCCCTTTAGGATGGAAGGCAACTAATTGGAGTCTGTGGAGCTTCTAGCTGGGATGTTCCTTATGAATTTGTTTTCCTCCCTTTGTTGGTAAGGAGCTTAGGTTTCTGCAGCAGCTTTGATCCAGGTGCCACAGAGAGTGCAGGGATATCTCTTCATCTGTCACTGAGGCACAACAGCTACAGAACAGTGCTGCAGAATTGCTAAGGGCAGGAAACACTGAATACTTCACCCAGTTTGATGTTGCAGGAGAGCTTACAGACATAGAAAGCAGTTAGTTAACTGTAGCTGGAAAGAAAGCAGAGCACCTGCCAGGAAAGCCTTGCAGGAGTCCCAATATCCTCTCCAAAAATGGGTACCTTTATTACTGCTCTGGCAATAGGCAGAGGCATTGCTTTAGCACCTCCCAAGAGGGGGGAAAAACAATGCTTGCTGTGGAACTCCTTGGCTCTGTCTGCATTTACTACACTTGTGTTTCATTTGAGTACAGGTACAGTGCAAAGCAGAAGCAGCAGGACTTGTCTCAAACCAAAGCAAACTCTCCAGATTGGGTCATTCATGTTTTTTCTCCCTCAAAATAACAAGGCTATTTCTCCTTCCTGTCACTGAGAGCACCTGTAAGATCCCTTGCAGACAAGCCTGTTGGTCATTTATTGGGGTGCTCCCCCCATTTACCCAGCTTCCTCTGGTGTGGAGCCCTTGTCAGCAGAGGAGCACACAATAACATTGGGTAATTAGAATTAACCATATGCAGTGGCAAATGGGATTCAGGATAAGCAGAATGTAATTGTGTACCCTGGAATTTGAACCATATCCAACTACTCTGATTCAGATAATCAAATCTGGTTAAACTCTTAAAAGGCAGATAAATAACTATTGCAGTAATCTGAGGGTTTTTTTTTCCTTTCTCTCTCTTTGTTTGTTTGCTTTTAATCAGAAAAGGAGAAAATAAGGAGAGGATGTTCTTAAGAGGAGGAATCCAGGACTAAGACACCTGCCCTTGAGCCAGGAAGTCTCCATAACTTAGGAGCTTTAAGTAGCTTTAGCCACAGTGATCTAAAGGAGGAGAGGAGATGTTCTCCAGCTGGAGTGCAGAGCCTTGGCTTGTAGATAGGCAGGAGCATGATGGAAGTGGCACCAACTCTTAGTACAGCTTCCTGGAGATCACCTGTGAGTTCCTTTGCTTTGCAGTGTGCATGTGAAACCAGCCTTGCATCTGGGTCCTCAGTGAGCTGTGTAGAAACTTGGACCAGAGCTTTCCACCTGAGCTCACCAAGCTTCACACCAAAAGCAAAGGGCACTGCTCAGTCACACAGCAAGCTTGGGCTAGCAAGAGAATCTAGCTTTTGGGGCCATTTAGAGTCATCAGCCTTCCAGCCCTTCCTAGCTTATGCCTCCCAGCATCCCTGAGCCACTCTTAGACCCAGCAGAGAGCATCTATGTCATCTAGAGTCTAATCCCTGTGCTCCAGCTGCTGACAAAAAGCTCTCTGAGGTTCAGGGCTGAGTGTGTAGCTCCCTTTTCCCTGGAGACTACCAGATATTGCAATGTAATATTGAGTAAATCTTCAGGCTGCTGTAACTCTTGCTAGAAGTTGAGGCAGAGACCATTTTTGTAATGTGTTGGAAAATCTGGAGAGCTTTCAAAATCTTTCCTTGCCCTCGATTTTGGCTGAGCCTGGATGAAACTTCTCTCCTTACTTTGCAGACCCTTGAAGTGCCAGCCCTGTCTAACCTGTCTGCCAGATTTCTAGGAGATCTTTCTGAGCTAGAGTAAGCCTCTGGAGCTCTTGAGGTTCCTCAGCACAAGCAGGTTCTACTAACAAAGTTTGATCCAGTAGGAATCAGGTCAGCTTCTCCATTGTAGAAGCTCTTCTGTCTGAAGTCAGCTGTAAAAGAGATCACTCCAGGCTGAAATTTAGCAAACAAGATTTCAGACCTCAGGCTGGAACAGTATCATTTGTGGGTTTGGATATTTATTTTCTTTCTCAGTGACTTCAGGAGATATGTTTGCTTTGTGAGTATTTTCTCCTTTCCACCCCTTCCTTGGCTAGCCCTGCAATAACCTGCCTGGGATCTGAAAGGGAAGGTGCCTGCTTCTGTCTTCTGCATCATTCACACCCAGAAAGATTCAGAGTCAAATCTCAGTGGTGATTTTGCTGCTGGTAATAAAATAGAACTCAGCTTTCTGGAGCACCTCTGTCCTGAATTTCCATTGCTGATGTCATATCTGTGGAGCCAAGAGGAGTGCTCTGTAAATGCACACCCAGTGTGGTCTAGTTGTTTGTATAAAGGATTCATACCTCAGGCACTGGGTTCTGTGTTATTATTTAGGACTAGTCTGCCTTCTGACACTTTCTGTGGATCACAACTAAATTGCTGCTTCCCATTGAAGGATGTATTGAAAGAATGGAATATTCTCACCGTTCAAACACCCCAAATCATAAACTTATAGAACTGTCAGGGTTGGAAGGAACCTTAAAGCTCATCTAGTCCCAGTCCCCCTGCAGTGGGCAGGGACATCCCCAACTAGATCACCTTGCCCAGAGCCCTGGCAAGCCTCACCTGGAATGCCTCCAGGCATGGGAACTCAACCACCTCCCTGGGCAACCTGGGCCAGTGTTCCACCACCCTCGTGGGGAGGAACTTCTTTCTAATGTCCAGTCTAAATCTACTCTTCTCCAATTTCAAACCATTGCCCCTTGTCCTTTCCCTCTAGGCCTTTGCAAACAGGCCCTCTGCAGCCTGCTTGCAAGTTCCCTTTAGGTCCTGGAAGGTCACTAGTAGTTCCCCTGAAGCCTTCTCTTGTCCAGGCTGAACAATGCCAGCTCCCTCAGCCTGTCCTCAGAGCAGAGGTGTTGCAGCCCCTGAGCATTCTCGTGGCCTCCTCTGCACCTGCTCCATCAGCTCCATGTCCTTTGTGTGTTGAGGGCTCCAGAACTGGCCCCAGTATTGCAGAGGAGGTGTGAGCAGAGCAGAGTGCAGTGGCAGAATCACCTCTCTGGCTCTGAAGTATTGAGTGAAGTGGGATAGAGAATTCCTTTTGTCCACACAAGTGTGAAATCATTGCTGGGCTCCTGAAAAAGCAAGAGGTCTACAAGCATTTATGAGGAATAGATGCTGGGAGACATGAACTTCTCTAGGAACAGCCAGCTCTACATGTTGAGGGCTGCACTTGATGATCTTAGAGGTCTCTCCCAACCTTAGTGATTGTGTGATGCCCTTGTCCCCAGCACAGGCCTTAAGAGGAACTTTGATGGTGCTGATAGAGATGGTAATTGAACATTGTCATTAAATTGCATCTTTACCCTCATTATGCAATTAGGCATGATTGTGCTAATTGGATAAAGACTTAATTGACAGAAATCACCAGCAAACAAACATGGAGACTCATGGCACCAAAAGGAAGAGTCTTAATAGATCTAGGAGAGGAGTGTCACTAGTACCTAGCTAAGGCAGTGATGGATGTTGTGCAACTGTGTTCAGTGCACAGAAATGATGATGTTGCATCAAGGAATTGGGATGGTTTCAGGATGCTTTTAGACAGCAATAAAACTCCTGGTCAGAGTACAGGGCCAGAGTGGTTTCCTTATCCAGATCAAATGGTTAACAGTGACTCTACTGTTAGGCTGCTGTACTGTGCCATCAACTACAAGAATATGTTGTGTTTCCACAGAACCTGTCAGGTCAAAGTAAACTTTACCAAATATGGAGACATTAGGCATTCCACTGATGCAATCAACATCATTTACATTTAAACCTTGCAGGAAAATGGGGCTTTTTTTCCCAACACTCTTCTGCTGTTGCAAGCTGGAGAGTGGTTTTATTTCTCACCTTCCTCCTTTATTTCTGCTCAGGCTTTGAATGAAAAGGTAGTGCACTGGCTGTTTTATAATCAGTAGTGCTAATTTATCCTAAGAAAATCAAAGCCAGCAAGTTGCTACCTACTCAGCATTCACCTCTAGGGTTTGATTCCCTTGGAATCCCCTTCCAGCACTGAGCTGCTGGGTCTCAAGGATGCATTCCTCTGCCAGGCAGGATCTCTGGAGTGATCCAGTTCCAGTGTCTGCACCAGCATCCTTGAAAGTGCTAGTCCTTGTTTGGAGGCTGTAAGGAATAGGCAGCATACTGCTTTAAGTAATACCTTGGTGGGTTAGGGGAATGAGTCACAATAATAACATCCTGGTTGTTTGAAGTAATACAAGTTAAAAATGCACTGTGTGCCTTGTTAAGGGAACACTCTCTTATTCTGCCTGCTGAGAGAGGCTCAGGCTTGCATTTCTAAACCATTAATCTAAACAAGGGCTTGGGGTGAGGGTCAAATTCACTGCAAACTTGCTCCCCTTTCTGCATTTCTCCTCCTGCCAGTTCTGCACTCATCCTTTCAGGAGCCAAGGTGCACATTCCAAGGTCAATGTTACATGTGTTCAGAAAGGAAAAGACATGTTAGGACAAGATTCCTCCTGAGCTTTCTGTGCCTTAAAACAAAACTATGTGTGTCTTCTGTGCTGTAGTGCAGATATATCTACTCTGGAGGAGGAGAAGTATTTGTTTGGCCAGGACCAAAATCCTTTCTTGTGTCAAAAGTGTGACCATGATCATCTCTTTATCTAGCAGTAACAACCAAGCCTTGTTGTGTTCTACCTATTAACACACAGAGCACTGGGGAGCTGCAGTTGGCTTTAGTGGCTATTCACCAGCAAAAAACATTTATCCCTTCTAAATTAGAGCACTGAGCAGTTCTTGGAGGACTTGTTTTGGACTAGAAAGCCTGCCATTATGTTGGCTGTGTGGAGTGGTGGGTAGCTTTCAGCCTTTTTTTGACTGCATGCATCCAGGTTGAGGTAGTAGGTTGTATAGTTTAGAATTACACCAAGGGAGATAACTGTACAACCTCCTAGCTTTCCTTGGGTCTTGCACAGCACAGCGTGATGGGAGACCAGGAATTCCTCAGCAAGCTTTGCTCTGGACACATGGAAGAGGAAAGAAACAGGTAAGATGAGCTGGAAACCCTTTTTCTTTCCTTCTGCTTCTCTAGGACCTCAGAAATGTTCATTCTCTCAGTATTTTTTATCTGTTGGTGATGAATTATTGAGTATTTAGCAGCTTCAGTGGGCTAGGAATGCTTCTCTTGATGAACATTGGTGTCACATTCCTAATAACAGATCAGTTATAACATAGCAGCATTACTGCCTTGAGGGTCAGCAATCAGAAGTAATCCAAAGGTAACAACAAACCCCATCCTGTGTTGGAGAGGTGTGAGCAGGTTTCCCTTCCCATTGGCCTTTGGCTGAGTTCATTCTCCACTAGGAGTTAAAGAAGGCTGTGCCCTGTAGCAGTATGAGACCTGGCACACTCATTGTCTCTCAGGAAGCGTAGGAGGCTGGGGCTGATGCTTCCAGATAAAGCCTGTAAGGCTTTTGTGAAAGGACCTGAAACTCCACAGTCCTCAGGAGAGCTGTTGTCAGTGATTACCCTCAGCTAAAAGAGTGATTTTTAAGGTTGGTATTTGTTTCTTTTTTTTCTCTCCAGGCTTGTCCAGTTACATTAGGTCTTTCAAAGGCTGATGCTTCTGGACACATCCACTAGAGGTGGTTTGCTTCTCCCTTGCAGCACTTTGGAGCTGTGGAGTCACCCCAATTTTGTGAAGGAGCTGTGTGGAGAAATGGGCACATGGTGAGCCAACAATTCTGGGCATAAAACCACATTTCTGATGGGTCTTACCTGTCTGGGATGCAGGGAAGATCCCCAATATCCCTAGCAGTATTGCTAATTGATGAATTACCCAATATACTTACAGTTTTGAGACCTAAAAAACCCTCTGAAACCCTGGTGTTCATCTAGTACAGTTGGAAGAAAAGAGTCAAGGGATTCATTCTAGCAGGGATTAGGTCCCCTGGCATCAGGATGANCCCAGGATTCCAGGGGAGGCCTCTCCAGAGCAGAGTAGAGGGGGAGATGATTGTGGCTGTGATCCTTAACAAGGACCCAGAACATGATCTATGTTAACATCTTTTGACTAGAGAGGTGACCAATTCCAGCAAGAGCTTTTGAGTTCCCAGAAATGAGAGAGACTGTTTGCATTCAATTCTGGAGCCCCCATTACAAGAGGAATATGGAGGTGCTGGAAGGTGTCCAGAGCAGGGCCATGAGGATGCTCAGAGGCTGGAGCACCTCTCCTGTGAGGACAGGCTGAGAGAGTTAGGATTGTTCAGTGTGGAGAAGAGAAGGCTCCCAGGAGACCTTCTTGTGGCCTTCCAGCATCTGCAGGGTCTGCAAGAGAGCTGGGGAAGGACTTGTTAGGATGTCAGGCAGTGCTAGGACTAGGGGAATGGATCCAAGCTTGAGGAGGGGAGATTTAGGTTGGCTGTTAGGCAGAAGTTGTTGGCCAGGAGGGTGCTGAGCCACTGTGCCAGGTTGCCCAGAGAGGTGGTGGCAGCCCCAGCCCTGGCAGTGTTGCAGGCCAGGCTGGCTGGGGCTGGGAGCAAGCTGCTCTAGTGCCAGGTGTCCCTGCCCAGGGCAGGCACAGGGGTTGGGGCTAAAGGAGCTTTCAGGTCCCTAACAACCCTGACAATTCTGTGATTCTAGTGGGTGAAGTTTCTAAGTCAGTGGATAAAGGTAAAGGGTAGGCACAGGATTCATTTTGTTAGGCTGATTGAAAAGTGTGCTAATAGAAACAATATTAAAAGGTCTCTAAATAATGCAGAAAAAGGTGGGTTTTCTTGGTAAAACAGCACTTCAAAACTTCCATCTCTGCAAATGCTTCTTTGCTGGAAGCAAAGAGAAGCTCTTGGTTCCTTGAGGGTTACCCAGTGCTCAGTTATTAGTTACCCAAAGAGTGGATCAGTGAGATTTTATTTCATCTTGTTTTCTGAGAGGTTAGAGATATCCCAAGCATGGTTTATAGCTCTGCAATTCCTTGGGACAGGGCAAGTATCCAGGCTAACACAATGCAGCTTCTGTGTTTCATGAAGGCACATGCATTAAACACATGTAGGTAGTTAAAAAAAGAGGACTCTTTTTGGCACATTTTAGGCACTGCCTTATTTCCCCCCACACCCCAACTCCCCAGTAAATCTTTTTGCAGCTGGAAGGGCACATTTTCATCTGTAAAATCCACAAGCTGCATTAACTCACACCTTAAGCTGTTCCTTAAGGCTTGTTTTTTTGGTTTATTTCTTTATTTTGCTCCTTCTCTAGAAGCAGCTTTAGGAATGGGTGCTAATAACTCCTTAATAAGAACAACCTCTTGTTTTTTAATTGGTAGCATTTCAGCTCTGCTTTGCTAAACTCTTAAGGGAACTTAACACCTTAAGCTTGAAAAATAGAGATTATTTCTATTAGCACACATATTTGTGCCTGTCCAGCTTAATTTTCTGTAGGTTAATCCTCTGATATGTACATCAAATGCTCCATCTTGCTCCAAAGAACAAGGAATACTAATAGAGAAGGAGGATGGATGGTCAGTGGTACATGGAAGCTGACAATAAACATCATTCAATGTGCCTATTTTTTTTTTCCTCTGCACAAAGCAGCATTCCAGCTCTCCCCCTGACAAGAGGAATGTATTGTCAATTAATTAGACTCCCATCATATGTCCTCAGATGCCCTTCTATCATATGCCTTCCATATGTCCTTATGTCATATGCCTTCCATATGCCCTCTATGTAATTAAGCTCCTATCATATGGCTTCTATCATATGGCATTTAAAGAGATTTCCAGGAGAATATGGCAGTGTTACAATGATGGACCTTTTGCAATGAGGGAAGGAACAACTCAGGAGCTAGAGAGGAGAAGAGGAGGAAGCAAAAGGAAAGTGGCTTGTCTTCTACAGTGCCTATAATTGCCAGTTTTATTTCTCCCAGCCTGGGCAAGGAGTGGATAAAAATGTCCTTTATTCTTTGTTTTCCATTACTGTTCCATTCCCAGTTTTCATTCAGTTCAGCTTGTGAATAGTCAGGGAGATAGCAACTGGTTTTTTTTTTCAGAGAACATTGCCACTGGAATGTAAAATGAAAAAGAAATCAATATACCTCCCAGGAAACTGTTTGTCCTACCATCATGACAAGCAAACTTTGATCTTGTTTTTGCCCCTTTAAGTCTAGAACAGAAAGAGAAGCACTAGAAATGCCATGGGGAGAGAATTACTGACAAGGAGATAGCACACTTGAGGACACATCCCTGCTCTCCCTCCTGGACTATGGGTGCAGAGAGTATTGTGCTTTTCTTGGCATGGTGATTGCTTGGTGGAGAGTGTCCTAATGGGCAAGATTATGTAGTGAAATGGCTTCTAAATTTACTGTGGTTTATTAAGGATATAGACCAAAAATAGGCACTGATGCTTATAGACGTAATGAAGAAAACTGCAAGCATCCAAGGAATGATGAGACCTTGGAATGGTTTCCAGTGAGAAGTTAGCTAGTGTGCTCATTTGCCTTATGGACATCTCTGCCTTTTCCTGAGACTCTTTTCTACTCCTAATCAGAGCTGAGAGAGGAGAAAGCAGTGAGGCTCTTGTGGTCCAGCAAGCTTGCCAGAGATGCCAGAAGTGCCAGCCAGCTCTCCAGCAGCCAGCAAGAAGGTTGACAGCACAAGGAGGAGGTAAAAGACTAATATGTGCTGAGATACCCAAACTATGAAATGGGGAGCAGCTTTTGGAGCATGTGCCAGTTTACCTGGATTAACTGGAATGAATGAAGTAATGAGAACACTTCAGACAGATTCCTACTGGCTAGGAACCAGCATGTCCCTAAAGACTTTGCCCTCCAGTTGCTAAAGCATGCTAAAACCCATACCATCATGACTTCACTGCTATTTTTATGTGCTCTGCCTAGATTAAGCTAGAATTTACTGAACAATGGTCTTACATTTTTGCTGTGCAAGCACACTGCTAGCTGCTAGTTGTTAATAGAGATGCATTCCTGGAAGGTAAGTGACAGGTCTTATTTTTGGGCTTAATCTTTTCATTTTCCACTCAATTTATATTTGAAACCTGCACACACACACACACACACAAAACTCTAACCAGCCCATCTGCAAGCTGTAGGTCATTAGGGAGATGATTTGGAGAACTTCATGATGTGGTCCTGCCCCATCATTAGTTTGCTAGTAGCACAGTCATAAACTGCATACTAAGGGAAGCCTTTAAAGCACTTGTAGTGCACCACTGAAATGATCTGTCAGGGAGAGCTACTCAAGTGTTTCTAGTCACAATTATGATGGGTTGTTTGTTTTATTTCTTTCTGGTTTGCTGGGCAGCAAGAAAAGACTTGCAGTAGTGCACCACAAAATCATTGAGGTTGGAAGAGACCTCGAAGATCAAACCCAACCATACTTGGGGTGCTGGTGGCTGAGAAGCTGGCCATGAGCAAACAGTGCACACTGGCAGCCCAGAAGCACAATGGCATCCTGGGCTGCAGCAAGAGAAGCGTGGCCAGCAGAGCCAGAGAGGTGATTGTGCCACTGCACTCTGCTCTGCTCACACCTCCTCTGCAATACTGGGGCCAGTTCTGGAGCCCTCAACACACAAAGGCCATGGAGCTGCTGGAGCAGGTGCAGAGGAGGCCACGAGAATGCTCAGGGGCTGCAACACCTCTGCTCTGAGGACAGGCTGAGGGAGCTGGCATTGTTCAGCCTGGACAAGAGAAGGCTTCAGGGGAACTACTAGTGACCTTCCAGGACCTAAAGGAACTTCCAAGCAGGCTGCAGAGGGCCTGTTTGCAAAGGCCTGCAGGGAAAGGACAAGGGGCAATGGTTTGAAATTGGAGAAGAGTAGATTTAGACTGGGCATTAGAAAGAAGTTCCTCCCCACGAGGGTGGTGGAACACTGGCCCAGGTTGCCCAGGGAGGTGGTTGAGTTGCCATCCCTGGAGGCATTGCAGGTGAGGCTTGCCAGGGCTCTGGGCAAGCTGCTCTAGTTGGGGATGTCCCTGCCCACTGCAGGGGGGTTGGACTAGATGAGCTCCAGAGCTCCCTTCCAACCTAAACCAGTCTAGGATTCTACCTTGACATATCAGTTAGGGACACCAGTGTAGATTGCCTTTTGCTTCTGCTTTTTCCCATTGCTCTGATACACATGAACAGATCTGAAGGAGGAGGAGGGACTCTGCTCATCCACAAAATCATACCTGATGGCTTCTGTGACCTCCTAAGCATCCTCTAAGCATTGTTGTGCTGCCTCACGGCTCTGCTTGCAGAGGCTCAGCCTGTGCAGCTAAGGCAAGAGCTGTCTCCTGGCACCTGAATGCTCTTCCTCTGGCAAGGAGGCTGAAACTCAGTAACTTTCACCATTAGAGGGATTTTCTTTTCTTGAATGCTTTTTATCTCTCTCCACACCTAACTGCAACCCTGCTGCTGTTACATCAGATGAATTAAATCCAGGCAAATTGGCCCAGAAATGTTTGGTAAGGACTGGGATGAAAGAGAAAGGAATGTCAGAATGACTCCTGGCTTAAGGAATAAGTGTTGTAGGGATGCCATTGCTAAATCTGTATCAAATGAGTAGACTTCATGTCATCACTGCAATTCCAAGCACAGCAACTTTGGGAACTAAGTGATGGTGATGCTAGGGTACTGCCCCAATGAATCTGGATCCTAAGAGGCTGCTGCTTGAAAGCTGCACAGACAGTTAATAAAAGACAATTTCATTAGACAGATTCAAAGCCCAGGCCTTAGAAATGCTGCTTCTGTCTCCTCTGGAAACTCTAAATTACTGAAGGGAAGTTCTGTGTGTGTGTGTGTCAGAGTCAAAAAGTATAAGCTCTAAGGAGAGCAGATGTCCTCTCCATGAGATGGAGATATTAGCTCTAATGCACAGTGCAGCTGGGAAAGAAAAGGATTAGCTGGTATAGATCAGCTCAGTATTTGGAGCTCTTCTATTGGGAATGAACAATCTGAAGCCAGAGCAGAGAGCTGAAAAAAAAACCCTAATTTTTTTCCTCCTCATTCTTAGATTTCTCTTTTCATAGCTTGCTGGCTTAGATCTGAAACCAGGTGAAGATCAAGTTTTTGAGATGACTTCTATACCTCTTCAGAGACAAACTCATCTCTATGTGGTATTGGGCTAGCAGCATTTAACCTTGAGAGAAAAGCTTCCAGTCTAAACTGGAGCAGAAAGGAAATCTAACATTTGGCAGAGGAAGCTCCAAAATGTTTTATCTGGGAAAGAAAAAACAACCTCCTTTTATTTTTCTTTCTTTTTTAAACAAGACAAAACTTCTAGCTGCCCTGACTCCACTGATGCTCCAGGCAGTCCCAGTTGCATATATTTAGCTTTATATACTCAAAATGTTAAAATGTATTCTCCCTGAGCCAATATATATTTTTTTTTACATGCAATAGGGTGAAATTAGCCTCTTTGTGCAATGTCATGGCCCTGTTTCTTGGTTAAATAAGTTCAAGAATCAGGTTTCTGGGGCAGACATGGAAGGAGATGGAAGTTCTGCCTTCTGTGTTACATGCAGTGACTTCTCCTTCCCACCACCTCTCCCTGCTGCCTTCTCAAAGCTTCCTCACCACTGAGGTGATCCAAGATTGTCTGAGGTCACAAATGACATAGTACTGGCTAAAATTATTTCAAGCCCTACCTGAAGGAGAGAAATACACGTGGAGGTTGGAGTGAGATGGGGCTAGGTCTCTTCTGCAGTGTTAACAGTGAGAGGACAAGAGGAAATGGCCTCAAGTTGCACCAGGAGAGGTTTAGATTGGATGTCAGGAGGAATTTCTTCCCTGAAAGGGTTGTTAAGTCTTGGCCCAGGCTGCCCAGGGCAGTGCTGGTGTCATCAATCCTGGAGGGGTTCAAAAACCATCTAGCTGTGGTGCTTAGGGCCATGGGTTAGTGGCATGAGGGTGATAGGCATGGTTGGACTTGATGAGCTTAGAGATCTCTATCAACCTTCATGATTCTGGGATTGTTTTCTTTAAAGCAGGAGGGAGCTGCTAGTGCAGCTAAGGCTAAAATCACTTAGCTATGGGGAGAGATCTGGCTCCTGCTGCAGCCTTTCCCTGGCTCCTGCCAGCTCCATCTACAACCACTTTTTATCTTTGAAGCCAGACCCCTTCCAAGAGCAGAGTTTAAGAGCAGTGTGGCTATAGCCAACTTAGACTCCTTGCTCTCTTTCTCCATCTCTGTTCTTGCAGGTTCCTACCTTCCAGTAGCCAAATGACTGCATCCTGAGCAAATAAGTGTGGTGCAAGGCTCTCCCTTGTCCTTCTGGGCTCAGTGAGGCTAAGTCTGCTTCAAGTGTGAGTTTTCCTGCTGCCATTTCTCCTTCTACCTTTTCCCAAGCTCTGATGCCAAGCCTGTGATGTCTCTGAGCTTGTCTTTGTTCCAGGTGTGACACACACAGCTCTCAGGGTTTCATGATGGCTTTCATAATGTATTAGTGAAATGTCAGGATCAAGTCATTTATAATTAACAGTGACTTGTAAATGTCATGTCTAACAGCTGTAGGGTGTGAGAGGATTTCTCTGAATGGGCCATTTTTTTATGCATGCAACTGTCAATGGCCAAAAAAAAAAGCCCTAACCAAGCAGGTAAATGGTCAGTAAAGATAGGGAACTAGATAGGCAACTAGACCTTGTCTCCTGACAACCCCAGATCTAAAGCTCAAGGCCTGGATGGAAGCTTTCATGAGCAATTTAGGGTTTGATCCTGTTCTAAAGATGGAGTGGACAAAGCCCTGCACAATACTGCTGTGAAATTCATGTCAGGCCTGGCTAACAGTTTGAGGAGCAAAGACATGCAGCAGAGGAGCTGGACTACCACATCTGAGGAGGAAAAGAGTGGCTCTAGAAGGTGCCAGCAGGGAGATGTCTGGAATTCATATACCATTCCCATTAGAAATGGGAAACAAGTGGATGTTGGAGTGAAAAGAAGAGAGAGAATGAGGAGGTAGACTGAGAAATCCTCGTGGTTTCACAAAGTGAGTGCAAGGAGACATGCAGTGAAATGGAATGGTGACAAAGTGAAAACCTGGTAAAAAGCAATTCTTTTCCACCAGTATTTAATTAAAAGCTGAGGCTGATTGCTTTTAGAAGTTAATGGCAAGTTTGCAAGGCTAGAACAGATTAGATACCTTCTGTTTTTTAAGAGCCACACATAGAAACAAAAATAATTCCTGGTTGTAACATTAGAACTGAGTTTAGACTCCATGTTTCAAGGTTTAGGATCAAGTGGGCAGCAATTCAAGAGCAGGGAAGAACCTCTGGGCAGAATATCTGTGGTTGCAGCATCTCAGCTTGGTGCTAAGATTTGGGGTCACTACAGTCAGTCCCCGGAGGAGGGTAGGCAAACCCTTGGTGTTCTTTAGCTTAAGGGAGGTTGAAGGAGTTGTTGGAGACAGCAAGTCAAATCCATTCCCAGAGCAATGCCACTGGTGTGGGTTTGCTTTTCTGCTGTGTGAAGTGGCCTTTCATCTCTTGTGAGGAGCAACAGGAGTTGGGGCACCAGAGAGTGGTTTGCAAGAGTGATGCCTGCAGTCTGCCAGATGCCACAGCTTTCCATTGCCTTTGGTAAAGGAAGTTGTTAGATTTGGAGGACAGGAGGAGAAAGAGGAAGGAATAGGAAAGGGTTCTGCACCAAAAGTGAGTCAGGAGGTTCTGAGGAAATGGTCCAGTAGAGCATCAGTGCAAGGGATGTGAGGTTCTGTCAGCTCTCACTAACAAGGAACTCTCAATCCATATCCAAGTCAAGGGTTAAATGTTTAATCCATAAAGTAGTGCCAGGACTTAAGAAAGACTGCTTGACATCTTGAAATCACAGGGAGGTTTTCCTCTGTAATAAAAAAGCCTCTTCAAATTATTTAAAGCTGCTTCTCTTGCAGTTGAAAAGCAAGGGGAAGCTGTGCAAGCAAGATGGGCCAAGTTTTGCTCTTGGTTACTAATAACTTAGTTCATGCAAATGACCCTGAAATTTGGGTTTTTTTTTCCTCTTTCTCCTGCCATGGCTCTAAAAGGAGTTAGATCCTGGTTCAGGTTGCAAAGAGAATGCTTCCAGTTGCCATTTCCACAACTCCTCCTCTGAATCTCAGTGATAGCATCATGTCCTTTGGGCATCTTGAAGTCTTTCAGTTAGCTGACAACAGGCTCTAGGCAGTGGGACTCAGCATTGCTCAAGCAGTGCCTTGAGACCCAGAGAGGCAGAGAATTTAGATGTAGCTGTGTAGCTGTTCACATTCTTGTTTGCTTCTTGCCTCACACAAGCCTGAGACCTCAGCAGTCATTTGTTGCAGCACTGATGAGGATAAAACCACTCTCTCCTTTCCCTGGGTATCTGAGGGAGGTTGAAAAACTCCAGACTGGGAAGTTCAAGGTTTGTCAAGCAGCTCCTTTACTTGTTGTGAAGCTCTTGCTCTGCCTCATGCCACATTGCATTACATCTCAACACAGGCTTTGCATTATATATTACCCCAGATTTGTCCTCAGATACCCCCTTCTGTGGAAAGGCCATTTTTAAATCTTTAATAGGGCATTAGAGCACTTTGCCTGTGATTTCATTTGAAGTGGGCAGGGAGAGTGGTGACAAACGAAGCTGGGAGGCCCTAGAATTCTTTGAATATCCCATGTTTTCCTGGAACTGTTGGGAAAAGGCTGCCAGAAAGGTCTTGGCAGGTTTTCTAGGTGGCTGGCCAAGTCTGAAGCAAATGGGGATAGTTAATAGGCTAAATGCAGCTCTGGTTCCAAGTCCATACATACAGAACATACGTTTGCATTTAAGCAATCCCACTGCATGGAGGAGCAAAGGCAGTGCTAATATATCATCCTGAAAGAAAAGAACATGGGGAAAAAAACACTGTCATCTTGTAGCAATAAAAGAAGAGATCCTTTGCCTTTACTTTTTAGGGACTTGAACTGTCAGCTGAAGAAGAGGAGATGTAGGAAATGAAACGAGGAGACAGGCAGTTGCTTTCCCACGAGGGCCCCAAGTTAATCAGGAATGGCTTAGAGAGCAATAGTTTGTGTCTGAGAAAAAAAGGCAGAAGTTGTTCAAAGAATGGATTTCCATTCCTAGATTGACTTTTTGTTGTTGCCATGTAAGTAATTAAAGATGGCAATTAAGCAGGAAAATGATGCAGGAATGACTTGGGCCCTGCTGCTGCAGTTGGTTCCATGTGCACAGGCTCCTGGGGCAGGAAGCATGAGGCCAGCCCTGCTGCTCAAAGCCTAACAATTGAGTGCTGTTGCTGAATCATCTCAGGTATAGAATAGCTTGGGAGGGGTTTCAGGGTCAGAATCATGGATCTCTGTGGTCACAGGCACCCAGGGAATAGAACTTTACTGTCATGGCTGGCAGAAGTTGTTCCTGGGAAAGATCCTACAATCCTAGACTGGTTTGGGTTGGAAGGGAGCTCTGGAGCTCATCTAGTCCANCCCTTAGACACTAGGTGAATTGGCTTTGTCATTTTCAGCTTGTCTGCACTGTGAGGGATTCTTGTTCATATTCAGCTGATGGGGCCTATCTTCTTGTATTATTAATGAGGCAAAGGTTTTGCCCAGCCTCTGATATTAGAGTAGAACCCTTGATGTATTTATTTATATTAAGCCATTGGTGCAGACCCTGAAGTTCTGCTGCAGACTCCCAGTGGGATCTTGGATGATTCACTCATTTTGTGTTGTTGTTTTTTTTATTCAGTGCCTATAAAACAGTGATTCTTGCTCCTTATAACAAGTAGTGTAGAGGCAGAGAGCTGATCACACAGGAGTTGCTCAGAGGCACTCATGTTGGATGTCACACTGGCCTTGCAGGTGAGAATGTTGTCTCTAGGAGTGTTTCCTATGGATTACCTCCATGCTGACCTAGACATTCATTAGCTGTACAGAGTGAATACTGACAATACTTCTGATGTAATACTACTTCCATACCAAAAAAAAATCAACTTGAAAGGGTTATTATGCTTTAAAAAATCCTAACTGATGTTATTTATAGCCTTCCAGCATCTGCAGGGGCTACAAGAGGACTGGGCAAGGACTTGTTAGGATGTCAGGCAGTGCTAGGACTAGGGGGTTTGGCACTAGGTGATCTTTAAGTTCCCTTCCAACCCTGACAATTCTCTGATTCTATGATAATAAGTTCTCTGATATTCAGATTGTTGTCTTTTCTTCATTTTTGTACCTCATAAAAATCTTACACTCTCTTTTTATTCCGTTTTTAGTGAGGTTCTTGGAGCTTTTGTTATGTTTTAAGTGAACCAAGTCTTGCCTAAAAGTTGGGGTGGGCTTGAAACCATGTGAAATATGAGGGGTTTCAGGTGCTTTATGTGATGTGGAAATAGCAAATCATGTAAGAGTAATTGGAATGCTTTTTGGTGTAACCTCATCCACTTAAATCCAAGTTTCCCCTTGTATTTCAGAGTTCCTGGTGTGTGTAGGACTCATGGCTAAAGGCATTTTGTTACCTCCCCATGGACAGAACACAGATACCTCTAGGTACTGCATTCCCACTCCTCATACTCTTCCTTTGATAGTGGATTCATTTATCTCTGTAACCTTTCTTTTCAAATCCCTCTTAGATCAACTAACCTTTTGTTGAACTCTTCCCATTTCCCTAAACTTGGTTTTCAGTAAGGACAGGGAATGGTTCAATACTCCAGGACTTTTCTCCAAGCCCTATTCAATTTACTTTGGGTTGCTTTCCTCACCTTGGGATTGAATTGTTTTATGGCTTTCTCACCTTATTATTTTCATTGTTCTCCATTATCCTTGGGATTGATATAGCTGGAGTTTTAAAGGCCTTTGAGAAACCTGTTAGGAGAATTGGAGGATGGAGAGAAAATACAACAATCTCTTTGTAATCTGTGTTGCTGTCAGCATAATGCTTGGGTGAGGTAACTTGGGGTTTGGGTTTGGAGGTGTAAGTTAGTGGGTGAGAAAGGTTAGAAGGAATTGGTGGGGGTGAAAGGGAATTAACATGATCTTCAAGCACACTCCATCCTCTCTATTGCCTAGCAGGGTGTCCAATGAGGATAACAAAAGTCAGCTGGACATAGCAGCTTTCTTCCAAGGACCTCCAAACACTCCAAGGACATGGTAAGCATTGTTGGGATGGTTCTCTGTTATGGGGAAGCAAAGTAGGAAGAGATGAAGTGATTTAATCAGTGACTTGATGTGGAATTGGACAATGGCATACAAAAGAGTCAGGTTCAAATCAGAAGCTTCTGGATGTCAAACTCCTCACTTGATAGAGCACTGTTGGGACAACATCCACATCATTCCACCTTTGCCCAACTTTGCTGCTCCTGGATGTGCCTCAGATTATGAATTTGGTCCTTATGCCATTGGAACTTTTTATTAGTAAGTACATTTTCCTCCACTGAAGACATTTGATTCATTTATAAACTAGTCTTATATATTATCCTGTGTGCTGTTCACATGGCTGAGATATACCTGATACTTTAAAATGCTTCCTAAGTGATCTCTCTATAGTTTGCTTTGAGTGAAATTATTGACTTGCCTCAAAAATGCCTTGAGGTTTCATAGTTAGTGCTGAAGTCCCTCTAGCATCTCTCCTTCTATGTGTCTTCTTTAAATCACTAATTCCAGCTGGTCTTAGGAAAAAAAAGTACTAAGAGTTTGTTGTTACTCTGCTTTCTGCTCTAACTGTGCACCTACCAAACTCTCCTCTCACTTGGAACCTGTCTCCACGACTAAATTCATTCTTCCTTTCTCTTTTCCAGCTTCTCTCTGCAAAATTCCTCTCACTCCACTTCTGCAAGGACTCCCTCCTCCAAACCAGGTCCCTGAGAGGATTAGGGAAGGGGATACCAATTTGTTGATGCCCACCTCAGTGTGGGAGCAGCCAAATATTGTGAGTTACTGGATTGCTAGATAGCCCAGGATAGGAGCTTCAGTCTTTGGATGAAGCTCAGAGTGAACAAGCATCTACCTCACAGCTGCTCTGGGCTTGGGGAACTTGAGGCTTTGAAAAACAAGGTTAGTGGACTCTAGTAAATGAAGTGTCTGGATGTTAGTGATGATTCATAAAAGCAATTAAAAAGGGGAAGTGCTTTTCTTGCTTTGAAGATGGCCCTGAAGTGGCTATGTAATGCTGCTCAGTGGAGAGTCACAGCTCTGCTGAAAAGTATGGATCTGTTTCCAGCATGATTCTGATCATCCAAACCATTGGGTTTTGGTAGTTGAATCTTTTTTTAATTTAGCTTCTCTTTTAAAATAATTCTCATCTCTTCCATCTCCTTAAATTTCTGGGGGGAAGGAAATAATTCTACTGAGGGTATAATATTTTATATCAGAGTTTTGCGATGGAAATGTTGGAGATGGCAGATAACTGAAATTCATCAAATAGGCTATTTTTATCATTATTTTGCATTTCCCCACTGCTGCTCTCTTGCACTTCAGCCCTGACCTTCCCCAGACCCAACCCACCTCATTTGTAGAGCTTTCAAAGCCATTTTCCCTAAGCAAGACTGAACTCGGTGAAAACATGATTTAGGCTTATTGTTGACTACAAAGATCCTTCAGCCCAGCTACATTACCTAAGCAAGAAGCAGCCCCTGAGGCATCCTCCACAAGCTTCTTCCTACATGGCTTTTCAAGTCACCTCAACCAACCTGTTAGCTCTTAGTGATGGCTCTTAGGCTCTGGTGCTGCTGTTGCAGAGCAGACACTTCCAGTCTCACTGCTTTCTCCATGGAGATGCCTCTCTCTCTTCTCATGGTGCTTCTGCATGTTCCAAAGTTGGGTCTTCAAGTTGCTTTGCCCTTGGCTAGCTCATGCATATATGCTAAGGGAAGCAGAATAGTTTACTGATTTCTCATGGATCATTAGGTGGAGTAACTGTTCTTAAAGCATCACCAGTATAGATACAATAATTAGAGATGTGCTTTTGTTAACACTGCCAGCCTCTACCCTCTTGTACAGTACCCTTGGGTCCTAAATAATTACCCATTTTGTGTGGTTATCTAGCTCACTAATTACCCACAAAAATTGGGGTCAGGTGTTAACTGCTTGAAATAAGTATCCTCCAAAGACTTGGTTACATTGTGTAAAGAAATTATGTGTTTGCAACAAAACTTTAAAAGAAAATTCAAACATTTCTTTTTGGGAAGGAAGGCAAGGGAATGGGAAAAGGACAATGGATGGAGATTGTGTGTGTGTGATGGCAAAAATCATGCACACTGCTGAGATGGTGAGGGGAGTGAAAGGATGGTTGGCAGATCCAGTCTCTCTAATCCAGTCTACTTTTCCCAAAGATTAGATCCTTCAGTACACAGGGTTTGATTCTTCCCTCTATCTGGGCTGATGTCAATCAGGATTATGTCAGTATAAATAAGAAAATTTGTATCCATGGATTCCTGGACTGACTTCAACTCCATAATCCCACTTGTTCTGTCACCCAGGGACTCCTGCATTGCACCCAATCATTTCAGGATGTATTGCATGTTTATTTCCATATGCTTGTTTCAGTTGCTTCAGACTCTGTATGCCTGCAGAATTCCATCCTGAGGCTGCTGCTCATAAAATGTAGCTGGCTTGGAGTAGTCATTTAATTCCTGTGTTCAGGGAGTTACCCTAGTGAGTCAAAGATTTCTAGATAGCCCCACCCTCCCCAACTTCCCGAACACTTACACTCAACTCACTTTCTCTTTGCCAGACCCACACAAGATGTCTAACTAGCCCCAGCTCCCAAGAGGCAGCTCCTCATTTTAGCCCCAGAAAAGGAGGAAATCAAGCCCCAGAAGCCCTGATGCCCTTGAAACACCTGGCACGTGGAACAGAGGGATAGTTACTAGACCATCTAGCTCCCTAACCTGGTTTCTCACTCTCTGGTCTGGGTACAATGGAAACAGATTGCAGTAGGAGCTCAAAAGAAGGTGGTTCTGAAAAATCTCACTCTGCACCCATCAGGGTCTTGGGCTTCTCAGCTACCTTTTGAGTCCCTAAGCATCTGTGCAGCACACAGCATAACAAAGAAACTGCCTTCTTGATTTCTTTCTGTACTCTGCACTAGGTGCTTCCTCTCCTTCATAGCAAGTCCCACCTTCTTCTCTTCCCTTCCCACAAGCACCTTTGGAAGCCTGTGCCTAGTCAGGCATTAGGCAATCCCAGCTCCCAGCCCCATTCCAAACTCGGGGGCTCAGGTAAGCCCCCCCCCTCTCCTTGCTGCCTGTATGCTCTTGTCTCCTCTACCTGGCTCTGCATTGTCTAGGTGCATCTCTGGGAAAGGCAGGGCTCAACCTCAGAAAGCACAATGCAGATTTAGTCGTCATCTTTGTGTCTCTCTCCCCCCTCCCCTCCCTGCTCCCTGCTGATGTTAACTGTCTGTATTATTATTTATTGTTATCAAGGGATTTGGTTTGATCAATGAAGTGTATATGAGTCTGACGGACATTGGGAGAGGAAATGCTTGGAGAATGAGTAACATGTCTGCAGTGGAGGGTGTGTGTGTGTGTGTGTGAGGGAGCGAGAGAGAGGGAGCACCGGTACTAGCAACATTGACTGATGAGTTCATTTGAAAAATCCAAGGGCACAGAGCTGGTAAATTAGCACATATTGCAACGAGAGGCTGGTGTGAGAGGCAGCAGCGCTGCCATCGAGCAGAGAGGGGCGGGGAGGGGACGTTGGGATGGAGGAGGGGTT
>VWZO01003734.1:66470-77659 GCA_013396975.1 Bucco capensis | reverse complement strand
CTGGGCACTGGGAGCTTCCTGCTGAGTCTCTCCATGGAGTTCAGCTCAGCTCCTGCTTCCAAGGAGAGACTCACCTGGCTGCTTCCTGTGCCAGCAGCTCAATTCCAGCCTGCCACTCCTCCCCAGTGCTCCTCAGCCCAATCCCAGTCCATCCCAGTCCATCCCAGCCTGCTGCAGCTGTTGGCTCTTGGATCAACAGCATTCCTGGCTGCAGGAGAGCAGGTCCAGCCAGCTCAACCTGCTCCTGACTCAGGAGGGGATGGAGCATTCCAAAGGCACCACAGCAGCTCTGTCCTGGGAGGACAATTCCCCAGCAGCCATGCCTGGAGCTGGGAGCCCAGCCATGTCCCCTCAGCTGCTGCAGGGACCCAAGGATCCCTTGGATCTCTCCCATCTCCAGGTGATGCTGTCATGGATCTCTCCCATCTCCAGGTGATGATGTCATGGATCTCTCCCATCTCCAGGTGATGATATCATGGATCTCTCCCATCTCCAGGTGATGATATCATGGATCTCTCCCATCTCCAGGTGATGATATCATGGATCTCTCCCATCTCCAGGTGATNCTCCAGGTGATGCTGTCATGGATCTCTCCCATCTCCAGGTGATGCTGTCATGGATCTCTCCCATCTCCAGGTGATGCTGTCATGGATCTCTCCCATCTCCAGGTGATGCTGTCATGGATCTCTCCCATCTCCAGGTGATGCTGTCATGGATCTCTCCCATCTCCAGGTGATGATGTCATGGATCTCTCCCATCTCCAGGTGATGCTGTCATGGATCTCTCCCATCTCCAGAAGATCAGGAGGAGGTGAGATGCTAACATCTCAGCTACAGAGCTCTGTGGACACCAAGCCTGCTCCTGGGCATGGCCTGCACCCCATCCCAGTCCATCCCAGTCCATCCCAGTCCATCCCAGTCCATCCCAGTCCATCCCAGTCCATCCCAGTCCACCCCAGCCCTCCAGGTCAGACACCTACTTGCTTCTGAAGTTATCCATGGTGTCCAGGACCTTTGTGAGCTCCAGCTCCAGCTTGTGCTGCTCGTAGCTGAGAGCTTTCCTCTCCTGGCTCATCCTGCCCATGTACTGCTCATAGATATCCTTGAGCTCAGACTCTGAGTGGCAATTGTCCTGCTCCTTCAGGAAGTTCCACCTGGTGCTCAGGATCTTGTTCTGCTGCTCCAGGCTCTGCACCTGCAGGAGAGGATCCAGAGGAGTGAGTGACACCCAGAGCCAAGCCCAGGGCAGGAGAGCTTGGCCTGGAGACCTCCAGAGCAGGGAGAAGCTGCTGGAATGGGCAGAGAGCTCCAGGGGGAAGGAGAAACCTCCTGGGCAGGAGAGCTTTGGGCACTTGGGAGCTGTGGCAGGGATTTCTTGAGACAACATATCCATGAGCTTCTCCCAAGCCACTGGCACAGAGATGCTGGAGGATGAATCCCTTGCCTGTGCCCAGGGAGAAGCACAGGATGCAAGTGCCCAGAGCTCACACTCAGAGCCAGGGGGAAGCCTCTGAGCTTACCCTCAGAGCCCAGAGCTCACACTCAGAGCCAGGGGAAATGTCTGAGCTCACACTCAGAGCCAGGGGAAATCTCTGAGCTCACACTCAGAGCCAGGGGAAATCTCTGAGCTCACAGACAGAGCCAGGGGAAATCTCTGAGCTCACACTCAGGGCCCAGAGCTCACACTCAGAGCCAGGGGAAATCTCTGAGCTCACACTCAGAGCCAGGGGAAATCTCTAAGCTCACACTCAGGGCCCAGAGCTCACACTCAGGGCCCAGAGCTCACACTCAGGGCCCAGAGCTCACACTCAGGGCCCAGAGCTCACACTCAGGGCCAGGATGAATCCTGTGAGCTGTGCCAGCCCAGAGCTCACACTCAGAGCCAGGGGAAATCTCTGAGCTCACACTTGGAGCCCAGAGCTCACACTTGGGGCCCAGGATGAATCCTCTGAGCTGTGCCAGCCCAGAGCTCACACTCAGAGCCCAGAGCTCACACTCAGAGCCCAGAGCTCACACTCAGAGCCCAGAGCTCACACTCAGGGCCCAGGATGAATCCTGTGAGCTGTGCCAGCCCAGAGCTGCCTGCACAGTGCCAGTGGCCATGGAGAGGCCTGAGCCATGAGTCAGAGCTGTGGCAGCTCAGGAGCAGGATAATGACAGACTGCAGGACAGGGAAGCTGCTGCCATCCACCCAGCCCCTGGGGACTCCAGAGCTCTGCTTGCTGCTCTCCAGCACTCCCCAAATGTCCAGCAGCTTCCATCCTGGAGCAGCTCAGGGACTGCAACCAAACCCAACTCATCCAGCCACCTCCTGCCTGGTGCCTTGTGTCCTGCCCTGTGCCATGCACAGGATGCACAGCTGCATCCTGCCCTGTGCCATGCAGAGGATGCACAGCTGTGTCCTGCCCTGTGCCATGCACAGGATGCACAGCTGCATCCTGCCCTGTGCCATGCACAGCTGTCCCCTCTGTGGGAGCAGATGCTGCCCTGTGCCTTCAGCTCCTGCCTGGCCTCCAGCTTGAGCTTGAACTTGCTGAGGCCTGAAGCAGCATCCCAGAATTGCAGCAGGATTCCTGCTCATCCCTTAGCTTCTCCAGCATCATCCCTGCCAGCACAAGCTCTGCCTTGGTCCCCCCCTCAGCAGCAGAAGCTCCCAGAGCTAAGCTCACTGAGCCAAGCTTCACCCCTGGAAGCCTCTGTCCTTGCAGAGCTTCAGAGCAGGAGCTCCAGGACTTGGCTTCTCCTTGCTTCCCACCTGGAAAGCTCTGGATGGAGAAGGAGCACCAGGAGATGTGCAGGAGCTGCAGCAGCCAGCTGCTGGAGGGAGTGTGGTCAGTTAGCTGAGGAGTGAGCTGCTCAGGCTGCAGAGCATGGCAATGCCTGGCTGCCTAACAGGAGAAGTGCTCTGGGCCAGGGAAGTGGCACTAGCTCCCTCTGGAATGAAGCCTGGGGCACAGGCTCAAGTTTGCCACTTGAAGCCTTCAAAGCTCAACAGGAGTGATGCTAACAACAAGGCCTGAGCATCCCAGTTAGGGACACAGAGGCATCCCAGTTAGGGACACAGAGGCATCCCAGTTAGGGACACAGGAGCATCCCAGTTAGGGACACAGAGGCATCCCAGTTAGGGACACAGGAGCATCCCAGTCAGGGACACAGGGGCAACCCAGTTAGGGACACAGGAGCATCCCAGTTAGGGACACAGGGGCATCCCAGTTAGGGACACAGGGGCAGCCCAGTTAGGGACACAGGAGCATCCCAGTTAGGGACACAGAGCATCCCAGTTAGGGACACAGGGGCATCCCAGTTAGGGACACAGGAGCAGCCCAGTTAGGGACACAGAGGCATCCCAGTTAGGGACACAGAGGCAACCCAGTTAGGGACACAGGAGCAGCCCAGTTAGGGACACAGAGGCATCCCAGTTAGGGACACAGAGGCAACCCAGTTAGGGACACAGGAGCAGCCCAGTTAGGGACACAGAGGCATCCCAGTTAGGGACACAGAGGCAACCCAGTTAGGGACACAGGAGCAGCCCAGTTAGGGACACAGAGGCATCCCAGTTAGGGACACAGAGGCAACCCAGTTAGGGACACAGGAGCAGCCCAGTTAGGGACACAGAGGCATCCCAGTTAGGGACACAGAGGCAACCCAGTTAGGGACACAGGAGCAGCCCAGTTAGGGACACAGAGGCATCCCAGTTAGGGACACAGAGGCAACCCAGTTAGGGACACAGGAGCAGCCCAGTTAGGGACACAGAGGCATCCCAGTTAGGGACACAGAGGCAACCCAGTTAGGGACACAGGAGCAGCCCAGTTAGGGACACAGAGGCATCCCAGTTAGGGACACAGAGGCAACCCAGTTAGGGACACAGGAGCAGCCCAGTTAGGGACACAGAGGCATCCCAGTTAGGGACACAGAGGCAACCCAGTTAGGGACACAGGAGCATCCCAGTTAGGGACACAGAGGCATCCCAGTTAGGGACACAGAGGCAGCCCAGTTAGGGACACAGGGGCAGCCCAGTTAGGGACACAGAGGCATCCCAGTTAGGGACACAGGGCCATCCCCAGTTAGGGACACAGGGCCATCCCAGTTAGGGACACAGGGCCATCCCAGTTAGGGGGACAGGGGCAGCCCAGTTAGGGGGACAGGGCCACCCCCAGCTGAGAGGTTGGCACCTTGTGTCCCTCAGGCCCAGCTGTGCACATCTGCAGCAGGCACCAGCCTGGCTCTGTCAGGAAGCTTTGGATGTTCTCTCACTTCTCCATCGCTGCTGCCATGGATGCCTGTGCTTTGGGTGAGATCCACGTGGCCATGGCTTGGCCTTGCCCATCCTTGCTGCTGAGCTGTGTGACAGCCACACAGAGCCTGGCCTCCTCCAGGGGGGCTCAGAGCAGGACCCCCCCCCGCCCTTCCAGGCACTTCCAAGCCCATGGAATGCTTGGAGAAGCTCATCCCTGGAGGCTGCCATGCTCCTGCTCCCCAGGCTCAGGCCTGGGCAGCTGCAGGGCTGCTTGGATGGATGCTATGGGAGATGCTCTCCTCCCCAGACTCAATCCAGCTAGAGTTCACACAACCAAGGAGCATCCCAAGCCATGGCAGCTTGGCATGGAGCTGCTGGAGCTCAGTGAAGCAATCCTGCTGGGAGATTACCATCTGTTTACGGAGCAGCAGGGCTCTGCAGGGACCTGCCCCAGCTGGAGGACTTGTTTTCCTTGGAGAACAACCTCCTGCCTCCTCAGGGACCTGAGCAGATGAAAGGCACCCGAGCAGCCAGCCCCTGGCTCAGGGAGCTCTCCTTGCCCACCACAGAGCTCTGGAGATGAAGTTCCAGCTCTCTTGGAGCTTTGTCCTCAGCCAGTGCCACCAACCCTGGCTTTGTCCCCTCTGGGAGCCAAGGCCTGCTCCAGCCAGCACCTCCCCAGGGAGCCCCTGAGGGGACAGGAGGGGACAGGCAGGAGCAGCCTGGTGGCACTGACCATGGGGACAGCCCAGAGCCCCCGGAGAGGATGCTCAGCTCTCCCTAGGACTGACAGCTCTGGAGGACTAGTTAGGCTCATTCTCCAGAGCAGCCATCAGCTGAAGGCCTTGGCAAGGCTCCTGAGTGCCTCCTCCCCACCTCCATCCTCCCCTCAGCAGCTTGCCCTTACCTTCTCGATCAGGCTCACAAACTGGTTGTTGAGGGACTTGATGTCCTCCTTCTCCTGCTCCCTCATGGCCTGGAAGTCTGAGTCGACGTCGAGGTGCAGGGAGGGAGGGTGAGAGGAGCAGCCCTGGCCCCCCCTGGCCCCAGGGGAGCTGGGCAGCTGCCTGCTGGGGCTGGAGGAGCTGCTGCCTCTGCTCCTCTCCCCTGGCAGCTCCCAGGAGGAGAGGGAGCCACTGCTGAAGGCTTGGCAAGGGTTAGTCATGCTCAGCCTGGGGCTCTGCAGCTGCAGGGGAGAGCAATGGCAAGAAGGAGCCAAGCTGGAGCTGTGGCAGGGCACGGAGGAGCTGAGCTAGCTCTGAGCCCCAGCAGAGCAGTGGCAGCTCCTCAGCCCTGCCTGGGCTAATGAATGCCAAGCACCTGTTGTGCTATGTTCATTAGAGGCAGGAGGGAGGAACCCTGATGTCATCCAGATCAACCTGTTGGCTTGGCCTGCCTGCTTCCCTCCTCTGCTCTTCCTTCCTCCAGGAGCTGCTGGCAGCAGGAGCTCAGCACCCACAGGCAGCTGCTGAGCCCCAGGCAGCTGCTTCCTCACCCAAACATGGGCAGGGAAGCACCCAAGGGTGCTGGGGAGCTCTGGGGCCTGGGCTGGCCTCCAGCCCCGAGCTTGCAGCAGGCAAGCTGGCATTCTGGGGCTTGACATCATCTCCTTGGGCTTCAGCTCCTTGTCCTTGGGCTTCAGCTCCTTGTTTTTCTCTGGGCTTCAGCTCCTTGTCCTTGGGCTTCAGCTCCTTCTCCTTGGGCTTCAGCTCCTTGTCTTTCTCTGGGCTTCAGCTCCTTGTCTTTCTCTGGGCTTCAGCTCCTTGTCCTTCTTTGGGCTTCGGCTCCTTCTCTTTTGGGCTTCGGCTCCTTCTCTTTTGGGCTTCGGCTCCTTCTCTTTTGGGCTTCAGCTCCTTGTCCTTGGGCTTCAGCTCCTTGTTTTTCTCTGGGCTTCAGCTCCTTCTCCTTGGGCTTCAGCTCCTTCTCCTTGGGCTTCAGCTCCTTGTCTTTCTTTGGGCTTCAGCTCCTTCTCCTTGGGCTTCAGCTGCTTGTCCTTGGGCTTCAGCTCCTTGTCTTTCTCTGGGCTTCAGCTCCTTGTCTTTCTTTGGGCTTCAGCTCCTTGTCCTTGGGCTTCAGCTCCTTGTCTTTCTTTGGCCTTCAGCTCCTTGTCTTTCTTTGGCCTTCAGCTCCTTGTCTTTCTTTCTCTGGGCTTTACCTGGAGACTTTGAGCAGCTGCAGCACTGCTGCCCAGCTCCAGCTCCAGCTCCAGCTCGGGGTGCTGTGCTCCTGCTGTTGCAAGTCCTTTGCTGCTGGAGACAGCAGCATCCTCTCCTGATCTCTGGCCACAGCCTCTTTGGACCTGGATGCATCCATGCTGGAGTTCTCCAGGGCTCTGTTGAAGGCACTTACTTTCTGCTTGAACTCAGGTGGAAAAGCAGGCCAGAGGCAGAGTTGCTCCTGCCTGCTCTTGCCTCTCCTCCTGCTCTCTGGTCCAGGCTGGGACTTTCCATGCTGTTTGTGGCAGAAAGCTGGGGATTCCCTGCCAGGTGGAGTGAGGAGAAGCTTGGATGTGTCCCAGAGCTGCTCCAGCAGGAAAGCTCTCTGAGGCTGCTGTGCTGCTGCTTTGTGTCTTAAGGACTTGAGCAGGAAGAGGAGCTGCAGGTAGGGTTAACCTCTCCATCCTCTGCCAAGTGTCCACCTTCCCAGGGACAGGGATGATCCGTGTGGGACAGCAAGTCCCTCAGCCAAGGGACACTTCAGGGCCACAGAAGAGTTCTGTACCAAGCCAGGTAGAGCATGGCATCACTCTGCTGCTCATGCCAGCAGCAGGCACATCCTCCTGTGGCTAGCAGCTCCTCCTGCCTCCCCTTGATGTGAGAGAGCATCTGCCAGGGCAGCAGGACACTCAGACCCAAACTGGAACACGATGCCTGAATCCTGCTTCCTGGGCAGCATCTCACCCCATGGCCCACATCCTCCCTGCTTGCTGCTGGAGCTCCACCACCTCCCAGAGCACACATCACCTGCAAAGAATGCAGAGAAGCCTTGGGGAGGCAGGACAGGACCTGCCCACCTCTGCCTCACACCCAGGAACCTTCCCAAAGCTCAGCTCAGCTTCCCTAGCTGCCACGAAGCTCCAGGGACTGGAGAACAACAGAACCAAGCAAACCCCAGCTGGGGCCGAGGGGCAGCATCTCTGCCTGGAGCTCCCGGGGCCGAGGGGCAGCATCCCGGAGCATCCCCGCTCCCGGGGCCGAGGGGCAGCATCCCCACTCCCGGGGCCGAGGGGCAGCATCCCCGCTCCCGGGGCCGAGGGGCAGCATCCCCGCTCCCGGGGCCGAGGGGCAGCATCCCCGCTTCCGGGGCCGAGGGGACAGCATCCCCGCTCTCGGGGCCGAGGGGCAGCATCCCCGCTTCCGGGGCCGAGGGACAGCATCCCCGCTCCCGGGGCCGAGGGGACANGCATCCCCGCTCCCGGGGCCGAGGGGCAGCATTCCCGCTCTCGGGGCCGAGGGACAGCATCCCCGCTCTCGGGGCCGAGGGACAGCATCCCTGCCAGGAGCTCAGGGGCAGCATCCCTGCTCCCGGGGCCGAGAGACAGCATCCCCGCTCCCGGGGCCGAGGGACAGCATCCCTGCCCCCGGGGCCGAGGGACAGCATCCCTGCCCCCGGGGCTGGCAAGCATCTCCCCAGGCAGCCACATCCTCTCCTCTCCGAAGCACAGGCACCAAGCTCCAAGCAGGATGCTCCCAACTGTCCCAGGCTGTGCCTCTCCTGCTGTCCCTCAGCCCCACATCTCCTCAAGGACTTCCAGGTACTCCTGGAGCCCAAAGCTCCCTTGCAGACCTCCTGTCCTGGAGCTCAGGATCCTTGGAAGCAGTTGTTGTTGTGCCTGGCAGGCTGCTCTCCTGGGACAGCAAGGGCCCAGGCTGCCAGAGGAGCAGAGGCAAGGAGCCCTGGGAGCACAGGGAAACAGCTCAGCCCCAATAAAACTTCTCACAAAGCTTTCCTCTGGAATCCTTTATTGCTCCTCTCCTTTCCTGAGGGTGACTCAGCTGGGAGCAGCTCCTGCAGCACTTTGGCTGAGCTTCCCTGCCTTGGCTCCTCTCCTGCTCTGCCCTGTGGCATTTTCCTCTCTCCATCCCCTGTGGCATTGTCCTCTCTCCATCCCCTGTGGCATTTTCCTCTCTCCATCCTCTGTGGCATTGTCCTCTCTCCATCCCCTGTGGCATTGTCCTCTCTCCATCCCCTGTGGCATTTTCCTCTCTCCATCCCCTGTGGCATTGTCCTCTCTCCATCCCCTGTGGCATTGTCCTCTCTCCATCCCCTGTGGCACTGTCCTCTCTCCATCCCCTGTGGCATTGTCCTCTCTCCATCCCCTGTGGCATTTTCCTCTCTCCATCCCCTGTGGCATTGTCCTCTCTCCATCCCCTGTGGCATTTTCCTCTCTCCATCCTCAGGGTGCATCCTTGAGGTGATTCCTCAGGCTGATTCCTCAGGGTGCATCCCCACTCGTGTGACCCCCAGCCCAGTGCAGGTCCCTGGGGCAGCTGAGCAGCCTGTGCCCCACAGGCAGAGCAGAGGCAGCACTGCCCTGAGCACACAGGGAGCCCAAGGGCTCTCCCAGCTCCAGCTGCCAGTCCCGAGTGGAATGTGGCCAGGGGCAGGAGCAGGCCATGAGGGATGAGCAGAGTGCCATCTCCTGCAGAGCTTTGCTCCTCTCCCTCCAGGCCATGAGCAGCTTGGGCTCTGCTGTGCTCCCTCCTGGGCTGCAGGCAGGAGCTTGCTTTGTTTTCCCAAGGCTTTGTGGAATATTTGTGCCATCTGTGACTCTTTGTGGTGGCTTTGGGCATCAGAGCAGAGGGAGAGGCTGCTCCTGCCTCTGCAGGGAATGGGAGGCCTTGCCATGGAAAAGGTGGGGAAAGACCTTGAAGGTCTTGGAGTCCAAGCTTTAAGCCAAAGCTGCCAGGGCACCAGTGACCATGTTCCCCACATCCCTAGGGATGGATGTGCATTCCAGCACTGCCCTGGACAACCCTTCTGGGGAGGAATTTCTTCCTCAGCCCATTCCCCTGGGGTGAATGCCTGATAGCAAGCACAGCAGTGTCAGCATCAAAGCATTCCCAGGTGTTTAACCAGGCACTGCTATCTCCTGTGTCTCCAGACCTGGCTCTCAGAGGCTCATTCCCACAGCCTTGGAGAGATTTACTGCTCCCTGGGGTTGGGAAACTCTGCAGTGCTCCCAGAGCAGCTCAACAACAGAGGCAAACGCTGCTGGTGACACCTCTGAGGCTCCAGAGCCTGCTCTGCCTCTCCCTGGGTGGGAATGGGAGCCTGGGATGTGCCCTGGCTAGCTGGGAGCAGACAGGAGCAGTGATGCTGCATGGAGACAATCCAGGCTGGAGCATGGCTTTTCCTTGCTCTGTCCCTTGGAGCTGCTCAGCAGGGTGAAGTTCAGCTGCTGTACTCCTGGACTGGTGATTCTCTGCCCTGCTGATAGTTTATCTGGCAGCAGCCTGCTATTCCACCTGGATTGCTGCCCTGCCCTGCCCTGCCTGGCTGTGCTGGCCAGAGACTCCCTGATGGAGCAGCCAGGGCTGGAATGCAGCAGCTGGGGCTTGGCTGGCTGGGAGCAATCCTGGCCTGCCTGCAGGGCTCAGCCTGGGATGCTCTCCTTCTCCAGGCAGCCCAGAGGAGCTGCAGGGCCTCTGGGATCTCAGGAGGAGCTGGAGCTCCATGGAGCAGCAGATGCTTGGCCTGCTTGGCAGCTCTGCCTCAGGCCAAGAGGCTCCACACACAGCACTTTGCTTCCCATCCCATGGGGCTGGTGAGAGCTGGCAGGCCAGGGAGGAATCTGACCTCTTGCAGCTCTCTCTGGCTCCATCTCCTTCTGCTCCATCACCAAGAGCTGCAGCCAGCTCTGCTCTGCCCACAGAGCAGGGAATCCAGCTTGGAGCAGGATGTGCTCTGCTGGGGAGGGAAGCATGGAGGCTGACACATCCCTGGAGGATTTATGACCTGATAGCAGAGATCTGAACCTTCAAAGCTGTTGGGGAATGCTGAAGGTCCATAAAAGGCATTCCTGTCTCTGCCTCCTGTGCGTGGGGAGCCAGGAAGGGAGGCAGAAAGCTGCCAGGTTGGCACCACAGCTTGGGTATGGCCATGCAGCCCCTGAGCTCAGAGGGGAGGCAGGGACAGGGTGCCCGGGGGTGCCTGCAGCATCTCTCACCTTCCTTCCCCTCACTGGCTGCTGCTGCCAGGGCACAGTGTCTGTGTCTTTGGGTTAAAGCAGGCTGAGCCCTCCCCTCCCCTCGTGCTGCTGCCCAGGGGAGCTCCTGCTCTGCCCTGCACCTTGCCTCTTCTCCCTCTTCTCCTTCAGGCAAGCAGGAGGAGTGCAGAAGCCTTGAGGACATGAGCATTGGACCTCAGGTTGTAAACCTCCCCAGGGGAAGAACTCATGGCCTGAAGCTGTGCCAGGGCAGGGGCAGGCTGGCTAAGAGGAGAAGGCTCTTCATCCAGAGGCTGCTGGAGCCCTGGAAGAGGTTGCCCAGGGAAGCAAAGCCAGCACCAAGGCTGTGACAGGATCCCAGAGGCACCTGGACAATGCTCTCAGACACCTGGAGTGGCTGTGGGGGTTATCCTGGGCAGAGGCAGGAGCTGGACTCGAGGATGCAGCTCAGCAGGCAAAGGAGCTGCAGCAGCAAGGCAGAGCTGGGGCAGGGGTAGAGTGTCCTGTCCCTTCCCTGTCCCTTCCCTGTCCCTTCCCTTCTCCTCTGGGGAAGGCAGGAGCAGCAGCAAGGCAGGGCTGTAGAAGGCAGGAGTGTCCTGTCCCTTCCCTGTGCCTTCCCTTGTCCCCTGGGGAAGGCAGGAGCAGGGTGCCAGAGGCAGGGCTGGGGCTGGGTCAGGAGTGTCCTGTCCCTTCCCTGTCCCTTCCCTGTCCCTTCCCTGTCCCTTCCCTTGTCTCCTGGGGGGCGGGGGAGGGGGGTGCCAGAGGCAGGCCTGGGGCTGGGTCA
>VWZO01003734.1:32035-66239 GCA_013396975.1 Bucco capensis | reverse complement strand
CCTGGGGAAGGCAGGAGCAGGGTGCCAGAGGCAGGGCAAGCAGCCAGGCACACCCAGCCCCAGGCTGTAAAATGATGCCGGTGCTGCCCTGGGGCCAAGCCCAGCTGTCCTGAGCGATAAAAGGAGCAGCAGGCAGGCGCAGCCACGTCTCGTCTCCTGCTCCCCGGCACAGTTTGCTCCTTGGCCCGGCCAGCAGCAGCAGCAGCAGCAATGTCTCGCTCGGTCAGCTTCAGCTCGCGCTCCGTGGCCGTGCCAGGGCTCAGCCAGGTCAGGCTCAGCAGTGTCTCGTCCAGCCGCGGCCTGCCCGCAGCTGCTGGCTTCAGCAGGGCTGGAGGCTTCGGCAGCTCGAGCCTCTACAGCCTGGGCTCCAGCAAGAGGATCTCGCTGGGCTCGGCAAGCTCGTCCAGCCTGCGCTCGAGCTATGCAGGGCTGGGGACAGCCCTGGGGCCCGGGGGCATCCAGGAGGTGACCATCAACCAGAGCCTGCTGACCCCCTTCACCTTCGAGATAGACCCCAACATGCAGCGTGTGCGCAAGGAGGAGAAGGAGCAGATCAAGAGCCTCAACAACAGGTTTGCCTCCTTCATCGACAAGGTGAGCAGCGGGGAGGGATGGGAGCTCCTGGGGAGGGATGGGAGCTCCTGGGGAGGGATGGGAGCTGATGGGGAAGGATGGGAGCTCATGGGGAAGGATGGGAGCTCCTGGGGAGGGATGGGAGCTCCTGGAGAGGGTTGGGAGCTCCTGGGGAAGGATGGGAGCTCCGGGGAAGGATGGGAGCTCCTGGGGAGGGATGGGAGCTCCTGGGGAGGGATGGGAGCTCCTGGGAAGGGATGGGAGCTGATGGGGAGGGATGGGAGCTCCTGGGGAAGGATGGGAGCTCCTGGGAAGGGATGGGAGCTCCTGGGGAGGGATGGGAGCTGATGGAGAAGGATGAGAGCTGCGTGGGGAAGGATGAGAGCTGCGTGGGGAAGGATGGGAGCTTATGGGAAGGGATGGGAGCTTATGGGAAGGGATGGGAGCTCCTGGGGAAGGATGGGAGCTCCTGGGGAGGGATGGGAGCTCCTGGGGAGGGATGGGAGCTCCTGGGAAACGATGGGAGCTCCTGGGCAAGGCTGGGAGCTGATGGGCAAGGCTGGGAGCTGATGGGGAAGGCTGAGAGCTCTCTGGACTCTGCTTCACAGCAGCTCTGATCCCAAGGTCACTTAAGCCAGTGAGGGGTTCCCAGATGGGCTCAGGCTCAGCTCCTCAGGAGCACAGTGGGATCTGTGTGCCCTTGGCAGCACTAGATGGGCTTTGCCCTGCCCCTCCTGGGCTTAGCTGGCATGGCCCAGGGTGGCTGCAGCCTTTAGAGCTCACATCTGCACCTCAGCATCCCAGCACCAAATCCAGGCAGGAGGGGAACCTCCTGGAGGTCTTGGTGTAGGTCAGAGCTTGCTCTGTGTGTCTGCACTCCCTGTGCCTCTGTGCCTTGCACTGACTGATCCCAGCTCCTGGGGAGGGAAACTCCAGCTCTGGCCTCTTCAGGAAGCAAGGAATGCAGAGCTGGAGTGGGAGCTGTGAGGTCTCTGCTGGCTTCTGGCAAGTGTCAGGCAAGCAGAAGCCTCTTATCTTTAACTCCTGCAGTGCCTCAGAGCCATGAGCCAAGCCCTGGGGCACCAGAGCTCTTTGTGACCCTCCAGAGCTTAGCTGCTCCCTGAGAGCAAACCTCCATCCCTCAGCTCCATCCCCAGTGCTCCTCCTGCCAGGACCCAACCTCTCCACTGCCATCTCCTCTTCCTCCCCCCTTCTCCCACCAATGATCCATGCATTGCTTGCCAGGTTCGCTTCCTGGAGCAGCAAAACAAGATGCTGGAGACCAAGTGGAGCCTGCTCCAGGAGCAGAAAACCTCCCGGAGCAACATTGCTCCCATGTTTGAGGCTTACATCAACAACCTGAGGAGGCAACTGGAGGCCTTGCTGAGCGACAAGGGCAGGCTGGACGGGGAGCTGAAGAACATGCAGGACCTGGTGGAGGACTTCAAGACCAAGTAATCCATCACCTTCCCCTCTCCTGCTGCAGGCAGGATGCTCACTGGCTTGGCAGAGCCTTCCTGCTAGAGCTTTCCCAGCCAGGAGCTGCTGGCTTGTGCCTGGAGTGCTCCTTGCTCCTGGCTCTGTGGTCTGCACTGGCTCCATCCTCATGGCTTGGCTCTGGAGCATCCTCAGGGTGCCTGTGCCTGGATAGATGGGCTAGGGAGGGGTCTGCAGGGGCTTCATCCTCATGGCTTGGCTCTGGAGCATCCTCAGGGTGCCTGTGCTGGGGTGGATGGGCTAGGGAGGGGTCTGCAGGGGCTTCATCCTCATGGCTTGGCTCTGGAGCATCCTCAGGGTGCCTGTGCTGGGGTGGATAGGCCAGGGGGGGGTCTGCAGGAGCTCAGCAGGTTTGTGGGTGCTGGAGCAAGTGGGGAGCCTCACTGGTGTGTGCTGGGAGGAGCTCCGTGAAGAAAGTAGCCTTTGTCCCAGGCTGGCCCAACCCTGAGCTGAGGGAATGTGTGCAGTGAAAGAAGGGAAGGAAGGAGGGAAGGAGGGAGCTGGCAGACTGGCTGGAGCAGGAAGTAAGAACAAAGAGCTCTGATAGCCCTCAGGGTGTGGTGGCACAAGGCACTAGGCAGGGATTGCTGAGCAGCTCAGCCCAAAGCCTGCTCAGGGGTCTCTGCTCATCCACACTTGTCCTCCCCATCCCCTGCTGCTTAGCTCCCAGAGGCATCCCAGCTCCTGCTCTTGGCTGAGAGCTCCTCAGGGACACCTTTGCTGCTCGAGGGTGCAGCAAAGCAAACCTCTCCCTGCTAGGAGGAGGAAGCAGGAGTCAGGAGCAGAGGAGCAACCAGGACACAAGCTGCTTCTCCTCCTTTAGATCTGAGCAGGATCCAGCAGCTCCTTGGCTCTCTTGCCTCCTTCTCCCCTGTCTCTGGGTGAGGAGATCTGTGTGCAGGAGGATGCTTGTGTCTCCTGGGCAGCTTTGGCCCAGGCTCCATGCCATGTGCCTTGCTGGAGCTCACCCAGAGCCTTCCTCAGGCACCTGGAGAGCAGGGAACGAGTTGCTAGATCACTGGTGGAGCTTCCCTTGTCCAGCCCTTCTGGATTCACTCAGGCTCTGAGGGGCAGCAGCTCCCTGCAGGCCAGGCCTGGCTCCAGCTGCAGAGGGACAAGAGCCCCTGCTGTCCCCAGGGATGGGCAAGGAGCCAGTGTGGAGCAGAAGGGAGCTTCAGGAAGGCTGTGGCAGGTGGAGCAGCTCTAGCTTTGGGAGGCAAATGAAGCTCTGACCCTGCAGGGCTTGTGCAAATGAGCAGAGCAACCTTCTGAGCAGCAGCAGCCAGGGCCAGAGGCTCCTGCTCTGCTCCTGGGCTGCTTTCCAGGCCTCGAGATGTTTGCTCCATCAGGTTGCTGTGAGACAGGCTCTGGGATCCAAGGCTGGCAGGGCAGGGAGCTCCCTGAGGTCACTGGAGCATGATGCTGAGCTGCTGAGGAGCTGCACAGGGAGGGAGAGACGAGGAGGAGGAGATGGAGGAGGAGGAGGAGATGGAAAGGACTCCACTGGGACATCTTGCCCTTTCAGCCAGGCTTTAGCTCCATCCCAATCTCTTTCTCCAGGCTCTAACTCATCCCAATCCCTTTCTCCAGGCTCTAGCTCCATCCCAATCTCTTTCTCCAGGCTCTAACTCATCCCAATCTCTTTCTCCAGGCTCTAGCTCCATCCCAATCCCTTTCTCCAGGCTCTAACTCATCCCAATCTCTTTCTCCAGGCTCTAACTCATCCCAATCTCTTTCTCCAGGCTCTGGCTCCATCCCAATCTCTTTGTGTCCCTGCAGGTACGAGGATGAGATCAACAAGCGCACGGCAGCAGAGAATGAGTTTGTGGTGCTCAAGAAGGTGAGGACATGGCTGTGTCTGGTGGCTGATGGTGGCTTTGGGACACCTGGCTGTGGTGGCTTTGGGACATCTGGCTGTGTCTGGTGGCTGATGGTGGCTTTGGGACATATGGTGGCTTTGGGACACTTGGCTGTGTCTGGTGCCTGATGGTGGCTTTGGGACACTTGGCTGTCACTGGAGTTGCCAGGACAGGTGCAGGAGAGCCTGCAGCACGTGGGCTCCACTGCTCAGGACACTGGCAGATGATGCTGGTGGGCAGCTGGAGAGCCTGAGGGGCTCCTGGCTGCTCTGGAAGCCATCAGGGGCTCCGTGGCCTTAGCCATCAAAGCTGTGTCATTCCCAAGGACTCTCCCTGCTTTCAGGACGTGGATGCTGCCTACATGAACAAGGTGGAGCTGGAGGCCAAGGTGGATGCACTGACTGATGAGATCAACTTCCTGAGGTCTCTGTACGAGGCAGTAAGTGCTCAGCTCCTTGGCAAGCATCCCCAGGGCTGAGGAAGAGCAGCTGGGGCTCAGCAGGTGCTGCTTCCAGAGGCATGGAGCAGAAACCAGGCTGCAAGTGAGGTGCTCATCCTGGCAGGAGTCACAGGGACTTGTCCTGCTCTGGGCTGGGAAGTGGATTTGTTGCAGAAGTAGCCAGGACTTGGATCTTTCTGTCCTGAGCTGGGCTGGGTGTGCTGGCCCAGACACCTTTATCTCAGCCAAGATAAGAGCCTGGCTGAGGCTCCCTCGGGGAGCTGCTGGAGTTTGTCCCTTGCTGATGCTCCAGCTCCTTGCTCTGCTGTCTGAGGCTGGCTGCTTATCTCAGGAGAGGAGTGAACCCACCTTGCTCTCCAAGGGTGCCTGAGAAGGAGCAGCTTCCTTGCTGCTGCCCTTTGTGCCTTGGCTCTTCCCAAGGCTTGGCTTGGTTTCCTTCTCCTCTGCCTCCCTTTTCCTCCTCAGATTCCCTCCGAGTGCTTTCCAAGGGAAAGCCTCAGGGATTAATGGTGTCCTTCCTCCTGCAGGAACTCCAGGAGCTGCAGAGCCAGATCTCAGACACCTCTGTGGTGCTTTCCATGGATAACAGCAGGAACCTGGACCTGGATAGCATCATAGCAGAGGTGAAGGCTCAGTACGAGGAGATTGCCAACAGGAGCCGAGCTGAGGCTGAGTCCTGGTACCAGAGCAAGGTGAGCATGAGCCCTTCCAGCTGCTCTGGGAAGCTTGCCTGCTGCATGCCAGCAGCAGGAGAGGCTGTGCCCATTGCTGGCTGCCAGCAGCACCTCATCCCTGTCCCTGTCCCTGTCCCTGGGGCAGTATGAAGCCCTGCAGGTGACAGCTGGCAAGCACGGCGATGACCTGCGCAACACCAAGAATGAGATCTCCGAGATCAACAGGATGATCCAGAGGCTGCAGGGAGACATTGAGAATGCCAAGGCCCAGGTGAGGAGCTGCTCTTGGAGAACATCCCCACAGGGGCCAGGAGGATGGGGACAGGCTCTTCTGCACAGGGCCCAGCAGCAGGACAAGGGGTGACAGCTTTCACCGAGACAGGAGGAAGGAATTGCTCACTGTGAGAGTGCAGAGTCCTGGCCCAGGGAGCTTGTGGAGTCTGGAGAGGACTCCACTGGGACAGCTTGCCCTTTCTCCAGGCTCTAGCTCCAGCCAAATCTCCTTCTCCAGGCTCTAGCTCCAGCCCAATCTCTTTCTCCAGGCTCTAAGTCCAGCCCAATCTCTTTCTCCAGGCTCTAGCTCCATCCCAATCTCTTTCTCCAGGCTCTAAGTCCATCCCAATCTCTTTCTCCAGGCTCTAGCTCCAGCCCAATCTCTTTCTCCAGGCTCTAAGTCCATCCCAATCTCTTTCTCCAGGCTCTAAGTCCATCCCAATCTCTTTCTCCAGGCTCTAAGTCCATCCCAATCTCCTTCTCCAGGCTCTAGCTCCATCCCAATCTCTTTCTCCAGGCTCTATCTCCAGCCCAATCTCTTTCTCCAGGCTCTATCTCCATCCCAATCTCTTTCTCCAGGCTCTAAGTCCAGCCCAATCTCTTTCTCCAGGCTCAATCTCCAGCCCAATCTCCTCCTTCTCCAGGCTCTATCTCCATCCCAATCTCCTTCTCCAGGAGGGGAAGCTGAGCTGGGGCTGGGAAGAGCTTCTCCATCCAGCTGGGAGAGGCAAAGGGAGGTGGTGAGCTGTTTCCAAAGGGCAAGGCTGCAGGTGCCTTGCTGCTGCTGGGAGCCTTGTCCACTCCCTTGCTGCAGAGGCCAAGCCCATGTTTGGGCACAGAGAAGAACTTTCCAGGCCTCTGGCTTGTTTGCTTTTAGCTCTTGATGGCAGGGCTGGGGGAAGGCAGCTCCAGAGGAAGCTGCAGATAAGGCACTGCTGACTCATCCCTTTGTCTGTTTGGCTTCAGGGCAGGGAATGCTCCACAGAGCCAAGAGCTGACCCAGAGCAGCTCACAAAGCACCAGTGTTCCCTCAGGGCTCCTTCCTGGAGAGCTCTGCAGGAGCTTGCTGTGGCTCCAGAGGGATGCTTTGGGCTGGAAAGTCCATGCTTGGCCTCATAGCCAAGCTTGCTGGAGAGCAAGTGGCTCTGAAGGAGCAGGAGAGAAGATCTGAGCTGCTTGGGGCTGGGGGCACCAAGAGGAAGCCTCCTGGGAGTGGGGCAGGGGGAGAAGGGGAGGATGAGGTGAGATGAGAGGAGATGGGATGGGATGAGGTGAGATGATGGGATGAGGTGAGATGATGGGATGAGGTGAGATGATGGGATGAGGAGAGCTTTGCTTCCTCTGCAGGNTCGGCCCCTCCTCCCCTGTGCCCCCCCCCCCCCCCCCAAATCTGTAGGCATGAGCTTCTAGGGATCTCAGTTGAGCAGCAGGCTCCAGGGCTTTGCAGCTCCTCAGGAGAGAGCCTGGCCACAGGATGCTAGAAGGTATCCTCCTGCCAGGAGCTGCTCCTGACATCCCTGCTCCCTCCCCCAGAGATCCAAGCTGGAGGCATCCATAGCTGAGGCTGAGGAGAAAGGGGAGCTGGCCGTGAAGGATGCCAAGGGCAAGCTGAAGGAGCTGGAGGATGCTCTGTACAAGGCCAAGCAGGACATGGCCAGGCAGCTCCGCGAGTACCAGGAGCTGATGAACATCAAGCTGGCTCTGGATGTGGAGATTGCAACCTACAGGAAGCTGCTGGAGGGAGAAGAGAGCAGGTGGGGGCTGGGGCAGGGCTCCTGGGGGTCCTGGGGGGTCCTGGGGGCCAGCAGGAAGCTCTGGCTGGCACAGGGATGTCCTCTGCTAGCTCCATGCCATCCTCTTCTGATGAGGATGAGCAGGGCCAAGGCTCACCTGTCCTCCTCCTCTGTGTTTTCCTTCTCCCACAGGCTGGCTGGAGATGGAGTTGGCAACGTCAACATCTGTGAGTTGATTTCCTGGTTCCTAGTTCCTAGCTTAGAGAACTTGCAGTCTCCAGGGCCAGGAGCTCCATGGTGTCCTTCCCTCAGCTCCCTCTTGGATGGGAGAGAGAGGAGCTGCTGAGCCATGGCAGGCTTCAGCTCCTGAGAGGGAGCTTCCTGTGTGGAGGACAATGTCCTCATGGCAAAAGGCTTGGAGGTGACTCCAGAAGATGCCTTCCCAGCTTGGGAACCGTTGGATTCTGCCATTGCCTGGCCCCTGGGCAGCTGCTGGGCTCTGCAAGGCTCTGAGCCATGAGGCCACAGCAGAGAGGAGCTGCAGGTGGCACAGCTCTGGAGCTCCTGAGCCAGGCTGGGGATGAACTTCTGAGCCTTGAGGTGCCCCTGGCTTGGCACAGAGATGCCAGAGGTGTGGGCTGCCAGGCCCTGGGTGCTGCAGGAGATGGCAGAGAGCTTCCCTGGGGCTGGAGGCTCTCCTGCTGATGCTTGCTTGCTTCTCTGTGTCCACAGCTGTGCTGAGCTCCAGCGCAGGAGGAAGCCTTGACACCTCTGTCCGGGGAGGAGTCCTGAGCCTGGCATCAGGCATGGGCACTGGAGCCCTTGGCTTCTCCCCTGGGAGCAGCTCCACGTCCTACACTGTCACCACCACCTCGTCCAGCAAGAGAAGCTTCAGGAAGTAGCTGGAGGAAGGGAGAGGAGAGGCAGAGCTGGGAGGGAAAGCATGGGGAGAGAAGCCTTGGTGCGAGACCTTCTCCTGCTCTGAGGCTTCCTCCTGAGGCCAGCAATAAAGTTTCCCTCTTGCATGCTGCTCCTGTGCCTCCTGAGTTCCTTGGGCTGGGAGCTCTGTCTCGTCCTGGATGCTGAGGAGCTCTGGAGAAGCTCCACTGCCATGTCTCCAGAGCCTGCTCCAGGCTCTGTCCCTCCAGAGGGCTCCAGGAATGGGGAGAAACACTAGAGCTTTGGAGTCTTTGCAGCAGATTTCCCATGGGATGTGTTCACAGAGCTCCTGGAGGAGCAGCATCTCCCTGAGGGTAGCCTGGGAATGCTTGTGGAGCAGATCTCCAGCTGCTAGTCCTCAGGGGAGAGGCACCATGAGCCCCAAGAGCAAGAGTGTGGCCAGGGCCCTGAGCTCTGGGCCTGCTCAGGCAGCTCTTGGCTCTGCTGGGCTGGCAGAGGGGAAGAGCTTTGCTGCTTGCTCTGCCTGCCCTGCTAATGAGCTCCTGGGCTTGGAGCATGGAGGAACATCCCAGCCTTGGCACTGCCCCCGGGAGCCAAGGTGCTGGGAGGAGGCTCTCAGACCTTCTCCCCTGTGCCCAGCTCCTGCCTTGGCCTGTCCTGTCCTGTGCTTAGCTTCCAGGCCTTTCACTTGCACGCTGAGGAGAACCTTGGCACCAAGAGCCAAGCTCCCTTGGGTCTCCCTGAGTCTGTTGGCTGCCAACAGGGAGATGTGGGACATGGGCATGAGGAGCACAAACATCTAAGCCTTCACCTGAGGGCAAGGGGTTGTTCTCCTCCTTTGCATCTGCTGCTCCTTGCCTTTAATTAAAGGACCACAGAGTAAATTACATGTGCATCTTTATTAGACAAACACCAGAAAGTGAGAGGAGAGACACAAACAGTCCTGGACACACAGTTATGTACAAAATCCAGCCCGAAACACCCTGAATGCTGAGCTGGAGCAAGCAAGCTGCAGGGGGGGGGAGGAGGTGACCTCAGCTTTTGGGAGCAGAGCCCTGCCCCAGGAGTGCTAGAGACTTCACACAGGGAGGCTTTGGGGGGCAAGGATCAGCTCTGCAGAGTGAAGGCATCTGCAGCAAGACTTTAGCTCCTGTAACTCCTTCTGGTCGAGGAGGTGGACACAAACTTGACGCTGGAGCTGCTGCCACCTGCCAGGCTGCTGCTGCCCCCCCCGGGGGCACTGGCACAGCTGAAGCTGCTGCCCAGGTTGCAGATGCCTCCTCCCATGCTCAGGTTGCTTGCTCCTCCGTATCCTGTCCCCACCGTGGTTCTGGTGACAGCTGCAAGAGGGAGAAGGAAGAGCTTTGAGTGTCTCTGGGGAGGAAATGAGGAGGAAATGAGGTGCTTCAGGTAAGGACTTACAGATGTTCACTGGGACACCATCTCCTGCCAACCTGCCAGGGCACAGAGCACAACAAGGGTGAGAGGTCTGAGAGTGGGGGGTGAAAACAGGGAAGGACAGCTAAAAAGAGCTCCTTCCCTAGAGAACTTTGGGGAGAAAAACCCCAAAGTTGGTGTCACTTGGAGGAGCTTCCACCAGCTAGGACAATCTCCCACCCCCCAATGCCTTGCTGAGCACCTCAGAGGTGCTGAGCATCTCCAGGGCTCTCCTTGCCTTGCTCCTTCTGCTCCTGCTCCTCACTCACCTGCACTCCTCTCCCTCCAGCAGCTTCCTGTAGGTTGCAATCTCGATGTCCAGAGCCAGCTTGACATTCATCAGCTCCTGGTACTCGCGGAGCTGCCTGGCCAGGTCTGCCTTGGCCTGCTGCAGAGCATCCTCCAGCTCAGCCAGCTTGGCTTTGGCATCCTTCAGGGCCAGCTCCCCTCTCTCCTCAGCGTCTGTGATTGCTGCCTTCAGGTTGGCACACTGCAGGACACAAAGCTTCACTCAGCTTCCTCACACAGCCCTGGCCTTGCTCCTCACTCCCCTGAGGGTCCTGGGCCAGCATCACCAGCTCAACCATTTCTAGTGACACTTCTCTCGTAGGAGAGAGAAAAGGGATGTGAGCAGACCTTGCCTGGGTTCCCTCTGGAGTTCTCATCCCTGCCCATTCTGGGGAGAAATGGGTTAAAAGGGAGCTTTGGGAGCTTTTTACCTGTTTCTTCACGCTGTCGATTTCAGACCTGAGGCGCTGGACGTGGCGATTGAGCTCGGAGATCTCCTGCTTGCTGTTCCTCAGGTCATCTCCATGCCTGCCTGCCGTGGCCTGCAGCTCCTCGTACTGTCACCAAGACAGGGACAAGGAGTCAAGGGAACATCCATCACCTGGGCAGCAAGCCAGCTCCCTCTGGAGCCTTGGAGAGCTGCTGGAGAGCTGGGGGCACCATGTCACCTCTGAGAAGGTTTTCTGGGAAGAGTTCCTCTTTGTTCAGGACAAGATGTGGGGAGAGGAGCAGATCAAGCCCCAGGGGCTCACCTTGGTCTGGTACCAGGACTCGGCCTCGGCACGGCTGCGGTTGGCAATGTCCTCATACTGAGCCTTGACCTCTGAGATGATGCTGTCCAGGTCCAGGTTGCGGTTGTTGTCCATGGTGAGGACCACAGACGTGTCTGAGATCTGAGTCTGCATCTGGGAGAGCTCCTGCCAAGAGCAGGGGGAGGAGGTGAGCTCAGTCCCTGCAGAGATGCCTCCTGAGCCTTCCAGCTGAGAGCTGGGAGAGGCTGCAGATTGCTATCGGAGCAGCTCTGAGGAGGTGAAGGGTTTAGCATCTCCTGGGGGAAGCAATTACAGGCTCTGGGAGGAGAGGAGGGAGGAGAAGCTCCTAGCTGAGGGTTGCAAGGTGCTGGTTGTACTCACTGCTTCGTACAGGCTCCTCAGGAAGTTAATCTCTTCGATCAGAGCATCGACCCTGGCTTGGAGCTCCACCTTGTTCATGTAAGCAGCATCCACGTCCTGGAGGAGCAGAGATGGAGGGAAAGTGCTTGAACTCCTAGCAGTCAGGAGCATTCTCAGCTCTGCAGGAATGGTCCAGGGAAGAAACTCTTCCCCCTCATCCCCCAGGGTTTGGGATGTGGCTGGATTTGGGCATGGTGAGGAGCTGAGAGCTGCACAAAGGCAGCAGCTGCTCTCCTGCAGCCTGCTCTCACCTTCTTGAGCGTCACGAACTCGTTCTCAGCAATGGTTCTCCTGTTGATTTCATCTTCATACCTGTGCAGGGAAGCAGCAGGAGCATTTGTTGGGGCAAGGAACAGAGGAGGAGTTTGCTTTGCTGGAATCAGCTTGGCATCCAAAGTGCTTGTCTCCTGCAGGAGCTCGTTCCTGGGCTAAGCTCCTCAAAAGCAGAAGACCCAACACCTCCTGAAGGATCTGTTCCTTCTCCCCTCTTCCTGCCCATTGCTCACATTCCTGCTGCCTCTCTGGAGCAGATGAAGCTGCTGACCTGCAACTCTCAGCCTTTACCATCTCATTTTTCTCCCTAGCTAATTAACTTAATGAGCCTTTGATCCTAAATGATTCCCTAAATGTTTGTGTGCTTGGATCTGTTTCTCCCGTTACCCTTTAGCTTGGGAAGATGTCCCCAGCTTCAGAGTCAGCAATTTGTGTCCCAGACTCTGCTGGACCCCCCCCCAGATGGATTCAGGAGCAAGGCTGCACTCTCCCTAGCTCAGGAGACCACTTACTTCTTCTTGAAGTCCTCCACCAGGTACTGGGTGTTGAGCAGTTCCCCCTCCAGCCTCCCCTTGTCGCTCAGCAAGCTGTTGAGCTGCACCCTCAGGTTGTTGATGTAGCTCTCAAAGAGTGGCTCCAGGTTGTTCCTCACTGTCTTCATCCCCTGCTCCTGCAGTAAGCTCCACTTGGTCTCCAGCACTTTGTTCTGCTGCTCGAGGAAACGAACCTGCAAAGGAGAAAGGTGCTGGGGATGTCCTGGAGGAGCAGAGGGCAGGGAGATCCCTGCACGAGCTTGGTCCTGGCTGGGATGGGCAAGTGTGTTCTCCCACTTGGACTTCAGAGCCAGATCTTCATCTGGAATTTGCTGTTGACTGCCAGGGAACCTGCTGAGCATTGCAAGCAAACTCTGGAGTGATCTAGGCATTTCCTGCTCACTGCTTCTCTAAGCCAAGGCAAGGTGCAGATATTTGGGGTGAGGAGTTGCAGGTACAAGGATTTCACCCTTGAGAAAACAACAGCCAAGTGTCCTCTCTCCTTCAGCTTCCCCAGCCCAAGAGCTCCCAAAGAAGCTAGCAGGTTCCTAGCTGCTCCAGCAGAGCAGAGCCATAGCAGGAGCATCTGTGAGGCTGAAGGAGAGGAGGACATGGGGTGGGCAGAGTCAGGTCCCTGTGCTGCTCTGAGCTAGCTCCAGACACCTTGGCACACTGCATTGCTTTGTGAGATGCCTTGGAGGAAACTCAGCGAAGGAGAAGCTTCTCCCTAATGCCAGCTGATGGAAAACCTTTCCTGGTTATCTCCAGTCAGCTGCTTGCCTCTCACTTGAATCACTGAACAGCAAGGATCCTGCAATGCTCAGTGGAGAGAGCCCAGCACCTCCAGAGGGATGGGAGCTTTCCTCCTGTGAGCAGCAGGTGAGGAGAAGCTGGAGCACTGGATGATTAATTCCTAGCAACCAGTAAGGTGCAGGAACTCTTCCCTGGAGTTGCCAGGGACTGGGCTCTCTCCTCCCTTCTGGCTCAGTTAGGGAGCTGCTGAAGCAGAGGCAGGAGAGGACAGGTAGGGGAGCTCAGCTCTCACCTTGTCAATGAAGGAGGCAAACTTGTTGTTGAGGGTTTTGATCTGTTCCTTCTCCTCCTTCCGGATCCTTTGGATGCTGGGGTCAATCTCCAAGTTGAGAGGTTTCAGGAGGTTCTGGTTGATGGAGACTTCTTGGATGCCTCCAGCTGGGAATCCAGGCCCAGCCAAGGCCCCATATCCATAGCCTGGCCCAGCAAAGCCTCCAGCATACACGCTGCCAGCTCCAGCCCCGAAGCCTGCTGATCCATAGAAGCTCCCAGCCCTTCCAGCCACCGAGATCCTCTTGCAGCCCCCAACATTGTAGAGGCTCTTGCTCCCAAAGCCTCCTGGCAGCCTCTGGAAGCCACTGGCAGGCTGGCAGCTGCCCAGGCGAGTGACAGAGCAGGAGCTGAAGCTGCTGCGGCACGCACTGGGCACCACGGCTGAGGCAGCACTGAAGCCACTCCTGCCCCTCTGGATCCTGACAGTGGACTGGCGAGACATGCTCCTGGCCTGGGATGCAGGGATGCAGGGATGGAGGGATGGATGCTGCTGCTGCAAGAGCAAAGGAGCTGGCCTGGAGCAAGGAGTGGGAGGGAGAGCAGAGAGATGAACCTGTGCTCTCCACGGGCTGGGGAGAGCTCTTTTATGCATGTATGAGCTGGGATGGGTTGGATGAGGTGGATCTTCTCGCTGCTTAATGAGGCTTGGCATGTCCAACAGCATTCTGGAGAGTGAACTCACTGGGAGCACACACCCTGCTGGGGAAACAATGGGATGCTTTGGGAATAACTGTCGCCTGCTGGCCTGGGCCAGCCAGGCAGACTCGGGGCCATGGCAAAGGCTCTGAGAGCCTCTGTGAGTCAGCCTGGGCATGAGGGATGAGGAGGAGAGCACCCTGCACGAGCTCTGCCCCTCTGCAAGTCCCTCGTGGGCAAAACTTCATCCCTCAGGATTGCTTTCCCCAGCAGGGCCCTGGAAAAGTTGCATTCCCTTGTGTCCCAGGGAAGGGCAGAGCTGTTCTCCAGCAGGTTGGTTCCCTCCTGAGGTGTCCTGCCTGGTCCTTCCATCCCTGAGCTGATCCCTGCTGGCAGTCCTGCTGCCCTGGGGAATGCCATGGGAATGGGATGCTCTGCTCAGGTCTTGGTCCATGTGTCCAGCATGAGCTCCAGCAGAGCTTTGGAGCTTGGTGACTTTGCAGGATGGGCACAAAGAGACCCAGAGAGGAGGAGAAGTGGGAATGGGAGCTGCTGTGGCTCAGTGGGCATGGAGAGCTCAGGGCTGCTCCCAGCTCAGCCTTGGCAAGCCCAAAGTCATCTCCCAAGGGTTGAATCCACTCTTCCTCCCTGCCTGAAGCTCCTCAGAAAATGCTCCCCAGCATTCCACCTGCCCAGATCCAGCAAGCTGGGCACAGGGAGACATCCTGCACCTTGCCTTGCTGCTTGGTGTGCTTGGAGAAGCAGGGCACATGGAAAAAGGTGGGAAAACAACTCCTTCTGAGGGATATCAAGTGCTTGTGGCCCTGCTGGTGCTTGGGATTCTTCATGGAGAAGATGATTCCCTCCTCATGCAGTCACACACGAGGGTGAATTGGCAGGAGCTGCTCTGCTCTCTCTGCCACACCAAGCAGCTCCTGGCCCTGCAGCACAGGAGCACTGTTGGGGCTCAGGAGGCTCCTGAGCTTCCTTCTGCCAGGGCTCCAAGGCAGCTGGGGCAGGGAAGCTCCCAGCAGTGCTTTGGGTGCTCTTCTTTCCCAACTGCTTGCTCTGGGGTGGCTTTTGGGGGCTGGACTGGATCTGGTGGTGATCTCTGAGGTGTTTTCCAACCTAAAGGATTCCATGGGTGGGTTTGATGGTCTTGGTCTCCTTGGGTCTCACTTCCAGCCCTGGCAGGAGATGGAGAGCAAGCAGCAGCTGTGCCTCTGCAAGGCACTGGAGCCTTGCTCAGCCTCAGGGTTTGGAGCAGCAGCTGTGCCTCTGCAAGGCACTGGAGCCTTGCTCAGCCCCAGGGTTTGGAGCAGCAGCTGTGCCTCTGCAAGGCACTGGAGCCTTGCTCAGCCTCAGGGTTTGGAGCAGCAGCTGTGCCTCTGCAAGGCACTGGAGCCTTGCTCAGCCCCAGGGTTTGGAGCAGCAGCTGTGCCTCTGCAAGGCATCATCCTGACCTTGTCCTGGCACAGGATGCATGGCTCTTCTGGAGGCAAGTCCCAGAGAAGAGATGCCCAGGTGCCAGCTCTGGGAATTGTCCTCTCAGCTGCTCTCCATCTCATCTGGAAGCTTCTCCCTGTCCTGCTGGAGAACATCCCCAGCTTGTCCCCCCCCAGGGTAGGTGCCAGAGATGTCACTGATGGGTGGCAGGTGAGCAGCCTGAAGCCCACCTGGATCCCATCAGCACTTCCCTTTCCCCTCAGGCTCCTTTTCCAGCTGCAACTTGCCTTTATTTGGCTAAGGAGAGCCCTGGTGCTTGGAGCTGATGGCTAAGCAGAGGCAGAACTCCTGCAAGCAAGCCCAAGGAGAAAGGAGCTGCTTCCCATTCCCAGCAGAGCAGGGTGGAGGAGCTGTGGTTGTCACTCATCTGGAAGGAATCTGGAGCTAATGAGCAGAGGCAGAGCTGGGAGCACCAGGAGCTGCAGCTACAGGTCTGGGCTATGGGCTGATGGCAGCAGGAGCTTCCCCACCCTGCTCTGTTGAGCAAACACAAGGTTTCCAGGTAGCTGCTGGGCAGTGTCTCCTGTGCAGCCTGCAGCTCCAGGGATGCTCCTGCCCTGCTGCAGATGCCTGGCCCTGATAGGGAGCTCTGCTCCTCCTCATGCTCTCTGCTCTCTCTCCTCAGCAGCCAAAGGGAGCTGTGCCCCTCGTGGGGCCAGAGGATGGCTGTGAGCTGGCTGCAGAGCCACCTCCTGCCCTTCCTTCCCCTCCTTCCCTGCTGCCAGGCTGAGAGAAGCAGGGACAAGCCCCAGCCCCTGAGGCCAAGATCTCCACAGCATGCTGGAAGCTCAGTCCTGGCTTCCTGCTGCTCCTAAGGGCAGGAATGTCCCTGGAGAGACCCAGGAGAGCTCTGACCCCCCCAGGGCTGTGCAGGCATCCTCTGGAGAGACAGCTCAGCTGTCCTGCCTGTGCCCAGCCAGGCAGCTCCAGCAGCTTCTCCCTGCTCCTCTCCTGCATCCTTGCCCTGCTGCTGCCTTGTCCTCTCTTGGCCAGGGCAGGAGCTGCTGCAAGTGTCCCTGTGTGTGCTGTGTGTCCTCTCCTGGGCCTCCTGAGCTCTGCAGCTTAATCTCCCTTGGCTCCTCAGCAAAGCCAGAGCTGTAATTTAGGCTAATGGTTTAAATTAAAGCCTTTGGGTTAGACTTGGGCTGCTCTCCCCAGCCCAAGCCCTACTTTCATTTACCATTGCAGCCCAACTTAATGAAGTGCTGCAGGTCACCCTGGGCTTTGTGCAAGGAGGGGGACACCTCTCAGCATCCTCGTGGAGCAGGAGCTGTGTCCAGCCATGGGATGGCTTGGGATCAGCTCCTCAGAGGCTTGCCCACAGCTGTTGCCCTTGGTGGGTGCTGCAAGGCCTTGCAGCAGTACCTGGAGGGCAGGCAGCTGCAGCCAGGACGTGCCTTTGAAGTCTAGGTGTGCCCTTGCTTTCTCCAGATGATTGTTTTCTGGGCCAGCACAGAGGCAGGAGTGCAGCTCACTTCCCCTTCATTAGTGCTCTTGTTGTGCTCAGAGGTTTGTAGGCAGAGGAGAGCTCTCCCTCCCCCTGCTAGAGCCTTGCTGGCACCTCCTTTATCCTAACTGTGATCCCTGCAGCAGCCTCAACAGCCCAAATCCTGCTGGATGCTTCCTGAGCCTCTCCTCAGCCCCTGAGTGGGGTGACTGGGGCTGGGACCCAGCTCCAGGAGGAAAGCAAGATCCTTTCCCTGCTGCAAGTTATCTCAGCAGGCTTGTGGCACTCATCCCTGCTCATGGCTCCAGGGGACAACTCTTCCCTCAGTGACAAAAAGCAAGGCCTGGCAGTGATGCTCTGGGTTGGTGCCATTGCTTTGGGTCACTTTGGGCCTGGAGGTGGGAGCTGGGAATGTTGCTCTNGTCCCTCCAGTTGCTCCCACGTCCCTCCAGTTGCTCCCACGTCCCTCCAGTTGCTCCCACGTCCCTCCAGTTGCTCCCACGTCCCTCCAGTTGCTCCCACGTCCCTCCAGTTGCTCCCACGTCCCTCCAGTTGCTCCCACGTCCCTCCAGTTGCTCCCACGTCCCTCCAGTTGCTCCCACGTCCCTCCAGTTGCTCCCACGTCCCTCCAGTTGCTCCCACGTCCCTCCAGTTGCTCCCACGTCCCTCCAGTTGCTCCCACGTCCCTCCAGTTGCTCCCACGTCCCTCCAGTTGCTCCCACGTCCCTCCAGTTGCTCCCACGTCCCTCCAGTTGCTCCCACGTCCCTCCAGTTGCTCCCACGTCCCTCCAGTTGCTCCCACGTCCCTCCAGTTGCTCCCACGTCCCTCCAGTTGCTCCCACGTCCCTCCAGTTGCTCCCACGTCCCTCCAGTTGCTCCCACGTCCCTCCAGTTGCTCCCACAGTTCTCCCTGTGCTCAAATCCAGCACAAGGAGTCACAGCTCCATGGGGAACCACCAGAGTGGGATTGATCCATCCAGCTGCTGGCTCAGCTTTCCCTGCCCGTGCCTCAGTTCCCCATCCCACTCTCCCTGCAGCCCAGAGCCTGATCCCAATCCCTCCTCCTGCTGGGACCCCTCCAGCCCCACCCTGGGGGGCAAGAACAGGCCCAAAGCAGCAGGTTACAAATGACAAATGCTCTTTATTGGCCCATGGAGGGTGATGGAGCTGGAGGAGGAGAAGAGGCTGCAGCCATGAGGAGAAGCAATGAGGGAGGCAATGATGGACCCAGGAGGCAGTTGACCTTCCCCACCAGTGCCTGAGGAAAGAAGAGGCTGGAAATTGAACCCAAAACCTCTAGTTGGAGATGAAACTTCTGGAGGTTGCAATAGGTGTGGTGGGCAGAGGCTTTCAGAGCATCTGGGAGTTGTTTTCACCACTGAGGAGCCAGGGCTGGTTTTCCCCTGTCTGAGGAGATGAAGGTGCATGGGCAGCCAAGTGCTTCCATCACTCCAGAGAACAAGGACTCTGCTGCAAGAGAACAACCACCAAGGCCCTGCCCAGGAGCTGGGACAACCTCTGCTTTAGCCCAAAGTGCTCCAGATGCTGGGGGTGGCTCCTGGCTGGGTGAAGGGTGGAGGAAGGAGAGGCTCTAGCACAGCTATTTACATCTTGGCTGGTAGAGGAACACTTGCTTTCAGAAGGCAGGAAACAACATCATCATCATCATCATCATCATCCGTGCAGGAGGCCTGGTCCTCCCCAGCTTTATCTGATGGTCTTCTTGCTGGTGGTGGTCTTGGAGACGATCCTGACGCTGCCTCCCGTGCCAGAGCTAACTCCTCGGCTGCTCCCGGAGCTGAAGGTGCTTCCTCCCCCAAAGCCAAGGCCTGAGCTGCCTCCAAAGCCAGCAGCACTGCTGCTGCTCATGCTGTAGCTGCCTCCTCCTCCTCCTCCTCCTCCCATGCTGAGACCTCCTCCCATGCTGAGTCCTCCTCCGAGTCCTCCTCCGTAGCCCATGCCACTGGAGCTGCTGACCACAGCTGGGGAGAAGGCACAACACACAGCCCTGGGTCAGGGGGACACCCCTATCTGGGATAGGGACACCCCTATCTGGGTCAGGGGGACACCCCTATCTGGGATAGGGACACCCCTATCCCCAGGTTAGAGGTGCAGGGCAGGGACAAGCTGAGGAGATACTTACAGACACTCACAGCTCCCACTCCCTCTCCAGCAAGCCTGTGGGGAAAGGGAGAAGGAAGCAATGATGCCCAAGCATGGACAAGGGATGACAGGAGGTAACTAGGCTTTTGTGGCCTTCAGCAGGCTCTGTCCTCTGGTGGGAGGTGACAGGGCTGCTTTTGGAAGGGCTAAGAGCTTGTTCTACACCACTTGGTGCTCTGGGCTGAGCCAGAGTCTCCTTGGACCCAAGGAGAAGTGTCCTGCTTGGAAGAGCAGCAGCACACAACAAATCCATGTGCTTCTCCTCACCTGCTCTCCTCTCCCTCCAGCAGCTTCCTGTAGGTTGCAATCTCAATGTCCAGAGCCAGCTTGACATTCATCAGATCCTGGTACTCACGGAGCTGCCTGGCCAGGTCTGCCTTGGCCTTCTGGAGAGCATCCTCCAGCTCAGCCAGCTTGCCCTTGGCATCCTTCAGGGCCAGCTCCCCTCTCTCCTCAGCCTCAGCTATGGCTGCCTGCAGGTTGGCACACTGCAAGCAAGCACAAGTTGGGTCACTTTGGGCTTCCCCAGCCTGGTGCTGCAGATCCTGGCTGGAGGCTCCCAAGGGATCCTGGAGGGTGTCTCATAGGAGAGGTGACTGGAGAGCTGCAGCCATCATCCTGAGCCCAGGAGACATCTCCCATCTCCATCACCTTGGCTGGAGCAACTTAGGAGCTCACCAGCAGGAAAGGAGCAACCACAGCAGATCCTTGTCCTGAGGGAAGCTTCTCTGGTGGGCAAGGCCTGCCCTGATGCCAGGAGCTGGCTCTTCCCACCAGGCAGGACCTTCTCCCTCCTACCTGCTTCTTGACGCTCTCGATCTCGTTGCGCAGCCTCTGCACCACTCTGTTGATCTCAGAGATCTCCATCTTGGTGTTCCTCAGGTCATCTCCGTGTCGCCCAGCAGACACCTGCAGCTCCTCGTACTGGGGATGGCAAGGAGAAGCCACTGGTTGGACACCATGGGGCTCAGGGAAGAGGGAAGGGACCCCAGGGCACTGAGTGCAGCTCTGCGGATGGGTTAAGGCTGGAGGAGCCCATGTTGCTCTGTTAGTCCTGCTGCCCACCAGCTAGGGAGATGCCCCAGGGCTGGGAGCAGGGAGTCTCCTCCAGGGACTCACCTTGTTCTGGTACCATCAGCTAGGGAGATGCCCCAGGCTGGGAGCAGGGAATCTCCTCCAGGGACTCACCTTGTTCTGGTACCACCAGCTAGGGAGATGCCCCAGGCTGGGAGCAGGGAATCTCCTCCTGGGGCTCACCTTGTTCTGGTACCATCAGCTAGGGAGATGCCCCAGGGCTGGGAGCAGGGAATCTCCTCCAGGGACTCACCTTGTTCTGGTACCAGGCCTCGGCCTCGGCGCGGCTGCGGTTGGCAATGTCCTCGTACTGAGCCTTGACCTCAGCAATGATGCTGTCCATGTCCAGGCTGCGGTTGTTGTCCATGGAGAGCACCACAGAGGTGTCAGACACTTGCTGCTGCATCTGGGACAGTTCCTGGGGGGAGAGGCAGAGAAATGAAGCTGCTGATGGAGTGGAAACCATGCAGCTAAGAGGTGGCCCAGGAGCTCTCTGCTGAGCCATAGGCTGCTGTTTGTCCTTGCTCACCCTCCCCTTTGCCACCTCGTGCCTGCAGAGGCAGGGAGCACCTTGTCCTGTGCTGCTGGAGAGCACATGGTGGCTGGAGCAGCTGGGCATGGAGAGCAGGAGGCCAGGGAGTGGAGGGAGATGCTGTTGAGCTTGGTGTCAGTGCTTACCGCTTCGTAGAGAGCTCTCAGGAAGTTGATCTCATCTGCCAGCCCATCTGCCTTGGCCTGCAGCTCCACCTTGTTCATGTAGGCACCATCCACATCCTGCAGAGGAGGAAACAGAGACTCCTGAGGGAGCCACAAGGCAAAGAGACCACCAGTGGCACCAGCTCTCTGCTCCCAGGTCTGTTGTGTTGCTGTGGTTAAGGTCTTATACTTCAGTGGGATGTTGGCCATCTCCTGTGAGCCAGGAGCAGAGGACAAAGCTCTGACTCTCAGAGAGCTGAGCAGAGACAGAGCTGAGCTGAGCCACAGGAGCTCAGGTGCTTTGCAGCCACAGGCAGAGGAGCTCTGTGTCCCAAAGCAAGGCAGCTCCAGTGGCACGGGGAAGGTTCTGCCCACTCGTGGACATGTCAGGTGTGCCAGCAGCACTCTGAGCCGAGCAGGAGGCTGGAGGAGCTCCATGAGCTGGGCAGGGTTAGCTCCATCCAGTGCCTGCCCACAGCTCCCTCACCTTCTTGAGCACCACGAACTCATTCTCAGCTCCCGTGCGCCTGTTGATCTCATCCTCATACCTGTGGGGAGGCAAGAGGCAGAGGCTTGGGCCTTGGCTGGGACTGAAGCTGAGCTGACACCACTCCAGCCCCAACCCATCAGCTGTGCCTCATGGATCCATTCCCTACTATGGATCCATTCCCTACTCGCACTGCTGCCTCTGGATCTCCATGGTGTGACATGTCCCAGAGGAGAGGAAGAGATCCCTGCCCTCAGAGTCAAGCACAGGAGCTGCTGGACTAGAGCATCTCTTCCATTCTGGGGGCACAGCTGCTGCAGCATTTAACCAAGAAGAAAGAAGGCAAAGGGAAGTCTGTGCCTCCTGAGCCCTGGTTGTGCAAGAGCAGATCTCTGTGCCTCAGCTTCTGGAGAGGTTTCTATGGCCCTGAGCAACATCCTCTGATCAGATCATCAGGGCAGGGCTTGGCTGCAGAGCACACAGGACCTGTCAGCTCTTGAGGCACACACTTGGCTTTTCCAGGCAGGTTCCTGCCAGTCCTGAGCTAATGTTGGCAGAGGGATCCCTGCAGATGGATCTTGGAGCAGATGATGGCAAGAAGTGGCCAGAGGAGTGGGAACCAGCTGGAGATGTGGACACAAGCTGTTCTCCTTCCCAGGCAGCAGCTCCAGAACCATCCAGAGAAGATCATTTGTCCCTGTTTGGGCTGATCAGTGTTTCTAAAAGCTTTTAGGAGGTCTCCAGACCTGGAATGGACCCAAGTCCCAGCAAGCAGCACCTCCCAGTCAGCAGATGCCAAGTGGCATGGCCCTGGCATGGCTCATGCCACCTCTGCTGCCTCAGGAGGCTCCCTTGCCTCCCCAGGGAAAGCATTTCCTGTGCTTATGGTCAGAGAAAAGAGCTGAGGATCCCTGATGGGAGCTGAGCAGCCACAGAGGTCTCCTGGGACCTCTGGGAAGAGCAGGAATGCCTCTGCCAAAGGATTTGGGAGCTGGCAGCTCCTGGCTCCACTCCATTCCCATTCTCCATGTCTCCTGGACTCCTGAGGGATGAGTGTTCCTGTCTCTAGGTGTATTATCTGGGAGACCCCAGGGGTCAGAGCAGGACCTCCCTTACCCTGGAGCAGCTTCACCAGAACTGCTTCTGAGACCAAGCTTTGCTTTTATCTGCTCCTGTGCAGCCTGGGAGAGTTGCCCAAGGCCAGGAGGAGGTGAGCTCCAGCCAGCAGGAACCTCCTGCCTGGATTTTCCTGTCTGCTCATCATCTATGCTACAGCAGAGGATTTCTTACTTGTTCTTGAAGTCCTCCACCAAGTCCTGCATGTTCCTGAGCTCCGAGTCCAGCCTGCCCCTCTCTCCCATCAGGCTGTCCAGCTGTCTCCTCAGGTTGTTGATGTAGGCTTCAAAGAGAGGTTCCAGGGATTTCCTGGTGACAGTGTGGCCTTGCTCCTGGAGCAAGCTCCACTTGGTCTCCAGCACTTTGTTCTGCTGCTCCAAGAAGCGAACCTGAGGAGACACAAAGAGAGGCAGCAGCTGAGCTCCTGTGGGCACCAACACTGCCAGGAGAGGGAGAGAGCATGGAAAGAGAAGGGCAAGAGGTGCTGGGACAGGTAGGGGACCTCAGGAGAGTATCCCTCAGTTAGGGCACCAGGTCCTTGAAAGCCTCAAGGGCAGCTGAGATGTCCAGGGAGGTTTTGTGAGCAGGCCAAGCACCTCTAGCTACAACCTCAGCTCTTCTCCCCCCGTGCTAGGCTTAGCTCCCTTACTGGTTCAAACTGGTGCTAGCTCCTGGTGCTGTGTGGAGCTTTTCCCTCTCCCCCCAGGTCCATCCAGCCCCAGGATGGATTCCAGAGGGGAATGCTGAGGAACTCCTCCTGACAAAGAGGAGAGCAAGGACACTTCCTTCTCAGTTTCCAGCCATCCCAGGGGCTTTGTTGGCTGAGATAAGCCCAGGCAAGCTCCTGAATCCCAAGAGAACTTCTTCCCGGTGAGTTTTTGTCCCAAGGCAGCTGTTTCCATGGCTGGCTTGGTGCTGAGGAGCAAGCTCTCACCTTGTCGATGAAGGAGGCAAACTTGTTGTTGAGAGTCTTGATCTGCTCGCGCTCCTGCGTCCGCACCTTCTGGATCTCGGGGTCGATGTCCAGCTTGAGGGGTGCCAGCAGGCTCTGGTTCACTGTCACTTCGTGGATGCCACCAGGTGGGCAAACAGGGAACCCTGGGCCACCTCGGCCAGCAAATGCAGGACCTCCCATCCCAAATCCACTGCCCAGCCCATAGCCACCACTGCCACCAGCTCCTCCTAAGCCAAAGGCAGCTCCTGCTCCAGCACCATAGCCAAGAGCAGCACCAGCTCCTCCACCAAAGCCATAGCCACCTCCAGCTGCACTCCGGACACCTCCAGCCATCGAGCTGTAGGAAATCCTTCTGCTTCCACCTAGGTTATAGAGACTTCTGCTGCCAAAGGCTCCTCCACCTCCAGCTCTTCCTCCTCCGACTCTAGAGACCGAGACGGAGCTGAAGCTGCTCCTGGGGCCACTGCCACCTCCCACGACAGCAGAGCCTGAGCTGAATCCTCTCATGCCTCCTCCAGAAGAGGATCTGAAAGAGATCCGACTCATGGTGCCTGGGCTTGAGATGGGAAAGCAAAGAGCAGCAGAGAGGAGAGGGAGAAGAAAGCTGTTGGCTAGAAGCTGAGCAGCAGGAGGAGAGCAGAGGGCAAGGGAGACACAAACCCCTGTGAGGGGAGAGCTCGGGAGCCTCCTCTTTTATCTGCTGGGAAAACTTGGCACGGCAAGGCAGGAGCTGTGGTGCCTTGCAGCAACTTGCCTTGTCAAACACACCTCAGCCAGGCCAGGAGATGAAAAATGCATTGTTTGCAGGCAGGGAAGTCAGGAGGAGAGAGGAGAGGGAGCTGCCCCTCTCTGGGCTCTGACTCATGGAATTACAGCCCACTGGGACAATGCTGAGCCCTGCTCCAGGCAGGATGCAACATGCTCCTTCCCCAGAGCCTGTGTGCTGCGAGGGCTCCAGGCATGATCCTCACAGGCTGCCTTTGGCACCGGGAATCTGGGCTGGAGCAGCAGGCAGCTGTGCCAAAGGAGGGGCAGGGTGGATATCAGGAGAAGGTTCCTCAGGCAGAGGCTCCCAAGGGAAGCATCCAGAGCACTAAGCCTGCTGGAATCCCAGGACACTGCTTTGGGAGTTGTTCTGTGCAGAGCCAGGAGCTGGACTCCATCATCCTGCTGGGTCCTGCCAGCCCAGGATATTCTAGGATCTATAATCCAAGGCTCCCAGCTCTGGGATCAGCCATGGAAAAGCTGTGGCTGGAGGAGCTTCTGCTTCTCAGCACAGCTCTTTGGATTCCTCTTGCAAGAATGCTCTGAATGGCCCTGGGCTGCAGGATTCAGCTGGATGCAAGCTATCTCCTGGCAGGGTTTATTTCCCTAGGATTTTACCCCAAAATTGTCTCCTTGCAGGGGGAACAGAGAATCCTCAGTGTGGCTTTGGAAGCAGCACCCAAACACCTCCCAGAATAGCCTCAGCTTACCCAGAGCAGTGCTGCAGGACTCCCAGCATCCTCATCAAAGAGATGCTTGAGGAGATTGCTCCTCCTTTGAATCTCCTTGGCAGGCTCAGGGTTCAAAGCTCCCTCTGAAGTGGTATTTTTATCACTTTATTTTTCCACCCCCTTCTTTCTAACCAGCAGTTTCCACCTCAGGATGATGCTCCAGGATCTTCTGTGGAGGGGAATTCACTCCTCTCCCCCACTGCCTACTCCCTCCCACCCCATTCCTCACTCCACTGAGATCATTCCACTGGAAAATGGTCCTAAAATTGCCTCTTGATCTTGGGCTGGTGGGAGAAGCTTCTCCTGGATGTCCCTGGGGAGGCTGCTGGTGCTCTAGGGCAGGGTGAAGGTAGGAGAAGGAGTGCAGAGCTCTGCTGTGTCCAGAGGGAGCTGGACACGGGGCACAGGAGAAGACATCCTCTGCTTCCCACCCAAAATCCTTCTGCCCTGGGACACCCTGGCTCGTGGTGTGTGTCTGATAGGAGAGCAGAGCAGGGCAGGGCAGGAGATGAAACCAAACCCAAAACCTGGAACCGAGCTACGTGAGCAAAGAGCTGAGGAGCTCACTCCAAAAGGAGCAGCTCCAGGGGATCTGCTGCAGCTTGTGGCTTGTTGCTCTTGGGGTGCTTCCAACTGCTCCTCTCTGTCTGGGAACTTGAAAGAACCTGAGCAGGGGAGTTTTTGTTTGGTTTGTGCCTGTTTTTGCTCCCCTCTTGCAGCCAGAAGCAGCCCAAACTCTTGCCAGCAGCATCGCAGCCTGAGTCAGCCCCAGCGCCCCGGGGCTGAGCTCCGGGAACGGAGAGCCCTGCCCGGGAACGGGGCCAGGCTCCCAGCCCCGGGGCAAGGGAGAGGCAGCGAGGGGATGCTCGGGATGCTCGTGCCTCGCCAGTGGAGATCTGGGAGCCTCCTGCCTGCTGGAAGCCTGGAGATGGGCAGGGAGAAACCTCCCCAGCTCTGGAAGCATCAAGATGCTCAGCAGCAGCATCTCTGCACTTGGGAAGAGATCCTGGCAGCAGCAGAGCATCCTGGTGCATCCTGGTGCATCCTGGTGCATCCTGGTGGATCCAGCCTCTGCCTCCCTAGGCCAAGCCACAGCTGGGAAGCAGAGCAGAGGCTTTCATGGAAGGCAAGGGGAAGGATTCCTGTGGGAGGCAGGCAGTGCCTCCCTAGCTCTGCCAGGAAAGCTCCTGCTGCTGCTGCAGACAATGGGAAGGAGGTTGGAATATCACAAAGGATCAGGAAGAGTGAAGGGAATGATGGGTCAGGGAGGACAAGTCCTGCTGAACCTCTTCAGTCCCACCAGGGTTTNGAGGACACTGCTGAGGGTGCAAAGCAGAGGGAGGGGGCAGGAGGCCAGCTGACATAACATCTCTGTGTCCGAGCAGCACTCTTGGACTCTGTTAGTGTCTTGGGGTTTGTTCTCCAGCTCAGGTTGGAAGAGAAACCTTGAGACCTGAGGCTGCTCAAGGAGAAGCTGTCAGCAGCTGCATGAGCTCCTCACACCCAGCACTCACACACAGAGGTGACTCAGGGTTTATTTTCAACCTTCACTAAGTGCTTTTGGCCTGTCTGGGACAGCAGGGACCCAGCAGGTGACCCAATCCTCTTCCAGGCCCTTGGGGAGCTCTGCTTAGCATGAGCTCTGCTGCTCTGCTCCAGCTGGGACCCAAAGCCTGAGGAGCTGGGGCAGAGGTGGGTGGAGGGGATGGGGATGGTTTTGGGGAGGCTCTGCTGCTGCCTCTACTCAGGCTGTGTGGCATTCTTCAGGCTTTGGCTCTTGATGCTCTTTTTGCTGGAGGAGGTTTTGGAGACAATCTTCACAGCTGGGTTGGTGCCTTTGGCACTTCCAGAGCTGAAATTGCCTCCACTGGAGCTCAGGCCACTGCTGCCTCCTCCACCATAGCCAAGGCTGCTGCCACCTCCAAGGCCACTACCCCCACCCCCGAGTCCAAGTCCTCCTCCACTTCCAAAGCTGTAGCCTCCACCTCCTCCTCCAAGACCAAAACTGCTTCCACCTCCTCCTCCGAGGGCATATCCACTTCCAGCACCTCCTCCAAGGCCAAAGCCACTTCCAGCACCTCCTCCTCCTAGGCTCAGTCCACCAAAGCCTCCTCCTAAGCCAGCTCCAGCAGCCATGCCAGAGCTGGAGCTGATGACAGCTGCAAGGAAAAGCAACCAGAAGGTTGGACAAGTGCCTGGCTAGTCACCCACTCCCAGAAAGCAGCACGCTCAGGACCTTCAGCCCCAGGCCTTGAACCCAACATCCATCCCTTGGGCAAGTCCCTGGGGCTGGTGGAGAGCTCAGAACACCTTGGGAGCAGAGATTCTCCTCTTGGGCCAAGCCTCCCTCCTCCCAAGGTCGCCCACAACCTCTTCTGCCCAAAGGCAGCTGAGCACTGTGCTACTTACAGTAGCTGATGGGGTTGAGTCCCTCTCCACTCAGCCTGTTGCAGAGAAGAGAAAGAGGAGGTTAGAGCAAGCTGAAGGAGAGAGGCAAGAGGACCAAGTGCTGGCAGGGTCAAGGTGACATCTGCTGCTCTTGCTGCCCTCACCTGCTCTCCTCTCCCTCCAGCAGCTTCCTGTAGGTTGCAATCTCAATGTCCAGAGCCAGCTTGACGTTCATCAGCTCCTGGTACTCGCGGAGCTGCCTGGCCATGTCAGCCTTGGCCTTCTGGAGAGCATCTTCCAGGTCAATCATCTTTGCCTTGGCATCCTTCAGGGCCAGCTCCCCACGCTCCTCGGAGTCCCCGATGGCTGTCTGCAGGGTGGCACACTGCAAGGGACAGGTTGGGACACCTGCATGCTCCTCCTCCTTCAGGTAAGAGCCACCCAAGGAAGGAAAGCATTCTGCTTGGAGGCTTAGTGACAAGAAGTGATGGCTGAGCTGCTTCACTCATGGCCAAGGCTGCTGGAGCTGAGATGCCAGCCTGGCAGGGATGATTGGACATCTCGGTGCCAGCTTCATTGTGCTCTGGAGCTCCCCAGGCAGCAAAGCCAAGCTGTGCTGGTAAGGAGCCATGGAGCAGGGCTCCCTGGCTTTCTCTTGCCATTCCTACCTGGTTCCTGGTGTTCTCGATCTCCGAGCGGATCCTCTGGATCAGCCTGTTCAGCTCGGAGATCTCACCCTTGGTGTTCCTCAGGTCATCTCCATGCTTGCCAGCTGTGGCCTGCAGCTCCTCAAACTGCAGTTCAGAAGGGAGAGTAAACCACCTGAGATGCCCCAGGAGTTGGCTCACAGCCCCATGGCTCCCTGGTGCCCATGGCTCTCCTCACCTTGGTCTGGTACCAGGCCTCAGCCTCAGCGCGGCTGCGGTTGGCAATGTCCTCGTACTGAGCCTTGACCTCGGCGATGATGCTGCTGAGGTCCAGCTCCCGGTTGTTGTCCATGGAGAGGATGACTGCAGTGTCGGACACCTGGGCACTGAGCTGAGCCAGCTCCTGAGGACAAGCACACGAGGTCCTGGCCAGCTGCTCTTACCTTTCCCTGGAGTGGCAGGGGAGCAGGAGGAGATCTGTACCGCGTCGTAGAGGGCTCGCAGGAAGCTGAGCTCCTCAGTCAGTGCGTCCACCTTGGCCTCCAGCTCCACCTTGTTCATGTAGGCAGCATCCACGTCCTGGAAAAGAGCAACCATGGTGACCTCTGCAGCTCTTGGTGCCTCTTCTCCAAGCCTGGAGGTGAGGTTGCTCCTTTAGCTGCTGTGGTGATGCTGCCTGAGTGCAGAAGCTGTGCTTGGCAGCACCAGGAGGACATCTCTTGGCCCAGAGAAGTGTGTGACTGTGCTAGAGGGGTGGAAGCTATTTGGCTTTGGTGCCTTGGGATCCAACACAGTGGCCAAGGTCTGCTTTGCCCAGGCAAGCTGCTGTGGGGCAGGAGTTGTCCTCCCACCCTTCAGGCCTCTCCAGTCCTTTCCCCCAAAGCCACTACATGACAGCTTGGAAAGGATGAAGCCTCAGGTCCAGGAGCATCATGCACGTTCCCTTAGGACATCCCCAGGCTGGGCACTGCTCAGGGTTAGCTCAGCACTCATCACACCTCCTGCCTCCCCTACCTTCTTCAGCACCACAAACTCATTCTCTGCTGCTGTGCGTCGGTTGATTTCCTCTTCATACCTGCAGGGACAAAGGAGAAGACCTGGGGCTGAGCAGAAAAGTTCTGCAAGGTCCTCAGGGCTGGCTCTCAGCTTCCCAGCTCAACCTCCTGGGATTGACAGGAATCCCATTTCCTGCAGGGTTCAAATGACATTTGGGCATGATGCAGGTGGGAGCAGGAGGAGAAGGAGGAAGCTGGGGTAGATGTTTTTCCTTCACAAGGTGATGTGTCCTGGCTGGAAAACTGTCAGTGGATCACCTTGTGGGTGCTGTTGAGGAAGACAAAGAGAAACACTTCCCAGGAGAGGTGTGTGGGATGGGGAGGAGGTGGGGGCTGTGCTCTAGAGAGGTTTTCTCCTTCTCCTGCAGAAAGTTGGAGTGCCTCAGGCTAGATGCTTGGCCTTCAGAAAGCTGAACTGAAGGGAGACTCATCCTGCAGCCTCAGCCCAGGGTGCTGCAGGTGCCACTCACTTGTTCTTGAAGTCCTCCACCAGGTCCTGCATGCTCTTCAGCTCTCCATCCATGCGCCCGCGCTCGTTCAGCAGGTTGGCCAACTGCCTCCTCAGGTTGAGGATGTAAGCCTCAAAGAGAGGCTCCAGGCTGTTCTTGCCAGAGCTGCTTTTCTGCCCCTGCTCCTGCAGGAGACTCCACTTGGTCTCCAGCACCTTGTTCTGCTGCTCCAGGAAGCGAACCTGAGTGTTGGGAAGCACGAGAGGCTTAGCACAAGACACCTGAGGGCTGATGTGCACCACAAAGCGAGGACATCCCAAAGCAAGAGTGTTAGATCCAGCTGGGAACATCCTCCAGAGCACCCAGGAGAGGAGGGAATCTGCCAACGTCATTGAGCCAAGCAAGGAGCAACCCCTAGAGAGTGTGGGCTCAGCTCTTCCATCCCCTGCTCTCTCCAGCAGCCTTGGGTCTCTCTTCCTTGGCAGGAGATGTTTATTTTGCTTAAAGCTAAGCTCTGGGCACTGCAGGTCAAGAACTTCATTGCCTTCCCTGTTGCTCACAGGAACATTCACCCCAGTAAGAGATGAGGAAGGACTTGGCTCGAGTCAATCAAGAGGAACTTATCTTGCAGGCAATAAAGCAATAAAGACTCAGACATCTGCTGGGACTTGCCCAGGACCAGAGCTGGGTTCAGCAGCCAGGTCTGGACCTGGAGCTGCTTTGCTTCCCTTGAGGTGAGAGCTCTCCTTGCTCAGGCCCCAGCCCTGGATCTAATCTAGCTTCTAGCCTAGTCTCCTGCAGGAGAAGCTTCCCCTGGGATTGCTTCCATGAGAGGAAGAGCCAAGAGCTCTAGGAGGTGATGTCTTTGTGGCTCTGCTTGTCTCTCTCCCTCTCTAGCTCAGCTCCTGAGGAGCTCTCACCTTGTCAATGAAGGAAGCAAACTTGTTGTTGAGGCTCTTGATCTGCTCCTTCTCATCCTTCCGCACCTGGTGGATGTTTGGATCTATCTCCAGGTTCAGGGGTGCCAGAAGACTCTGGTTGATGGTCACTTCTTGGATTGCACCCACTCCAGGCAGGCTCCCAGCAAAGCCTGCAGGGCTCCTGACAGCACCCAGCCCTCCCCCAAAGCCAAGGCCACCAGCTCCTCCTCCAAAGCCAAGGCCACCAGCTCCTCCACCAAAGCCAAGGCCACCAGCTCCTCCACCAAAGCCAAGGCCACCAGCACCTCCTCCAAAGCCAAGGCCACCAGCACCTCCTCCAAAGCCATATCCACCACCTCCACCACCAAGACCAAGTCCAAGAGTGCCAGCAGCTCCAGCAGCACCTCCCAGGCCAGAGCCAGCAGCAGCTCCACTCCCAAAAGCAGCTCGGAAGCTGCTCCCGACACCAATGGATATCCTCTTGGTACCACCAAGGTTGTAGAGGCTCCTGCTGCCAAAGCCACCACCACCACCACCTCCTCCTCCTCCCATGAGCCTTCCAAAACCACCTCCAGCTCCTCCAGCTCGTGCCACGGACATGGAGCTGAAGGCAGTCCTGCTGCCACTGGGGATGATGGCTGAGGCTGTGCTGGAAGATCTCCCTCCACCTCCTGCCCGGAGGCTGAAGCTTTGCCTGTTCATCCCTGCAGGAGCTAGGAGCCTGGTGCTGGTGAGGAGCAGCAGACAGAGAGTTGGAGCTCCCTGCTAGGAGGGAGCAGGGGGATTGGCCTTTTATCCCCTGGGCATCTGGGCTTGGGTGTGTGGAAGTTCAGCGATCAAGCTGCTGCCCTGATGGTTTTGACATGCCAGGTGTCCAAGTGAGAGAGCTTGAACCCTGATGGCACCTGAGAGGCCTGGAGCTGCTCAGCTGGAAGGGTTAGGTAACTCCCTGCTTCCTGGCAGGGATTGCTCAGCCTCGGAGCAGAGCTACTGAGCTGCAAAGAGACAGAGATTTCAGTGAAAAAAGGCTGAAAATGGAGCAAGAGCTGCTGGGTTGCTCAGTGCTGCTGCAGGGGGAGGCAGAGCTGGCTGAGAGATCCTCTGGCTTCACCCCAGAGACAACACAGAGCCTAAAGCTGACCAGAGATCCCTCATGAGGCTTCTCCAGCTGCAAGGCAGAGGCTGAGTGTGATGCTCATGAAGCCTGACAGCTCTCCAGGGGCTGGTGCCTGTTCCTCTGGCTCTGTCTCCTGCTGCAGAGAGCTCCTGGCCCATGCTTTGTCCTCTGAGACACCTCAGATCCTGCTCACTCGGCTCCACTTTGGAATGTCACCTCCAGTATGGTGTGGGGAAGCTGGCCTGTGGCAGCTCTCCTAGGCTTCCTCTCCAGAGGGACAACTCCATCCCAGGCAAGGCTGCTGCTGGGCTGTCTCCTGCCAGCTGAGGCTGTGCTGGATGCATTTTTCATCTGGATTTCAAGCCCACAGCAGTGAGAGAGGCAGATCTCGTGCTCTGGGGCACAGGATCCCCTCCCTGTGTGCTGACCTGCCCCAGCTTCCAGCTCTTCCCAGCTCTGATCTCTTGCCAGGACCTTTCAACCTTTTCTGCCCAGAATGTTGCTGAAAGCAAAGATTTAAGCAGCGTGAGAACTTCTCCCACAAACTCTCCTTGGTTTACCTCCTGGAGTCCTTTAGGGGGGAAGAGCAGATTCCAGAGGCTGTGCTGACATCTCCTGGCACCTCAGGCTTGGTGGGACTGCAGACTTTGGAGTGTTTTGCTCTCCATGCTGAGGAGCTCAGGTGGTTTCCAGCTTGTTGTTCTCCTGCTGGCATTGCCCTTGCCGTGCACATGACTGGAGCCCAAAGCTCTTTGCAGGACAGGACTCTGCATGCCCTTCAAAACAGCTGAAAACCTCATTAAGTGTCAGCTCCAGCCCCACTGGCATCTCTGGAAGAAGAACTTAAGCAGGTGCTTCCCCTCCTGCCCAAGACAGGAGGGCAAGGACCTGATTCCCCTTGGCTAGTGCTGCCAGGCAAGTTCAGACCAGGAGAAGTTGGGTCACTCAGTGTCAAATTCCTGCTTGGCATGCCTTGGGTTTGCCTCTCCTTGGAGAATGTTGCTCTGAAGGTGGCTGGGATGTCACCTGGAATCCCCAAGGCTCCCCTGGGTGCCATGGGCAGCCTGGGTGTGGTGGCAGAGGGAAGTTCTCTTCATGCTTCCTTGAGCCCAGCGAAGGCAAATTGTCCTGAAGCTGCCAAACGAGTTGAGCTCAGGCAGCAGAGCTGAGAGGCTCTGATGGCATTAAAGGTGGGGTCACCCAGGAGGAGGGGGCACTTGTCATCTCTGGGCTCCCACACTCTCCTCCTCCAGCCCACCAGCTGTGCCAGGAATGGAGAGGCTGGGGAAGGATGCTCCAGCTCTTGGCAAGGCTGCTCTAGTGTCTGGAGAGGAGCTCTGGAGGCAGATGTGGCTCCAGACTGCTCCCCAAAACAAGCTGCTGGCCTTTTTCTCTCCTGATCTCCAGGAGGCTGCAGGGAACTGAGCTTGGGGTTGAGGAGGACAGGGCTGATGATGAAGAGAGGAAGAGCTTTGGTGTGCAGGGAGGTGATCAACAGAAGTGAGGAGCTGCTGGAAGCTTCTTTGGGTGTTTCTGCTGCTTATTTGCTTACAAATGAGACAAAGTCTGAGTCATGGGCATGGGGACAGAGGAGAGGAAGACATTAACCCTTTGGAGAAGCATCCTCTAGAGCCAGGAGGGTTTGGCCTTTCCAGCAAGGGCTGATCCATGTGGCTTTGAGCAACCTCCCAGCCCAGGCAGGTGTGGGAGCCTGAGCCCAGCTTCTGGGGCTGGGACAGAAGCAGAGGCAGAAGCTCAGGCAGTGGTGGCCCCAGCACCATCCCCATGGCAGGATGGACCAGGCCAAGGCTGGCAGGATGGCTGAGGCCATGGTGGCTGGGGCACACAAGCCCTGAGTCAGCAGTGCAGGCTAGGAAGCAGAGAGGCATGTTGGGGAATGAATGGCAGCACCCACACCCCAAGCTCCCTTCCCTGGGGTGACTTGTCCTGCCCACCCCTGAGCTGCTTCCCGGCTGGGGCAGGAGAGAGAGGTTTCTGCAGAGGGATGTTGTGTCAGGGACCTTGGAGCAGGGCCTTGTGGCTGTCCTGGCATCCAGCTGTGCATCCAGCTGTGCTGAGTGCCTTCACAGCCATCTCAGAGACCTCTCTGTGGGTCAGCAGCCCTGGGAAGCTGGAGACTCTCTCAGAGCTAAGGGAAGGGGCAAACTGCTCCCACCTCAAGATGATGGGAGAGGCTTTTCCCCTCCCTGCCTGGGGTGGGGATGTCCAGGCACATCCTACAGACTCTGCTTTCCCTGCAGGGTCCTGTGTTTTGGGGAAGATTGGGACGTTTGAGGAGGAAAGGTCCTGATGGAGCCTTTCTCTTGCTTCCTTGGGAGGTTAGCCTGCTCTAGTGAGAGGCTTCCAGGGCTGGGATTGGTCTCTTCCTGCTGAGCCTGAGCTCCTTCTCACTCTGTTCTTTCAAGGAGGACCCAGGTGCTGGTTTTGTTTTGTCTCCAGAGATCCCAAGGGAGCTGCACATCCTCCCCAGCAGCCACACAGCACAGCCCCAGAGCTCCTTGTGTCTCTAGATGGAGCAGCAGGGAGGAGAGCACACAAAGCAAAACCTTTGGAAGCTCCACTTGTTGGGAGCTACCAACCCTGCCCAGGTGGAGATTGGCCTGGGAGAAGTTCTCTGTGTGTTCCTTGTGGTGTCAGGGAGGGGAAATGAAAGCCTTGGAGCAAAGCATGGGTCATGCATGGAGTTTATTGCAGGAACAGCTGGAGGCTTGGAGAAGGAGAATCAGCTCTGGTGGCTGACACACTGAAAGCATTAGCTCTGTCTGCCTGGAACAGACACCCAGGGACAACAACTCATGCCATTTACCTACACGAGGAGGTAAGGTGCTCCTGGCTCTCTAATTAAACATCTGCTCTACCCAACCTGCTCTAGCAACCTGGGGCCAATTTACATCCCCAACTCTCTCCCAGACAGGAAAAATGGGATTGTTTTTCTCTCTGATGTCGTTCAAGGAGTTAAACACCAGCTGTGGCTCTCTTGGGGTAATTAAATTGTGGCTTCTCTCTCCTTCAGAAGTTGGGATGAGCAAATCCTTCATCCTTTATTGCAAGAGCTGCACCAGGGAGAGCAATTCCCTGCTGGAACAGGGTCAGGCAGAGAGGTTGGGGTGGTAGCCCCGGGGATGGGTGAGACAGGTCTGGGCTCTCTGAAGGGAGAACCTCACCTAGCTGAGGCCACGAGGGGAGGAGGTTGCTTTCCCCTTCCCTTGAGAAGGACACTCAGGAGCAGGAAGGTTCTGAGCAAGCACAGAGCCCTGGGCAGAGCAGACTAAG
>VWZO01003734.1:7740-29760 GCA_013396975.1 Bucco capensis | reverse complement strand
CCCTCTGCACCCATGGGGAGAGCAAAGGGACAAAGCTCCCCTCTGCACCCATGGGGAGAGCAAAGGGACAAAGCTCCCCTCTGCACCCATGGGGAGAGCAAAGGGACAAAGCTCCCCTCTGCACCCAGCCTGTGTCTCACTGCCTCTCCCTTGCCCCGTGGGGTTCTACCATCCGTGGGCTGCTGCTCCTACCTGCTCTCCTCTCCTTCCAGCAGGGTCCTGTAAGTGGCAATCTCAATGTCCAGGGCTAGCTTGACGTTGAGCAGCTCCTGGTAGTCCTTCAGCAAGCAGGCCATCTTGTCCTTGGCTTGCTGCAGGGCAGTCTGCAGGTCGATGAGCTTCTGCCTGGCATCCTTGAGGGCACAGTCCCCTCGCTGCTCGGCGTCACAGATGGCTGTCTGCAGAGCCGCGATCTGGGGACAGCGAGGGACAAGGAGGGGACAGGGGTGGCCTTAGGAGACATCATCTCCACAGGGCTGCTCAAGAACCCTCTTGTTCCTCAGCTAGGAACTGCCAGAGAGCCTAGGTTTAGGCTGGAGATGTGGTGGCCAAGGTGGGATGGAGGGAGGGGACCTGTTGGCTTCAGCCCAGGACATAAGCAGGAATAAATCTATCAACAGCAGAGCAGAACTACAAGCAGAGGCTGGGGCTGGGGCTTCTTTGCAGCTCAGCAAGGTAGGAGCTGAAGGCCTTTGCTGGAGAAGCTGCAGAGCCACTGCCCCTGCAGCAGCCAAGCCTTCTGCCCTACCTGCTTCTTGACGTTATCCGACTCGCACTGCAGCTTCTGGATCATCCTGTTGAGCTCAGCTATCTCGCTCTGGTTGTTCCTCAGGTCATCACAGAACTTGCCCCTGCTGCTGTGGAGCTCCTCCAGCTGTTGGGCAGCAAGAGCAGGAAGGTTAGTGGTGCCTGCAGCATCCCTTCCAGGGAAGGTGGAGACTCTGCAGAGCCCAGGGAAGGACCTAGACATGACCTCAGCCCAGACAAGGCCATGGTCCTGGGTAGATCCTGAGCCCTTTGGGGAGGGGATGCTGCTGCTGCTGGGTGTGCAGAGAGGAGACCTCAAAAGCCTCAAAGCACAGCTTGCAGGTGGAAGGTTGAGGGGTGCTGTGACCTTCTTCAGCAAAGCACGGGGCACACACATTCTGGGCTTGGTGGCAGTTGTCTCATGAGGGATAGAAATGGTGCTCAGCTGCTCTGTTGGCCAAGGCATTTCATTGCCATCTGGGCTGGTGGTGTGCATACTCACTCTGGTTTGGTAGAAAGCCTCCACCTCAGCCTTGCTCTTCTGGGCAATCTCCTCATAGCAGCATTCCACACTCTTGATGATTCCTTCCATGTCCAGGTCCCTGCTGTTGTCCATTTGCACGATGACAGAGGTGTCACACAGCTGGCAGTCCAGCTGAGCTCTCTCCTGCAAGAGTCACCCCAGCTCAGTCCTCTGCCCTCCAGCCAGGCAGAGCCAGGAGGCTGGAGGAGGTTCTCCATTGACCCCCAGCTAGAGCAAAGCCTTCACCAGCTGCTCACTCCTTGCCAGCAAGAGCTGACACCTCTTTTGGTGGCACAGGATGGGATTGCTGCATGCAGCTCCCTGAGGAAGGGTGAGCAACCCTGCTGGAGCAACAACCTTCACTGCAACTTGGTCTTTGTGGCTGCATCAGCAGTTCCCTGGGCTGAGAAGCCCTCAGGTCAAGAGCTTTGGGCCTACAGGCACCTGGGACATGTCTGGCTAGAAGAAATGCAGATCCAGGCTGTCCTTGTCTCTTTTGTTGACAAAACTTGCTACGTTTGCCACAAAAGTGCTACTTTCACCCCAATATTTTGACTAACGTGACTTACTGAGCCAAGAGCTACAAATGCTTGGGTTAGGAAGAGTGAGATGTGCCAGTGGTTCCAGGGAGGGTTTGGAGCTTTGCTATGCAAAAGAACAACCCAGAATGCTCTTTTTCATCCCAAAGGGTGTTGCAGCAGTGATGACATCCAAGAGAGAGATTTGGGGATGAGCTGTGTGCACTTGTGGAGCTCAGGAGCTCTTACCTCAGCATAGATGCACTTGAGGAACTCGAGCTGCTGCCGCAGGAGCCCAACCCTCACCTCCAGCTCCTCCTTGGTCAGGTACAGACAATCCACATCCTGCAGAGACACAGGCACTCAGTCAGAAAGAAGAGCTGTGGCCAAGCCCACGGCTTCTGCTAGACCTGGAGGAAAGCTCCCTGCATCTGGATGATAGAGACCTCTTCCAAGCCAGCCCTTAGGACCAGCTGCAGGAGCTCACAACCAGACCAAGCTTCTCCTTGGCTTGCCTCTGCTTTTGGGGCTCCTCCATCACAACCTGGGTGCTGTCACAGAGCCAGGACTCCCCATTTCCCTCCCTGGCCCCCTGCCCAGGTTTTTCCCCCCCCCTCAGCTGGTGGGGGTTCACCTTCTCTCACCTTCTTGAGCACCACAAACTCGTTCTCGGCAGCCGTGCGCTTGTTGATCTCATCCTCATACCTGCAGGAGGGAAGGAAGTGGGAGGATGCTCAGCCCCATTCCCACCACCCTGCTGACCAAAGCACAGCATGGAGCTGTGATTCAGAGCAGAGCTTCTCCCTGCTTGCTCTTCCTCTCCTCCTGGCTGGGCTTTGCTCAGCACTGCCAGCAGATCCACAGCAGCAGCAGCAGCAGAGGCTGGGCTGGCACTAAATGAGCCCAAAGCACTAGGAATGCAAGCTCTGTGCCTCAGCTGAGGACTTGGATTGCTCCTTCCAGCCTGTGTGATGTTCTTGTGGAGCACCCAGGGCTCTTCTCGGAGTGGTTGTGAGGAGACTGTGGCCAAAAAGCCCCAAGGGAGGTCAGGAGCTTGAGCAACCTCTGAAACTCCAAGGTGGAGGGAAGGCAAGTGCCTGATGAGCAGGGAAACTGGGACTTTGGGAAGGACTTTCCCAAGGTGAGTCTCAGAGCCTGACCTCCTTGTGCTGGCTCAGCAAGAACCAACACCTGAGACGTGTGACTGCAAGGTCTCTGGAGCAGGGATCACTCTCTTATCCCCAACCACCAAGTGTCCTGCTCCATGGCTCACAGGAGCTCCTGGGAAGCTCTCAAGGACTATCTGTGGCTCAGATTATAGAAAAGAGTGCCACATTCCCTCTGGAAAGCCCAGAGGAGACAACATGGAGAAAGCAGGAGGTGAAGACAAAGAAGCTGAGGGTTTTGTGGCACATGAGCTTTGGGAGAGCCACAGGCCCAGATGGTTTGATCTGGCAAAGCATGGTGGTGAGCAGCAGGGAGAGGAGCAGTGGCTCCCTGTCCCTCTCCCTGGGCAAGAGCTCTCCCTCTCCATCACAGCAGTGGCACCTCAGGCCAGGAAGCCAGCTCCTGTCCTCCTCCTCCTCCCTGTGCCCTAGTTCTTGGAGCCAGCCAGTGCACTTGTGTTGGTTTGAGGGTCAGGAACAGCAAGCCAGGCCACCAGAGCCCTGCAGCTTCTCTCCACCTCCTACTTACTTGCACTTGAACTCCTGCACCAGGTCCCTGAGGCATCTCTCCTCGTTCTCCAGCCGCTCACGCTCGCCCAGCACACACTCCAGCTGCTTCCTCAGGCTGCAGATGAAGTTCTCAAAGACAGGCTCCAGGTTTCTCCTGGAAGCTGGCAGGACATACTGCTGCAGCAGCTCCCACTTAGTGGTCAGCACCTTGTTCTGCTGCTCCAGCAGCCGCACCTGAGGGAGCAAGCAGGGCTGGGAGTCACACCACCTCCTCCTTGGCCCAGGCCAAGGTGCTCTGGGCTCCTCCACTCCCAGGAGGGAAAAGTGAGAATGAAATGTGAGATGCAAATGGCTAGGAGCTGGTTTCTCAGCAGCCTAGGTGAGGCCAGCATCTCCTGGGAGCTAAAGCTGCTCCCAGGCAGGACTCGTAGCACAGGCTGAGCAACACTGGAGGCTTGGCTCTGCGTGGAGGCCAATCCTCTGTTTAAGCAAATCTCAGCTCAGCCCAACAGCAGATCCTCATCCCCCCCTGCCATCTGTCTGCTGGAGCATCCCCTGCCTCCCCAGAGGAGTCCTCATGGCACTTGAAAGCTCCCAGCAGGGTCTCATTTGGATGCATCTGATTGAAGTTCTAAGCAGGAATACTTATCATGCCTTTCACTTGGAGATTAAAGAGCTCTCCAGCCCTTGAGAATCTTCAAGGATCATGAATAAGTCATTTGTCAGATGGGTGGGAGCAGAGCTGCTCCTCTTAGGTGGGGTTGGGTTTGGTTTGGTTCCTCCAGCTGCACAAGGAAAAGCAAGATCAGAGAGAGCAAAGATTTCTCTGCTGCTTGCAAAACCATTTCCTGTAGGACTCTGATCAGTAACCAAGCCCTTGGACAACAATGAGGAATTGCATCTGCTTAGGAAACCACCAAACCATTTCATTCAGGGACTGGAAGGACAAAGGAGATCAAATGCTTCATCTCCACCTCCCCACACCTCCTCCAGGAAGCACCCAGCCTGTTCTGGAAGCACAGAAGCCCTTGGAGCTCACAGAGGTGTGATGGTGACACCAGACTGGACATCTGTGACAAAGCTTTGCCTGTGTACATGTCTGGGTCTCCATCCCTTGTCCCACAGGTTCTGATCTCCTGCATCCCTGGTGCTGCTCCTGCTTTAGCTACTCAGCAGGTTGGTGACCATCAGAAGGTAAAACAGCAGCACAGTTGCCTTAGGGCAAGGCTGAAATCCCAGCAGCCTCCAGCTCAGGAGCAGCAGCAAGGAGAGCACCGAGGAGGCAGGAGAAAGCTCTCCAAGGCTGTCCCTGGGCAGCAGCTCTCACCTTGTCGATGAAGCAGGCGAACTGGTTGTTGAGGTTCTTGATCTGCTCCTTCTCGTGGGTCCTCACTTGGCACTCCTCAGGGTCCACCCCCACGCACAGAGGCTTGAGGAGCTCGGGGTGGATGCTGACTCCCCGGATCCCTTCTGACCTCCCCGCTCCTCCGTAGCCTGCCACGGCCACGCCGTCCCCGAGCCCGCGGTAAGCTGCCAGGCCCCCGTAGCCCGCGCAGCTGCCGAAGGAGAGCGTGGGGCCCATGGTGAAGCGAGCTCCGTAGGCCAGGCCGCAGCGGCCCACGCCAGCCCCGTAGAGCCCCGGGCGGCAGCTGCCCCCGAAGGACATGCGCTGGCCCCGGCCCAGGTCGCACACGCTCCTGCTGCTGAAGGCTCCCACGCCGCAGCGGCGAGCTGCAGGTGCACACAGCGATGCAGAGCTGCTGCTGCCCCTGCCCAGCGCGCACACGGCTGAGGCTGAGGAGAAACCTCTGCGGCCCAGCACCGAGCCGGAGCTGTAGCACTGTCGACTCATGGAGGCAAAGCGGGATGAGAGCACGAGGAGCGAGGAGAGCCAGAGCAGGAGAACTCCTGTAGCTCCTCCGAGGCAGAGCCCTGCTCCTTATATACATTCGAGGAGGTGCCTGAGATGCAAAAAGCTTCATTTCTCGGCTGGGTTTGGCCTGCCTGGCAGCAAGGAATGGCTTCCAACCTTCCCAAGCCACAGCAAACGCTGCCCTCGCAGGAGAAATCATGGGGAAATTCAAATAAACTGCTTTGCTTGCAAGCTTCAGTGGCAGGACTTATATTTTACTTAATTAATCTGCTTCCTTATTGTGTAATTACAGCTCAGCAGCATCAGCCAGGGGTTGCTTGGTGGTTTTATTCCTGCCTCGTTGAGGCTTGGGTTTCACCACCGTGGTGTGGGACCTCCTGGGGAAGGGAAGGTCATGGGGATGCCACCTGCTCCTGCACGGGCTCTGCTCTGGAGCACTGAGCAGTGGCCATGGCGAAGGACAAAGGGCTGGAGCTCTCAGGAGCCTTGTCCTGAGCATCTCCTCCTCCACCTCCTGGGCTCTGGGGAGGTGCCTGGGCTGCAGCTCCCAGGAGTGGAGCAGGATGGGGCTGGTGGCTGAGGGAGCATGGTGCTGAGGATGAATCTGGGCCTGGGCCTGGGTGGGGAAATGGCTTTCGACCAAAAGAAGGAGATTTAAACTGGATAGAGGGAAGAAATGTTTCACCCTTGGACCAGCAAGATGGGAGATGTCCCATCCCTGGAACCACTCCAGGTCAGGTTGCTTGGGGCTGTGAGCAGCCTGCTCGAGTTGGGGATGCTTGCACTAGAAGACCTTTAAAATCCCTTCCCACCTCAAAGTGTTCTGTGGATGCTCTGGGGGGGTTCATGCCCCTGAAGCTGAGGCAAGGCTCCAGGTGCATGTCTGGGAAAGGTCCTGGGCCTGAGCAGTCCTTGGACTCTGGTGCCTTCCACAAGGCTGATGCCTTTGAGACTGAGATGCAGCCAGGTGCATTGGGATAAATGAATTCTGCTCAAGAGCCTCACTGAAATCTGGGACCTGTTCTGCCTTCCTTGCAGACAGGGAGAGCCTGGGGCTTCTCCAGCCTCCAGCTGTGCCAATCCAGCCATCCCACTCTTCCAGACCCAATCCTGGGAGAAGAGAGCTGGCAGGACCTGGCCAGGCTGGCAGATTGTGTGGCTCCTTGTGAAAGGGACCATGAGGTGACCCTTGGGATGGCTAAGGGAGGCCCTGGGGCATCTCCCTCAGGGCTCCTGGGTCCTCCACAGGTTGCTCTTCCCTGTCCCTTAACTGCAGCTCCATTGTGCTCCCACATCAAAGCAGCTGCTGCATTTGTGGGGACCAGGCTAGAGATGATGGTCTGGGCTACTTCTGTTGCCCCTGGGCACCTCTCCTGGCAGTGCTCACCCTCAGCCTGGCTTCTCCCTGCCTCTTTGTGCTGCTCTGGGGCAAAGGGATGGACAAGATAGCTCCTGAGCTTGGTCCCAGGCTGTGTTCAGAGCTCTGGTGCTCAGTGCCCCTGCTCCCAGCTGGGTTTGCAGTGCTGCCAGGTGAGCTCAGCCCACAACCTCTGCTTCACCCTGCTTGTTTGCCACCTCCTTTTGCAAGAGGCAAATAAGCTTTGCAGCAGGGCCAGGAGTGTCCACCTCCTCCCTTGGCAGAGGCACTCACAAGGCATCATCTGGGCTAGCTCCTGGACCATTAGGGCTCTGAGTAATGGAGATGGCATTAGGGTGACAGTGGCATGAGGAAAGCACAGCAGCCAGCACCAAGCTCTGGCAATTGCCACTGGAGAAGGAGAGCAAGCACATGCCAAGGGCTCCAGGTCTGCTCTGGAAGCATCTTTCTGGGGAGAGGTGAGTGATCCTTGTCCAAAGCAGCTGTGGGAAGGAGCCAGAGCAGGGTCTGAGGTTGGGAATTCTGCTGGGCTGTATCCCAGGACACTTGGCTCTTCTCTGCTGAGAGGAGATGCTCTCTGCTTTCTCTCTGCACCAAGGCAGCCAGGGATGTCCTGAGGGCAAGGGAGCTCCTGGCTCCCAGCTCCAGCTCTGGGTGAGCCAAGAGTGGCCCAGAGTGCATGGAGACTGTGCCAGAGCTCATCTGCAGCTGGAGGCAAGCTCTGCACGAGCAGGCACAGAGCTTACATCAGGCAGGAGGTTGTTTTCTGAAGTCCCCAGAGCTGGAGGGACAAGGCCATGATCCAGCAGCAGAGCTGCAGGCTCCTAGCAGCCTCAGCACAACAGAAGGGCCAAGATTTGCCAACAATGCTGTGGCTGGCAGCAGCTGCTCATGAAGCTTCCCAGGTGGACAGCAGGGAGAGCTTGCAGAGGACATGCCTATTATCTTAATGAAAGCTTGGAGTCACTTCAGTGAGTCATTTTGTCACCAAGAGGCACAAAAAAAAAGCCCCAAAGCCTTGGCCTGGATCTCTGCACAGGTGCCTGAGCTCTGCCTGGGGCTTGTGTCCCTCTGCTGAAGCAGAGATAAAGAGAAGCCTTTGTCCTCCAGGAGCCTCCAGCAACTTCTACTCATCCCAGCCCCAAAGCTCAGGAGCTCCAGAGCCAGCCAAGGCTTGGAGAGCAGCCAGCTGGGACTTGGGCCACCACAGCCCCAGCTCAGTGTCACCTCCACTGCCACCAAGCCACACCTTCAGGGACATCAAGGCAAGCAACGGTGAGGATTCTCCCTCTGGACTGGGAGCCTGTCCTGCCAAAGGCTTTCCTGCCCCAGCTGTGGCCTCCAGAGCTGCAGAGCCAACCTTTGCTCTCACTCTTCCTGAGGTCCTTCCCTTCACTCCCTGACCTGATTCTACTCTCCTAGGAAAGTCTCTCTTCCATGGCTGGGGATGTGCTGGCACCTGGGAGCCTGGGCTGCAGGAGGCCCTAGAGCCCAGGAGCTGGAGAAGGAGCAGGGAGAGGTGGCAAGGAGCAAGCTCTTCCCCAGTGTGCCAGCAGGACTGCTGCAGGAGCAGAGGAACCAACCTGCAGCTCCAGAGGAACCTCAGGACTTGCTGAATTGTCCTGAGGGAAGCCTGCAGCCAGCTGATGCTGAGGCACCAGCTCCCTCCTCCTCCTCTCCCTGGGATGAGGAGATTCACCTGGGCATCTCCAGTGTAAGTGCTTCCCCTCCCCAGGGCTTTCCCTTGCTTCTTGTCACTGTGTGGTGGCTTTTCCTCCCTGAGGACCCAAGGGGTGGGTGACCTGCCTGCTGGCCACTGCCTGTGCCACCAGAGCCCAGCAAGCACCTGCTTCTCCTCTCCTCTCCTCCATCCAGAGAGGGAATCCCAGAGAGCCAGAGGCAGCTTGGTGCCCACGAGCTCCAAGAGCCTGGGCTGCTCTTTCTCCAGGGTGTTTCTCTCTGCAGGTAGTGGCTTTGCTTTCCCTTTAATTACTGAGCAGGACAGCTGTGGCTTTGTCCTCATTGCAGCCCAGGCCTGGGGAACACCCACGCTGTCCCCAGCAGGTCACACCTGCTCGGGGTGACTCCTTTCAAGTGACTCCAAGAGCAGATGATAAAGAGAAGCAGAAGCTTGGGCTAATTGCCTGCTGCTCTGCAGAGGCTCAGCATCTCCTTCCCACCCAAGCCTTTCATCTGTGGCACGAGCTGCTGGCCTCAGCTCCCGAGCTGGATGCTGAGGGGCAGAGCTTGCTTCTCAGTGCCTTTGGCTCCAGAGCTGCAGGAGCAGCCTCAGCTGGCAGAGATTCTCCTGCTTTGCCCTTTGTGTCTGTTTAGTGTCTGCTCTGCATGGCAAGGGAGCTGGCACAGGTCCTCACAGCCTCTCTGAGGTCACCTCTGGGCTCTTGCAGAGCTGCTCCTGGCCCAAGCATCCAGCAGCTGATGGCTCTGCTTGCTGCTCCCAGTGCTGCCTGTGTCCCACCAGTTGTCATGGGCATGCTGCAAAGCTTCTGCCTGAAGGCTGCAGGTGCACAGTGAGCTCCCCTGGCCTGGGCCAAGAGCAGAACTCATCCTCCAATGTCACTCTTGGTCCTGCAGCTCCCCTCTGACCTGCAGGGAGTCAGCAGCCAAGCCTGCTTGGACACTGCCATGGTCATAGCTGCATGAAAGAGCTTCTCCTCCCAGCCCTGCCCCAGAGGTGCTTATCTTCTCCTCCTGTCAGCCTCTAATGTTCACCTTGCTGCTGCTTCCCAGGTTGCAATTAGAGCTTCACCCAGGGAGGGTTGAGGAGATGAGTGGTGCTCTGTAATTCTGCAGGGGCAGAGCCAGGCAGAAGCTGTGTGTGTGATGAGAGTGTCTGCCCAGGCAGGGTGGACTCTCTGGCGTCTGCCATGGGGATGTGTCCCTGCCCCAGGGCTGCCTGAGGGCCAGGACAGGTCTCCCTGGGGCACTCAGGGCCAGGCCTTGGTGCTAAAGGATGTGAAGCACCTGCTGGAGATGCTCTTTGCTTTCCATGAACTGAGCCAAGCTTGGATCCCACCCTGTGCTGCCCAGGAGATCTCACAGCTCATCCCTTTGCCTTTCAGGTGACACTTGGTCAGCCCTGAAGCCACCCAAGGAAAGGTTTGGATGTCTGAGGTTCCTGTGGCTCCAGCAGCCCATGGAGCCCAGTGCTGGCTTCTAGCTCCATTCAGCTCTGGGGCAGGGAAGGAGCCAACCCAGGCATTGAGGTTCCAGCTGGGAATGAAGCTCCAGGCTGGCCAAGCTGTCCTAGAGGACATGTGGCAGTGCTCAGAGCTGCTCTGGAGGCCTCTGGCAGACTTTGGGATCTTCTGGGCTAGAGAAGATGACAGAAGGCTTTGGGTGGGAAGGCACCTTGCAGGTTCTCTGCTTCCAAGCTCCTGCCCTGGGCAGAGAGAGCTGACAGCTGGGATGGCAGCAGGAGCTCAGGGAAACACCTCTGGAGTCCCAACCTCTGCCTCCCCCACAGCTGCCAGAGCTTCTCCTTCTCTAACCTCTTCAACCTCTGGCTCTGGAAGAACTTGGAGAGCAAACATCTACTTCCAAAGCAGTTTATTGAGGGGCAGGGAGAAGCTGGAAGTGTGGGCAGCTGATGAGAGGAGCTCCATCCATGGGAGTGCCACAAGAGCTCAACACAGCACTTTTGTGCCCCAGCAACTTCCTTTGGTGTTCTGAGGGGTGGGGATGGGGATGGGGATTGGGATGGGGAGGGGGGAGCTCTTCTACAAGCCAGCAGCACTTGGACCCAGCCACCCCTAGCATGCAGAAGCAAATCAAAGGACTATGTAGTCATCTGGAAGCAAATGACTCCCCAGGAGGCCTAAGGCAAGCAGCAGGTGCTTGGGAAGCTGAAGCTGTTTGATGTCTAAGCTCAGGGTTTGCAGCTCAAGTGTCTACTTTGGCAGGAAAAGAGTGATGTTAGTTAAAAACCCCAAAGGAGCTTGCTCTTTGGGTGCTGGGGAAGGTCCAACCTCCCTCTGGAAGGCTTCAGGAGGAGCTGGGAGACAAGGAGGTGTTTGCTAGGTTAATGGAGCTGCTGAAAGCCAGAGGGAGAAGGCAGCAGAGCAGGCAAAGCCTTGAAGCTCTGAAGGCCTAGGCAGTGTCAGCTCAGCACTGGGAAGCACCTGCTGGACAAGCTGGGGAGAGGTCTCCAGGCTGGGGAACATCCCTTGTGGGATCTACCTGGGGCTCATGAACGTGGGGATGGGCTTGGTGCCCAGGGCTGGCTACTAGTGGCCAGAGGACCTCTCCTGCTTGGTGTGTGTGCTAGGAGCTGCCCCTCTGAGCATCATCCCCCTGCCAGCTCTAGGGCACCACGCAGGGCTCTTGGACCACCCTGAAGTTGCCCACCACCCCACTGGGGCAACTCACCACCTCGGGGCTGTTAGCAAGCACCACGGGAGAACCTCCCAGCTGCCTGATGACACAGCCTTGGCTGCCAAAGCTGAGCACCCCCCCGGGCTGGCAAGCCCCCACCCTGGCAGCCCGGGCTGGGTATCCTCCGCTGCGGGAGCTGAAGCCTGCCCCAGCCTTGCAGCTGAGCCCTGCAGCCTGGCAGTAGAGCTCTGGCACACAGGGCTTGGCCCCAGAGCTCAGGAGCCTTTTGGGGTGCAGCCCAGCACTCCTGGAGCTGAAGGCCTGTGAGCTGTGTCTCCCCACACGTCTCCCCACGCTGCCATAGCCGCAGGCTGCTCCGCACTCCTCCGGCCCCGGGAAGCCACTGCTCACCACAGCTGCAAGAGAGCCAGGGCTCAGGGGCTTGGCACAGGGAAAGCAGCAGCATCTCCAAAGGCTAACTGCTCCAGCAGAGACACAACCAACCCAACCTGAGTGCCTCTGCATTGCTCCAATGGATCCCAGCTCCCTCCTGCTCCTCTCTCCCTGTGTCCCACCACATCCCTCCCAGCATCTCCCTCTTTCCTCAGCCTTCTGCTGGCACAGCCTTGCCCAGCTCCAATGGATCTGAGCTCCTCTTTCCCTGTGTCCCACCACATCCCTCCCAGCATCTCCCTCCTTCCTCAGCCTGCTGCTGGCACAGCCTTGCCCTGCTCCAATGGACCAGAGCAGCTTTGCTGCTGTGTCCAACCACATCCCTCCCAGCATCTCCCTCCTTCCCCAGCCTGCTGCTGGCACATCCCTGCCCTTGGTGCCTTCTCCAGAGCAGCTTTGCTGTTGCCTCCAGGAGGAGGAAAGGCTCCTGGAGTTGACCTTCCTCCCTCCATCCTTTTGTGTGTGACAACCAGGGCCAGCTGAGATTTGGGGGACAAAAGCTCCCAGATCAGCCTGAGCTGAAGGGGAAAAGGGAGGCAGGGGCAGGAGGAGCAGAGAGGTCACACTGCTCCATGGACTTCCAAGCTTACCATGAGAAGCTCTCATGGCTGAGAGCTCCCAGGATACTTACAGACACTCACTGGGTTCCCCACACATATCCTGGGAGGGGAGAGAAGAGAAGAAGAAGTCATCCCACTGACCAGCTGCAGGCACACTGATAGCCCTGCCCCTGCCCATGACCTCCAGCCAGCCTTCCAGCCCACTCATTCCCTTCTCCCAACAGCTCTGCCTTATCCCTGGGGCAGGAACTGCTTTTGCTGGCCCAAGGGTGGCCTGGGTCCAGCCAGCTCTCCAGCCCCAGTGCCTGTGAGCTCCTGGAGCTGGCCAGAGATCTCCATCACCCACCTGCTCTCTTCACCCTCCAGCAGAGTCTTGTAGGTGGCAATCTCGATGTCCAGGGCCAGCTTGACATTCAGCAGCTCCTGGTAATCCCTCAGCATGCAAGCCAGCTCATCCTTGGCCTTCTGGAGGGCATTCTGCAGCTCCACGTGCTTCTCCCGGGCATCCTTGAGGGCACAGTCCCCACGCTGCTCCACGTCACAGATGGAGGTTTGCAGGCAGGACACCTGTCAGGAGGAGAGGACAACAGTGCAGGTGTCTTCAGGGCTTGATTTCCTCATTCCTGGACATTCTGCTCCTCCAACCCTTGCTTTCCACTCACTTGTCACCTCTACAGTGCCCAGAGAAGGTCTGAGGCCTAGCACAGGCTAAAGCATCACCTTCTCCAGGTCTGAGCCCTTGCAGCTCTCTCTGGGGCTCTCCTACCTGCTTCTTGACACTCTCCAGTTCACACTGCAGCTTCTGTATCATCCTGGTAAGCTCGGAGATCTCACACTTGTTGCTCTGAAGGTCATCACAGTACTTGCCTCTCTTATCCTGAAGCTCCTGGAACTGGAAGCAAGGATGAAGCCAATCCTCATGGAGGATCTGCTCAGTGGGGCAGGCAGAGCCTCAGCTTGCTTGCTGCTTACTCACCCTGGTCTGGTAGAAAGCATCAACCTCTTCTTTGCTCTTCTGGGCTATCTCCTGGTACCAGCACTCCACGTTCCTGATGATGCTCTCCATGTCCAGCTCGCGGTTGTTGTCCATCTTGACGATGACTGAGGTGTCACAGAGCTGCCGATCCACCTGGGCTCTCTCCTGCAGCAGGGGCAAGGCCTTGCTCACCTGCTGCCAGCTCGAGGGCCCAGGGAGCCCCAGTGCTCAGCTGGAGGACCCAGCAGTGTCCCTCAGCTTGGCTCAGCAGCACAGTGGCCACAGCAAGGGCAAGGATCCTGAGTGCCCTAGCCTGTGGCTTCCTCTCCTCTGCAGCTGCTCAAGGACAAGCTTCAGCTGGGAGCAACTCCAGCTCTGAGCACAGAACTCCAGCTGGAGCAAGCAGCCAGGCTCTGCTCTCCTGGCAACACAGCAAATCCACTCCTGGAGCTGCCTTCAGACAGGGAACCAGCCTAGTGCCAGCTTAATGAGCTTAGGGAATGTTCTCTCAGCCTTGCCTGTGTCCCAAGGGAGCTGTGGAAATGTGGAGCAGCTGAGGGATGAGACAGAGCCACCAGAGAGCCTGGGACAGGGCAGAGGAACTCACCTCCTCAAAGACACATTTCAGCAGCTCCAACTGCCTCCTGAGCAGATCCACCTTCACCTCCAGCTCCTCCTTGTTCAAGAAGATGCAGTCTGCATCCTGGAAGAGAGCAGACAGGTTCCAGCCCAAGCTCCTGGAGAGCACTGGAGCAGCAGCCAGAGCATCCAACAGGTCTGAGCAGGCTCTCAGCACAAGGTGAGTCAGGATGCCCTAATGTCTGCTGAAGGAAAACAAACCCACTGCAACATCCCTCAGAGGAGTTAGTTCATTACTGAAGACCTCTCCACCAACTCAGAGTTGACTAATGAGCATTCAAACCTCATTTGGTTAATATTTCTTCAAATGACTTGTGCTTTTCTGATGTCCAAGAATAAAGGATGTGGAGAGACAGGCAGAAAACCACCAGTGCCCCAGGCACCAGCTCGCCCAGCCTGACCTCTCCCACCCTCCCACTCCACCTCAGGCCTCTTGCTGATGTAAGCTCTGAGGAGACATCCTCCTCGCTTCCCACTTTGCCCCTGCCTCTCTGCAGACCTCCCTCCTCCTCCTCAGTGCCAGCTGTGTGCTAACAATGCACCATTTCAGCCACGATTGACCCCAAAAAGCCCTGCTGGAGGGGCAGGGATGGCTGCCCTCAGAGCTCCTCACCTTTTTGAGTGCCACAAACTCGTTCTCCACAGTGGTTCTTCTGTTGATCTCCTCTTCATATCTGTTGGGGAAGGAGAAGACAAAGGGCTGAGGCTCTCAGAGACATTGCCATTAAGCACCCAGGTGGAAATTACAGCCTGGGCTTGCTCAGACACTGCCAGACCAGTGTCTGGAGACCATCCCAAGCTCAGCAGGTTCCCCATTACCAATGCAAAGAGCATGCGAGCCAGACAGAGGAATGTGGCACGTCTGGCAGAGGTTTGCCTGAGAAGCAGCAGAGGAGGGGAGCAGTGCCAGGGCTGCAGGAGCCCTGGAGCTCCTTACTTGCACTTGAACTCCTCGACCAGCTGGCTGGTGGCACACTCCTCAGTGCCCAGCTTCTGCTTCTCGCCCAGCAAGCAGTCCAGGCGCTTGCGCAGCTCGCAGATGTAGCTCTCAAAGTAGAGCTCCAGGTTCTTCCCTTTCTTGGGCAGCACATACTGCTGCAGGAGGCCCCACTTGGTCTCCAGGACTTTGTTCTGCTGCTCCAGGAACCGCACCTGCAGGCCCAAGAAGGGAGAGAGCCTTTGGGCAAAGGGAGGAGGTCACTGGGGAGATGCAGGAGAGGAGCGAGGGGGGAGATGCTACCAAAGCTGTGGAGTTCTCTGCCCTTGTTTGGAGATCTGCAAGTCAGATGTTGGGAATGTTGAGAGATCTCCAAGTCACTTGTGTATGATTTAGGGATCTCAGAGTCACTTATCTATGATTTAGAGATCTCAGACTCACTTATCTATGATTTTAGAGATCTCAGACTCACTTATCTATGATTTAGAGATCTCAGACTCACTTATGTATGATTTAGAGATCTCAGACTCACTTATGTATGATTTAGAGATCTCAGACTCACTTATCTATGATTTTAGAGATCTCCAGATTCACTTATTTATGATTTAGAGATCTCAGACTCACTTATCTATGATTTTAGAGATCTCAGACTCACTTATCTATGATTTAGAGATCTCAGACTCACTTATGTATGATTTAGAGATCTCAGACTCACTTATCTATAATTTAGAGATCTCAGACTCACTTGTGTATGATTTAGGGATCTCAAAGTCACATTCCTGAAGGGTTCAGAAACTTCTTTCTAGAGGCAATGTCTTTCTCTGCCTCTCAGACCAAAGAGCAGAGGTGAAGTTGCCTCTGATGTCGTTCAGATCAGGTTGAGTCCCCACAAGGTGGAAGATGTTTGTCTCTGTGGTTTTTTGGGGGGATCCAAGGTGACAGCTCAGAGTTAGCTATCTAACATCTAGCTGCCTGCACCAAGATGAACTTCCTTGGCCTTCAGGAATGGTTTTGGAAGAGTCTATCTAGAGACAAAGAAGGGAAAGGTCTAACCCAGGACCAAGAGGTGATCTCGTCAGGACTCTAACTTGTAGCTGAGCTACAAATTGGCTGCAGTGAGAGGCACAGAGTGAACCATGCAATGGTTAGACTTGGCAGGGACCTTCAGAGGTCCAAAATCCCAGCCTGCAACTGAAGGTAGCCAGAGAGAAGACACCTGCCAGGAAGGCCAGAGCCAGCGTGGCCAGCATGCAAGCAGATGGGGTGGGAATGAGCCCTCAGCTGCTGCTGGAGCTCTGGCTCTCTGGGACCCTTGGCTGGAGCCAGCGCTGGGGCTGAGCTCTGCACTCACCTTGTCGATGAAGCAAGCAAACTGGGTGTTGAGGCTCTTGATCTGCTCCTTCTCCTGGCAGCGGATCTCATGCTCCAGAGGGTCCACCCCCACGCACAGAGGCTTCAGGAGCCTCTCATCGATGCAGATGCCCTGGATACCCTCGGCCTTGCGCTCGGGATACGCTCGGAGCACGCTGAAGCCCCTGGGGCCACAGAGACCCAGCCTGCCCGGGAGCCCCAGGCCTGGCCAGGCCACGTCCCCGAGGCAGCTGCTGCCATAGGAGATCCTCCTGCTGCTGCTGCCCAGGTTGCAGACGCTCCTGCTGCTGTAGGCGCTGCAGCGGCTGGGCCCGCAGGCTGCAGCTGCATTGCTGCGGCCGCAGATCTCCGAGGCTGAGCTGAAGCCTCGGCGAGCCAGCAGCGACCTGGCTGTGGGTGCTTGCCTGCTCATGCTGGCTCCTGCGAGGGGAAGCTGCAGCTCCTGCAGAAGCTCTGGAGCAGCAGAGCAAGGGAGAGCTGTGCCGCAGCGCTGCGGCTGCCCCTTATATATCCTTGGGGAAGCTGGCCTTGATAGGATCAGGAGGTTAATGGAGCACTGCTCCAGGGCTTTGGCTCTGCCTGAGAGCTCCTCAGGATGCAAAGCAGGACCCAGCAAACAGTAACTAGGGAGGAAATCAAAAGGGATCTCAAAGTGCTCTGTGTGCAGCTTGGCCTGGAATACATTAGGGTTTGAAGTGCTCCTCAAACTTCACCCTAATTACAGTTGGTTTTTTGTTTGAAGGAAGCCTTTGTGATCTGCTTGGGGTTTGGCTCTTGGTGTGTGTGTGATGGGAGCTTTCTGCAGACTTGCACTTCGTGGGGGACTCACTGCACAACCTCTGGGGGAGGGAAGGAACCAAGGGGAAAGAAGGAGTCGAGCATGGAAGGAAGGTGTGCTGTGCTGCTACCTGAAGCTCCAGAGAGCTCACACTGCCCCAAAAACCCATTCCCATCCAGCCTTTCCTACTGAGCTTCCCTCAGCACCAGGAGAAGCCATTCCACAGAGCAGCTGGCATCCAGGAGCTGAGCACCTGAGCCTTAGGGCAGTTCCCTCTCCAGATTTAGCTGTTTTGCAGTCAGTGACAGATTCTGGCAGGTTCTCACCCTAAATTCCACCTGACACACTTCAAGCTTTGGCACTCCTTCCACTGGACCTTCTAGCAAGCCAGAGACCTGTTGGATTCATCTCCTGGAGGCTTCTCCAGGGATCCATTGGATGCTGCTGAGATCCAAGCAGCAGCAGCTCCAAGCTGCGTGGCTTGGCCAGACACATCCTTGACACTCTGGAGATGGAGCTCCAAGAGAAACAGCTCCTGGGCCCATGCTGAGGGCAAGTGAGGTGATTCATCTCCACAGGCACTGCTCTTTCTCCATCAACAGAGGAAGTCCTAATGAGTGGCTTAGGCTGGACACCAGAGGTGGCTTTGACTCATGTTGGCAAGATGGATTTCTCTCTCTCTCTCTCTCCTAAGCACCAGCCCAAGGAGGTGAGATGGTGAACCTCTCATCTACCAACATCCCAGGGCCTTTGGGAAGCCAAAACCAAAGAGCTCTTCCAGCTCCCTGGTTGGGAAAAGAAAAGAGACATCACAGTGCCAAGACCTCGATGTGCTCAGCCCTTCCAAGGGAGCAATGCTTGGACCCACAACAGGATGGCACCTGGAGGGAGATGTGTTCCCTCATCCCCCAGAAACCTTTCCACGGGCCAGGATCAGGAGGGGCAGATCCTAAAAGCCTCTTTCCACCTCCTCAGAGCCATGAGACCTCCTAATAGCAAGTTGTGACTGCAAGCTGAGGACGTGACTGCAGCTCCCAGCTGCACCAGGCCATTCATTGAGGTGTAATTGGCACTTGTGGCAGGCTGAGGGGCATCCACTGATCCTTGTGCCCTGCACAGATGGGATAATTCCCCCTATTTAGGGCATGCTGCTGATGACACTCTGTCTGTGTGGCTGAGGCTGCCAGCACTGGTGGCAACAGCAGCTCCAACAAGCTTCCAGCTCAAGCTTGGAGCTTCCCAGCTCCCTCAAGTTCTACAGAAGAGCTTTTCATCCATAGGAAAGGACAAAAGGCAATTGTTAGGAGCTCTGTGTGGGACAAAGGCAGCTCCCTGCCTGCTCCCCTTGGCCATGGTGACTCTGGAAGGTGACACAGTTTGTGCTTAGGCAGCTGGGAACCTTCTGAGCTCCACAGCCACTGGCTAAGAGATTTTTGGGTGTAGTTTGCCCAGGATTGGGTCAAAGTCTCCCTTGCTGCTGCTGCTGAAGGTTCAGCTGATGTCTCCTAGGTCTGTCCAAGGAGCACTGAGTGTTCTGCCTGAGGGAGATGGGAAATGGGAGAAGAGTCTGGAGCCAAAACTGCATCTTTTTGACTCAGGAAAGAACAAAACAAACAAATAAAAGGAGAGGAAGGGCTGAGGAAACAAAGGGAAGGGAAATGTTTTGGGGAGAGGTTGGTGAGTCACTGGGACAAGTGCAATCTCTCCCTTTGTCAGCATTCTTCTCCCTGGATGTGCTGCTGAACAGGGAACTCAGCCCAGGCCCAGGGGAAGCTCCCTAATCTCCCTCTTGCCTCTGGAGATGGATCCAAAGGTGCTCTGGAAGGAGCTTTTCATGTGACAGTCTCCAGGAGCCTTTCCCCAGCTCTGTAATTAGCAGAAGGCTCCTGGGGCTCAGCTAGGACAATGTCCTCCCCCTGACCACTGCCAGATTGGGGCACAATGAGCTTTTTTGGACACAGATTGGGGTTTTTTGGGGCTGTGCAGACTTCTCCAGCTCCTTCCTGAGATGCTAAGGAAGAGATGTGAGGAGTGCAGCCTCGCAGAGGCCATTCCAAGGCAACTCCTGCTTGTGTTGTTTCCTCTCCATGTCTAGCTGCTGGAGGTCCAGGCTGGGTCCTTGCAAGGATGCTCCTCACGAATCCATGCCAGGCTGGCTCTGCCTGCTCCAGCTGCCCAGTGCATCCAATGGGCAGAGATAGACAGCAGCAGACAGTGAGTCAGCCCCAGCAGGGCAGGATCCAAGCTCTGGAGCTGCGGGAGCACAGGCAGTCTAGACAAACAGGGAGGCAGCTGCCCCCCCCTTTGGGCCTCCTATTCCTACAGCTCCTTTGAAGCCTTAATGAGAGCAGAGAACATCACAGCTCCTGCTGGCATCCTGCTGTCTGCAGGCAGCCTGCATCCCTCGGCATGGACGAGAGCCTTGCCACAAAGCAAAGCCTTGGTTTCATCTTCTTCAGGCTCATGCCTTCCTTCCCCCAGCCCTGCACAGCTGGGAAGGGCTCTGGGATCCATGGGAATGCAGCCAGCTCCTGGAGGGATCACACCAGCCTGCCTGGGAGAGCAGAAAGAGCAGCAAAATGGGGGAAAATAGAGATATTTATGTATTGTAGCTGTTAGTACAGCAGCTTCCCTGCAAATCTACACTGGGGCTCGGTTCACCTGGGTTCACCTGGGTTCAGCTGGGTTGAGTTGGGTTGAGTTAGTTAGGTTGAGTTAGGCTGAGTTGGGTTGAGTTAGATTGACTTAGTTAGGTTGACTTAGGTTGACTTAGTTAGGTTGAGTTAGGTTGACTTAGTTAGGTTGAGTTAGGTTGACTTAGGTTGACTTAGTTAGGTTGAGTTAGGTTGACTTAGGTTGACTTAGTTAGGTTGAGTTAGGTTGACTTAGGTTGACTTAGCTTGAGTTAGGTCAACTTAGGTTGAGTTAGGTCAAGTTAGGTTGAGTTGACTTGGGTTGAGTTAGGTTGAATTAGTTAGGTTGAGTTAGGTTGACTTAGGTTGAGTTAGGTTGAGTTAGTTAGGTTGAGTTAGGTTGAGTTAGGTCGAGTTAGGTCAAGTTAGGTCGAGTTAGGTCGAGTTGACTTGGGTTGAGTTAGTTAGGTTGAGTTGGGTCGAGTTAGGTTGAGTTAGGTTGACTTGGGTTGAGTTAGGTTGAGTTAGTTAGGTCGAGTTAGGTCGAGTTGACTTGGGTTGAGTTAGTTAGGTTGAGTTGGGTCGAGTTAGGTTGAGTTGGGTTGAGTTAGGTCGACTTGGGTTGAGTTAGGTTGACTTGGGTTGAGTGGAGCTGAGCAGCTTTGTGATGTTCTGCTGAGCTTGTGCTGCAAACCTTGGCTCCTTGCTGGAGGCCTGGGGCTGCTCACAGGTTCTAAAGTGAAGCTAAATGAACTTCTCTAAGCTCCACTGAGTTGTAATTTCAGCTCGATGCACTCAGCAGCTCCTCAATGCTGGTGGAGGGAGCTGGGAGCTGAGACAGCAAGCCAAGTTCTGTGTCCCTTCCCTGGCTTATTCCTCTCCTGCTCTTCCCTGTGGGATCTCCATAACCTTCCTGAGATGCCTCAGGAATATTGATCTCTCCTGTGGATTTCCTCTTTCAGGCTTGTGCCTGTCCTCTTCTGGGCTTGGGAAGCATCTTCTGAGCCCCTGAGGACTAGCAGGGGGAGAGGAAGGAAGTTCTTCCAGTCCTGATTGCATTGGACAGGACAAAGCTTCCCCTGGGATTGATTCCCTCTTCAGAAAGCAGGGACCTGCCCAGCTTGTCTCTCTCTCCCTCTGCTTCTCCTTTGTTCTCCTGCTTGCCTTTCATCACTTCCATCACAAACCTCTTTGGTTCTTTGTGGCTTCTGCTTTCCATCTCCTCCAAGGAACAATCCAGCATCCTGTCCCTTTCATGTCTGCCAAAGAGCTGCCCACCCTCTCCCTGCCTCTCAGCTCCATTCCCTGCCTGGGATGCAAGGATGAAGCTCATCCCCACCAGCACTTCCCAGAGCTCTCCAGGGGGAGGAACCTGGATTCAAACACCTTGAGAGCTGCTGCCCAAGCCCAAGCCTTCTCCTCTTCTCTCCTGAGGCACTGAAGAGCTTAGCAAGGAGGAAGCTCAAGCCCAAGCCTTGTTAATCATTTAGCTGGGGACAGGGGGGGCTTGGGGAGCATCCCATCCTCTCCCTCCCTCTCCTTTAGAGCTGAGCCTCTGATTAACTAATGAAAGCCCTTGGGAGACCTCCAGGTAGATAAAGAGATTTATTAGAGCTGCTTGACAGACAGGGAAGGAGGAGGAATGAGGGTGAGGAGGTTAATGGAGCTGCTGAGAGGCACCCAAAGAGCCCAGCAAAGCTCTGGGGTGGAGCTGAGATTAGATCTCTGGCCTTGGGGCTTCTTGCCAAAGCTTCTTCCCAAGAGGAAGGTGGAAGGGTTTCATTCCAGATGAGCTCAGGGAGCTGTTTTCCTCCTCCCTTTCTGCAGAAGGCTCCAAGCATGGCCAGGGCTGGGCTTTGGTTTGGTTTTAATCATTAAACCAACTCAGATTCCCAAGAAAGGGAATGGTTCCAGGTGCTCTCCCTTCCCTTGGCTTTTCTGGGAAGATGCTGGGCTTTGGACTTTCACAAGAAGCCTGGTTACCAGGAACTCTCTTGGTCCCAAAGCTTTGGTGCTTTGCAAATGTTCTGCTCTGGAACATCTTGCCCTGAGCAGGAGATAATTGATGGCATCAAGGAGCTGGAGAGACAAGAAGTTTAATTGCAGCTTCCTGCCAGGACTCTCAGTTCCACCCACCCAGAGCTCAGCAGGGCTTGGGGCCGTGGCTATCCCAGCTGGAAAAGCAGGATTGGAGCCCAGGAGGAGAGCACTGGGCCTGCTGCTGTGCCTTGGGCTTCCCTGGGCACTGCCACATCTTCCTGCCCCTGAGTGCCACCAGCACCATGTCCTGCCAGGACTCTTGGGCTCCTCTCCAGCAGCAGTTGGCTCCTAGCTCAGGCTGGGGAAGCTAGAGGACCTCCAGGACACATCTACCTTCCTCTGCCAAGCACCCAGCTCAGGCTGGGGAAGCTAGAGGACCTCCAGGACACATCCATCTTCCTCTCCTAAGCACCCAGCTCAGGCTGAAGAGGTTAGAGGACCTCAGGGACACCTCTACCTTCCTCTGCCAAGCACCCAGCTCAGGCTGGAGAGGTTAGAGGACCTCAGGGACACCTCTACCTTCCTCTGCCAAGCACCCAGCTCAGGTTAGGGAGGTTAGAGGACCTCAGGGACACATCCACCT
>VWZO01003732.1:0-26970 GCA_013396975.1 Bucco capensis | reverse complement strand
CAACTGCCTTGAAGTTAATCCTTTCTTGCTGAAAAAAAAAAAAATAATTTTTTTTTTCCTCTGCACTGCACGAAGGCCACACGGCTTTGGAACCGACGCAGCGCTCCCTGCTCCGCCCACTCCTCGCCCTGATTGGCTGGCGTGGGCTTCCTGGTTCTGCCGCAGCTCGGGCTGTTCAGGTAGTGCTGTTATCAGCAACCCCCCTGCACAGCATTTGTCTTAGAACAGACAAACCAAGTGAGGCAGGCAGTCCTACCAAACCACTTCTCAGCCAGTTATCCACAACATAGCCCAAGTCCCCAGAGCTAGACATAAGACTTCTGCAGAGGACATCACAGAAGCTCAGCTAAAGTCAGTATCAACCCCCTCTGAGGCAGAAATCTCCTCTCACATCCATCTCCTCAGCTAGACCTGGCAGCTGCATCACTGGTTTCAGCCAAGTGAGTTCAGCCAAGCAGATCTGGACCACCAAGCTTGTCTAGTATATTGGAAGAAGACAACAGAGGGAAGCTCAACTAGAACATGTCTTATTTCAAAGCTTACTGTAGAGCTACTGTTATTGCACCTTGATAATTTGTTGCCATGTCCACTGTTGGACACATTTTGTGAAAATTCCCCTGCTTCAGGCTGAATTTAGCATGTTTATAGCTCTCACTGGTGCCCTTCCTCACAGGCAGAAGCATGAGGTTCCTGCAGTTTACATGCAATTTGGAAAGGGCTGTGATTTAACTAAAAAGTAAAACATCATATCTAACAGGGGAAGAATACTAAGATTTTCACAGCATTTTTCAGGTGTATTTGAGTGAATTTTACAGTCATCTGCTGAGCAATATCTGCTTCATCTGTAAGTGTATGTTGTCAGACAACAGTATCCTGGCTCATTGGCTACCCTTGATCCTAAAACACAGTCTCAGTCATAACACATTTTCAGAACACAGAAACAGATTTATCAAAAACTGTCCTTCAAACACTTGCTCAGCTTGTTTTTGGAAGAGGGGAAATGCATTATAACCAACCCATAGCATACTATGGGATGAATCCTGAGATTGCTTCTTGTGCCCTCTGGAGAGTCTTCTTACATACATGATTGAAATCAAAAGTAAAAGCTGGGCAAATTTCAGTAGCTGAAATCATGTTAAGAAGCTTGTCCCCTCACTTTAATAGATGAAATCAATTTTTCTGGACAAAATGTAGTGTGGGCATCAAAGATGTAAACTTGTACTCAAATCTCACACTTTAAATACAGGACTATCTGGCCACTAGCCCTCATGTACTGCTGTGCCTGGCAAGCAAGGTCCCAGAGAGAAGAGAATGGTCTCAGCAACATGCTGCAGCTCTGGAAAGCATACATCAGAGCACGTGCAGAGGGGTGCTTCTGGAAAAGTCCTGTTCATCACAGCCTCTCTCTTGCCTGTGTGTCTGGAAATTATTCCCACACAGCAAGAAGACACTGTGGTCTTACTATTAACTCACTCAGCCAGCAGAGCTGAGAGGTAAAGGGCAGTTTTCAGGTGATGATATAGGTGATAGGTGAATTTAGCATGTCCTAAGGGTATCTAAGACAGCTACATAGGGATAGCAGATTAAACACACAATCAAGCCCAGGGACCTCCCAGTGCCTAAATGACTCTTGATGCTCTTGTCTGGGCATCTGAGCATATAGAACTCTGACCCATAACCTTGTCATAAGTAAATCCTGGCAAAAATATTTCCTCTGGTTGAAAATACAACTTCATTTGCCTATTTTTTTTTTTCATTTTTAACCTGAAGACAGGCTGGATGGGGAAGAAGGACGAATTGTCAGTGCCATGTGGAGAGACAGGCTGTAGTATCATCCTGGTGCAGACATTAGAAAATCCAGCCATGAGAAGCAAAGCTTTAACCAAACTAAACTTTATCACCTTGTCAGCTTAACTTTTCACTCCAAGACTAAAACTAACAGAGAAAGTTTTGTTTTGCACTTGCTATCACTACTCAATGGGCCAGAATTCTCGAAGTAACAAGTAATTTGGCTTCCTCAATCTTCAGGCCTCCAAATTAACAACTGAATTCCTTCTAAATCTTTTCTTGGCATGGATATATAAGCTTTTGCTCCTTGACTGCAATACAGGTCACGGAGCAGAGAGGGTTGCTTTGTGCCCTATGACTTTGCGGCCAAAGGGATGTGCTTAAACTGACTGNATGAGGAGCGTGGATGGAGCCCTCCCTGGATCTTCGTTCATGAAGCCTAGCCATACTTATAAACTGACTGCTATGGCACTCAGGTTCAAAAGGACTATTTCAGCTGCCAACTGTCTGAAGCTGCCAGAAGCTTCTGCCTCATTTATTAGAAAGAAGTTCCTCACCATGTGGGTAGTGGAATACTGGAACAGGTTGCCCAGGGAGGTGGTTGAGGCCCCATCCCTGGAGGCATTCAAGGTGAGGCTTGAGAGGGCTCTGGGCAACCTTATCTAGTTGGGGATGTCTCTGCCCACTGCAGGGGGGGTTGGACTAGATGACCTCCAGAGGTCCCTTCCAACCCAAACCATTCTATGATTCTAAGCTGAATGCAGAAAGAATGCATAACTTAGATACGTGCACTTCAGCTGCAGGCTCTATCTCTTTCTACCAGCAGTGTTGGGTGGCTAGGGTTGTCAGCAGGTACAGTTGTGTCCTCTTGACTGGAGGCAGACCTCTGCCCAGCAGTCTCTGTTAGGTGTCTCTGGATAGCTGCAGTGATTTTGGTAAAGTCACTTCATCACTCTATGCCTCAATTGCCACATCCACATAAACCACACCAGATTAACTTAGAGCTGCAAATGTGAAACATGATTAATTAAGGACAAAAAGTATTATAGCTCTTCAGACAGAAGTTGCTGAGGGAGCGCAACAGGACTGTTACCATTAGCACACAGTCAGCATCTCTTATGTAGTGATGAAAGCCTCTCGGAGGAGTAATGCAAACCTATATTGCTGGAATTAACACTCCCGCTCAGATTTGATAGTGCTCTTTATAGAGGATTTTCATTTGTATTCACAGAAAAAACTAAATAAGTGCTCAGGCTGCCCAATCTATTTCCTCTGTAACTGGCAGCATTCATAGTCACTTTGTTGTATGAAATAATGTCTCGGGTTTTTATCCCTTTGTCTTGGTTGTGCCTGACCTTCCGTTGAAAGTTGCTTGGAAACTGCTTAGAGAATAGTCAGTGGCGCTTCTTATTGATATCTTCTTTTTGTGATTTCTTTGCTATTCTATCTTTTTTTTTTATTCTTTTCCAGAAGCTTTTTAAGCTAGAAGAAGATGAAAAGAAACAAGAGACTCAAAGCCTAATATTTTTCTTTTTAAAAGGAACAGGAAAATCATCCTCCCAATATACATTGACATGTTAAAGAAAGAAAAGCTTTTCTATTAATGTTCCAACAGGTCTTTAAGGTGGATGTTATTATCAAGTACACGTTCTCTTTAGCACCTTGGTAATTAAAAACAGGATATAAAAAGTAAGTTGTGTCCCTAAATACAGTTTGCTATTGCCATTGTATAGAAATGGTGACAAAAGGGCACCACTATGACACCCATTTTACCAGAGAGGCTTTGTGAGGGCGGTTTGTGCTGTCTCCTAAGAGAAGGCTGGAGAAGAATAAGTGGCTCAGAGAATTAGCCATCAGACAGAAGTGATCATTGTGGATAGTGGGAATTTAAGCAGCAGGCTAAGGAAAGGGATTATTCCCTTCTCTCCTGTTATTGTGAGGTCACATCTGGAGTTGTCAGGGACCTCCAGGGGATGGGGGCTTCTTGAGGACTAGGTTCAGTTGGGACCATCCCAGGGTAGCAAGGTAGGATGTCCCACCAGTCCAGCCAGGAGCAGGGCAGCCTGGGGGCAGCCAGGGCTAGCCACAGCTCCAGGCATCAAGTACCTCCCTGGGGACAGAATGTGATGTCATGCCTGGCCATGGTATCCCCGCAGTGCTGTCCATCAGCTTCTGCCCACAGTCTCCAGGAGGACGCTGGTCCTCAGCCTTGGCCACCCAGCTTCCAAGAGGTGGTATACAGGCCTCTGGCATCTCTGTCCAGCTTTGCACCTGTCTGCCAATATAGAATTGGTATGGTCACTCTGAAGCAAGTCCAGCAAAGGACTAGCTGAATGATTACACATGTGTGGTATCCAATATAAAAGGAAAACCCGAGGGAGATGGGTTTTTCTGGCCTGGAGAAGATAAAGCAAGAAGGTGAAGCTAGTATCAGTCTTCTACTGGTGTATCTAGAGTGGATTACAGAGGTGATAGAGCCAGGAATATACAAGGGGAAATGGTCCCAGGCTGCAGCAACAGAAGTGCTGACTGGACATGAGGAAAACACGCTTTATAACAAGCACTGACACACATGTCCAGAAAAGCTGCCGAATATCCATCCTTGAAAATTTGGCTTGATAAAACCCTGCATAACCTATTTTATCTTTGAAGTTAGCCCTTTCTTGAGCAGAGGACTAGACTGGATAAACTTTAGCCAACCAAAATGGATGCTATTCTTCTTCAGTCTCAGTGAAATATATTTACTGTGATACATTAAATTCAGCCACACTTGTGAGTAGATGATATCTGGTGGGAAGGCTATCCACACATATGTTCAGTGTGATAAAATCATAGAGTACTTTGAGACAAAGTGATTTTATTCCATAGCAGTGGATCTCACTGTGCTTTGCATAAGCTTTTAGCCTGCAGCTTTTGGCCATATGATTGACCAACACTTCCATTCTGGGACACTAAAATATCTCCAAATAGACATGAAGGTCTAAATAGTGTTTCTCCCAGACTGAACTGCATTATTGCTATAATGAAAGTTATTAGGACTTGTAATTGTCATGGGCAGTAGCATGGTACAGGAAACACGACATAGTAAAGCCTGTGTCTGGCTTCATTAAATCCACGGCAAATCTCCATTTTTGGCTTAAGATTTTTGCCCTTGTTCCCAAATTCCCTTGTGTAAATGGTATAGGTTGACTACAAAGCAAAAGCTGAATGAAATGATCTAAGCTTTATAAACAAAGAGGAAGCACATATGCTTGAAGTTCTGTTAGGGTGGGTATAATTTCAAGGTCTATACAAAATCATGGCATCTTAAAAATGTTGATTATCATGTCCATATTTCCTCATTTCTTGTTTTAATCCATAAATTAAGTCATTTGCAAGGAGAAAGTGCAAAGTACGGCATACATACAGACACAACTAAATTTTTCACATATTTGTACTTCTTGGAACAGCAGATGTTGCTTTCTTGAAGTTTTGTGACCTGTATACACTTTTTAATATGATTTAGCATGTAGAAATAAGACAATATATTTGATCAGGATGCAGTCTTTCTGTGAAGGAGTCTGCAAATACCACTTGAATTGATGCAGAACTGAAGTTCTTTGATACTTTTTTTATTGCTTCTTTCCCCCCCCCCCAAAGTTAACTCCTTGATTCTTTTATTAACTGCTTCTGAGCATGGTTCTCTGCTGAATGTAGTCTTATAAGCTTGCAAGCAAAAAGTCAGATCAATTCACAGATGTCAACATGCAGCTTTTACCTGTTTCAATCCAGAAATTCCAGGAAATGATCACATTTCCTTCCCTTCCAGAGCACTATATTCCAGGCTAATCTTAAAGATAGCTGCTGGGATCAGATCTACACATATTAAAGTGTTTATTTCCCAGAAGAGAAATATCCTAGCCCCTCGACCTTGAGAAAATTGTATTTTATTTTCTAAGTTGCTCTAGCTTTGCTCTCTTCTGTTTTCCCCAGCTTTCCCTATAGCTGGCTGCATTACCTCATAATTATTTTAATAAATGGGCACATTGCTGTCAAAATTTCTTCTCAAAAACACTTGAGAAGTGTTTTTCTTTTTGAGCCTGAAGACAGATTTCTGCTTACAAGGGACTGCAGTGATCGTCGGGAGACCCCAAGTGATTTTCAGACTGCCTGACTGCAGTGATACAGTTCAAAAAAAAACATGCAGCAGTGCTTTATTGGTTTTGTGTGTTTTCAGAATACTTTTTAGCTTTGTAATGCCTTCAAACAGTGTATTTGGTACATACATCCTTTGAAGGAGGAATACACGAATCCTAAATCTGCTTCTCTGTACACAATTGGTAGTCTATTTTTTAGTCAGCTTTTTCTTAGTGAAAACAAAGCAAAGGTCTATTGCAAGTTAAAGGCTCTGACTGTTACGACACCTGCAGACTTCCAGAATTTTCTTAGTTTGAAAATGAATTTTGTTTTATTCTTACTGCCTTATATGCTTGTTTTAAGTACTCTCTAAGTGCATCCCAACTGGTTCACGGCAGTGGCTATACTCAGATCACCACAGAGATGCAGAGATGTCTTGCCAAAGAACCTGGCAGGACAAAAAAATGACATGGAGGAATAGGACCTCTGTGCACATTTGACCATCTGCCTTCTAGGGTAAAGTCTAACAAGAAACCACTAGAACATACATAATAACAAATATGGCATAGGGCTTTTTTGCTGCCATAGGGCCACCTCTTCCCAGTCTCCCTTCCTCCAGATCACAGCTACACCAACTCTCTTCCCTGCACCTTTTCACCGAGGTGCCTTTGCCATTTACAGCCTCAGCTCTGGGACACCTATCAGGGCAGCCTCTGGCTGCACTACTGTGAAGCACATGGCAGGTTTTGTGCAGCAGCTTTGTGGTTTGTTTCCCCCTAACCCTGGGTCTCAACCCCTACAGCTTTTCTCCTTCCATTTCCACATCCCTTTACAGTTCATTGGGACTTTCCCACTGTCCTTGTCACAAGCACAGCCTCCAAGCCTTCCCATAGATGTGGCCCTGATGTGTGCACAGCACTGGCTAAAGGTGAACCTCCTTGACCTTTAGGTCTTTCCTTGACTTGTCCCCAAGGAGAGCAGGGGGTTCATGCAGCTTGGGTAGTCAACCTGAATGTTGATGGCTTATTTGATACCAAAGCGTGAGAGAGCAAGGACCTGTCAGTAGTGGTCTCAGTCCACCCTCATTTAAGGACCCTCTCTTTATTATACACTGAAACTGTTGTCAAAGTAACCTATTGCTCTTTGGACCCATATTCTATAATGCACTGAATCTCTGGCTTGCGGATGTACTTACCTGTAGGAACTGGTGTTCAGTTCAGATACATGCTGACTCCTGCTAGTTAAGTCCACAAACACCTCATAAACCCAGGGGAACAATTTCTGTCCTCCAGACCTTTTTACCTTGGCTTAGATAAGGTTCTTTGAACTTCAAATTTAGGTATCCCTCCTAATTAGTGATCATTTCACGCTTTCTTCAAAAGCCATTGGATTTTGATTAGCCAGCAAATAAAGATGGCTTCTCCTCTGGGCACATATTTCTTCTGTCTCCTTAGCAATTAATTGAGTAGGTGAATAATAGTCCATGCACTTTAACTGTCTGCATAGGAAAGGCAATACCAGCTTGGTCACCAAGAGAATTTCACCGACACTAAGCAGTTTGCAAATTTGATCACCCAAAAGGAGAGAGAAGCTGCATCAGAGCACTCTGTCACATGGAGCCTTGTCAGGTCCTATGCAGCTAGTGCCTTGACAGCACAGCATGGAGCCTTCCTTTGCTGTGGATATATCAGTGTTATAGGGTATGTAAATGGCTGGAGGAATCCGTCTTCTCCCCATTCACCCCCCCGACCATTAAAGTGGTTGTTTGTAAACCCTTGGTGGGGGTAGCCCTTTTTCACCAGCCGAGCTGCAGGTAAGAGAGGAGCTGAGCCAGCGGCAGGTCGCCACGGCGACCCGCACCCCTGCCCAGGCCGTGCCTGCCCAGCGCGGAGGCGCACAGGCTGTAGCGGCAGCATGGAGCCGTCCCCGGCAAGCGCAGTGGCAGGAGACCATCAGGGCCGGAAACGGTGCACACCCCACCAGGTTCCGGGCAGTGGCAGACTCCAGAGCTGCGAGCGGCAAACAGTGGCAAACCCCAGAGCAGCAAGTGGCAACAGCCTGCAGCAGTCCGCACCTGCAAGTCCCAAAGCAACTGCGGCGGTGGCAGCCCACAGCCCACGAGTCCTGAGACAGATACAAGCAGTAGTAGAAAAGTGGCAATGGGACTACGAGACAGCCATGGTGTGCACGGCACACCGGGAGGGAGGAACTTCTGCAGCAAGGACTGCTGGAANCTTCAAATTTAGGTATCCCTCCTAATTAGTGATCATTTCACGCTTTCTTCAAAAGCCATTGGATTTTGATTAGCCAGCAAATAAAGATGGCTTCTCCTCTGGGCACATATTTCTTCTGTCTCCTTAGCAATTAATTGAGTAGGTGAATAATAGTCCATGCACTTTAACTGTCTGCATAGGAAAGGCAATACCAGCTTGGTCACCAAGAGAATTTCACCGACACTAAGCAGTTTGCAAATTTGATCACCCAAAAGGAGAGAGAAGCTGCATCAGAGCACTCTGTCACATGGAGCCTTGTCAGGTCCTATGCAGCTAGTGCCTTGACAGCACAGCATGGAGCCTTCCTTTGCTGTGGATATATCAGTGTTATAGGGTATGTAAATGGCTGGAGGAATCCGTCTTCTCCCCATTCACCCCCCCGACCATTAAAGTGGTTGTTTGTAAACCCTTGGTGGGGGTAGCCCTTTTTCACCAGCCGAGCTGCAGGTAAGAGAGGAGCTGAGCCAGCGGCAGGTCGCCACGGCGACCCGCACCCCTGCCCAGGCCGTGCCTGCCCAGCGCGGAGGCGCACAGGCTGTAGCGGCAGCATGGAGCCGTCCCCGGCAAGCGCAGTGGCAGGAGACCATCAGGGCCGGAAACGGTGCACACCCCACCAGGTTCCGGGCAGTGGCAGACTCCAGAGCTGCGAGCGGCAAACAGTGGCAAACCCCAGAGCAGCAAGTGGCAACAGCCTGCAGCAGTCCGCACCTGCAAGTCCCAAAGCAACTGCGGCGGTGGCAGCCCACAGCCCACGAGTCCTGAGACAGATACAAGCAGTAGTAGAAAAGTGGCAATGGGACTACGAGACAGCCATGGTGTGCACGGCACACCGGGAGGGAGGAACTTCTGCAGCAAGGACTGCTGGAAGCCCCTGATGCTGCTGGGGAGGAGAAGGACAAGATGGCGAGAGGGAGAAAACATGCTCTTCTACATCTTGTGGCGGCCAGACCATCCGTTCATCTCTCATCCATTCCTCCACCCGCCATTACCATCCACCACCCGAGTCTCCTCCACTCTTCATCTCATCTGCCACCTCATCTTAGTTGGACTGCACCTTAGCAGGTTTTACTGCGAGTTGGGGGGGGCAGCCAGTGGTGTAAGGGGGGAATTGGGAGGGTTTGTACCATTCTATATCTTCATTGTTATATATTTTTCTATGTTAAAACGTTATTCTTTATAACTCACACCCAGTGTACAGAGTGAATTATTAATTTTCTGTCCTTTTCGGGAAGGGGGAGGTTCTTAAAGGGGCCTTTTCCCAAATTTGTCCTTTCGAACCAGGACAATCAGCTTGCTTCTCCAACCAGACCTCACTGTGAAAGCTGTTATAAGAGGTAAATAGGCAATGTGTTCCTGTTTCTCCTTAGCCAAATGTAAAAATATTCACCTTTGGAGATGTCTTCATCAACTCCACGGAGAGACAGAAACCTACGAATCAATGACATGGTTTCTTTTGTTATTATCCCTAAGGTGTTGTGCACTTCAATAGCCCTCCAGGGCAAAACAAAGGCAGGAGATGTCCCTCAAAGATTTTGCTATTCTCAGCACAGTGTTTAGGTGATGCATAGTAGAAACAGTGAATGAATATGCTAACCTCCCCTCTACACAAACCGTGTAAAACACAGCATGAGAAATCACACAGGCATTAAATTTGTCCTGTAGTGAAGACATTGAGAACAGGGAGCACTGGATATACTCCAGATCATCTTGACCCATGTTATTGGCCCTTATTAAAATATTGCTAAGATAGAAATCTTACTATCATGCTTTCCCATCAGGTGCTAACTTCTGAGGTGCAAGCTGAAGGAAGGAAAGCTTTCAGCAATGCCACTTTGAAATCCTCTTGACCTTGGAGTGTATTGAGGCATTATATATATTAATCACTAGTTTCAGGAAAGACCTGAATACCAAACTCTCCGGTATTCAGCAAAGTCTGTGGAGTTACTCAACAAGCAAAAGTATTTTTGAACGCATTTTGGAATCCTTTGTATTGTTGAATTCTGTTTATTGGATTGTAATAGAAAATGCCTAGTTTTCATGGGAGGTCAATGACTGAGAAACGCTTTGTTGCCAATGACACTTGCACATCTCTTCACATATACTAAAATATCAGAAACAAAATGCTGTGACACATCTCTTTGGGCAGCTTAATGATGTTGTATTATTTCCACGAACAGGACCCACATTAATAACAGCCTGCTTTTTTGCTCAAGAACGAGTGAAGGCCTGACATTGCTTTTCTATTGCCAATGGGAGAGCTACTGACAGGCTCTGGGAGAAGCCTCAAATCCATCTCTTCCCACCACAAAATGATGCGCAGCATCTGATAACATCAACTCTAAGGAGGAAATTACAGAAGAATTTACCAAAAGCAATTATTTAAGTTAAAATAGTTTAATGCATAGCTCAAGTAACTGTAAAACTGATGAGGAGAGGAGGTAAAAAGTAAAAATGATGCTGAATGATAGAAACTTTTGTCAAGACTTTTCTTGACGTAGTAGTTATAGTTGAAAAGTAGTTTTATACAAAAGTAGTGAACTTTTGCTCATCTTCATGGAATTAAACATGTTCATAAGTGTAGTTGAGTTTAGGACCTTGGATTATCAACCCCTCAGAAGAAAGATAGGCTTCATTTTGGTTTGTATTCAGCACTAATTACATTACTAATGAAAGAAATTTAAACATAACCACACTGTGCACCTAGTGAAGAAGAGCTAGGAAGGTTTCAATAAACAAACCATATTCTTATGCAGTAAACTTGCCACGATTCGCACAGATGCTACTTTTCTGGTGTATAATTAATTCGGAACCACAACTAGCACAGTACTGAATGCTCCTGTGTTTTCATATGGCTTCCCTTTTATTTATGTCCCCATAACACTGGAGGGTAAAGAAGCTGAAACAGGGGCCTCATACCTGTCACTGATGTTCAAAGTTTACGAGGAGAAGCAGCACAGGGAAGGGAAGCAGAGGCTCCAGAAGATTGAATGACTTCAAGGACAACCAGGTCTCTGAAGGCATAGGAATGTCATAGAGCAAAAATAAAAAGAGCAGCCACCTGATCTCTTGTCATGCACTAAATCCACAAAGCAATATCACATTTCTGAGACAAGTGTAATTCTAGAGGATCAGGATTTTGATAGTTTTGAATAACTTAGAGGTCTCATTTTCCACTGATTTCAGAACATGTTGGCTTAGACCAAAATTCTGTTTAAACACAGAAAGAGCAATTATTAACTCTCTGAGTCATTTGTTTTGTCTGAATTGCTTAATCACACCTGCAGAAATATCATAATCTCTTCTATCTTCAATAACTAGCATGAATTTCCCCCCCAAAAAATAACTCCAGTGGATTGTTCCTTATTTCCATATTACTGCTGATCTGATGAAGAGAGCTCTAGGTGCTATTAAATCAGTGTGACAAGGACAATTGTGTTTTCCCCAAGGCAGTCTCAGCTTGACCTTTAACTGATATAACCAACATGTGAGTTCAGCAATGGCCAGGGAAGATTCTGTTGTGCTTCTCTCACTCCAGTGACCTCTTGATTTGATTTAAAATATTTCCTTTTGCTCAGGGATGGTGAATAGACGATCACCTTGGCAATGGTATCACTGTCTCAACATTTGGAAAGGTGTAAGGTAATATTTTTCCAAAGTTTATTAACAATATTGTTTTTGTGAGTGATTTCCATTAGGGGAAAAAAAGAAGAAAGTAACACCATGATGTAGCAAGAAGCACTTACCTTTGGTACTACTTAGTCTTATTACTGATGGGCACAGAGCTCTTCCCATCTGTTTTTCCCTAGTCTCACAGTGCCTTATCCCCACTAAGCTGTCCTGAAACCCCACTATTTCCTCTCTCCACCATGAGTCCATGCTCCAGTGCTCAGTTGGCTACTCCTTCCCCATCCCCCTGCCTGCCCCGGGAGCCAGGGGCAGGTGTTGGGCCAGGGAATGCCTCTCGGACCTCTGAATTCCTGGGCCACATCCACCCTTGCCAGTGGCCAGGAGCTGCTGTCACCATCAAGCCCAGAGGAGAGCAGGCACACTCCCCACTCAGCATGCCATCCAGCCCTCTGCCCGGTGGGACGAGCAGAAGATGGATGCTGCAGAGGCAGGAGCTGGCCCTCCAATCTCTGCTAGTGTGAGAGAAGCCTTCCACAGTGTTATGGGGTATGTAACAATAGGAAGATTTTGCATCCCATCTTTCATTCCCCTCCTTCTCCCCAGAATGGTTATGTTTATTTTTGAACTGTGGAAGGGGCATCAGGACTCTTTACCGTGTGGCCGGAGGGGGTTGCCCCTTCCCCTGGTGGATTGGCACTAAGATCGCACAGGACTGTCCGCCTTCCCCGGCTGGACCACACGGCAGAGGGACTCTAGGACCCCGCGGCATCCCAGCACGGAAGCGGCACATGGTGAGAGGGTCCACCAGCTGCTTGCAGCCCGGCACCCACATCCCGGCGGCAGCGGCGCATCCCAGCTCTGTTATTTCACTGTTCTTTCCTTGTTATTCTTTATCACTTTTGACCTTAGGTGTGCGTGTATTTTGTTCTATTTTCCTTCATTTTCTGTGGGACGGGGGAGGGTATTTATTTGGGTTTCCCCCAAATTTGTCCTCAAACCGTGACATGCAGAGATGCTTCCCCCACCCTATTTCTATTCTCAATCCTTTTGTTAACATGGGTCATCTTAAGAACCCAGAACTACAACTACTTTTTATTTGATTTTTTTTTTTTACTGTAAATAACAGCAGTAGTAAATTGTTCTTTTCTTGAGGGACATAGTTGGACATGGACTTCTGCACCACTGAAGACTAGATATGGCCTAAAGTTCAACACAGAGCTCCAGGACTTGGCCTTCCAAATCTACATACAGCCAACTTACGTGCATATATAGTACTCTAATTGTCATACCCTACTAGGGAAATCCTTCCTTGCCATCCATAGTGTTAGTTCATGGAAATTCTCTCATATCCAAAGAAAATTCAGACCAGAGAGCTGACAGACCCCATCTAGCCTTTCCCTGAAACAGTAAGAGAGAGAGATATTAAAAGTTCTGGAACTGGACAGAACAAATCAGACATTCAGCCTTTAGGATGAGCTCCAACTTCTCATAGTTTCCCTGCTCCCCCCAAAACAGGAGTGTGCATCCTTTACTATCATCAGGTTTAAATTTCAAATCCTCATTGTAGGAACAAATCCATTTTCTTCTGTTTTCATCAGGAAATCACTTCGATGTATTTTCTTCTAGATTCAGGTATCTTCCTGCACCTGTTGATACCACCACCTAAAGAAAGCCTTTTCATGGTCTGTGTGTGTGTGTGTGTGTGTGTGTGCCCTATATCATGAAAATTGAGTTCTATGAAACTACAGTTTTGTCTGAATTGTTTCATTTACTTACAAAATATCATCAAACACAAGGATGGGGTGACAGATGTTTTTAAGGCACTGGAGGGGAGAGAGTGAGTAGCTGTGTGGGGCTTAATTGTCAGCTGGGGCTAAACTATGATAGACCTCAAACCATGTATAACTGTGCTCTTGTCACTGTTGTTGCTGCTGCCAGTTGGAAAAAAAGACTTTGGATCCCCAGTGCTGGCAGTTGCTAATGGGGCTGGGAGAGAAAAAGGAAAAGAACTAAGAATAGCTGAAAGGAGCTCAAGGAATATGCATTCCAAGAGACTTGCCAAAGTGCACAGTGCAGCACTACCATTAGCACTCCAGCTCTGATAGATGCTTATGCATTAATTTTGAGATACATTTTGGAAAGTAATGAGTGAAGCTGGGACCTTATCACTAAAGTATTTGGTCTGTATTGTAGAATAACTAAGTGATGCCTGCTCCAAAGCACTACCTCTCGTCATTCTTATTAACAGGTTCTTCACTATGGCATGTTTTTATGCTGAGGCACTTTTTCATTGCTGTGGTGGCAGTGTGCTCAGGAAGTGCATAAACCAAGACTGGATTGGGAAATCCCTACACGATTTACCCTGAGTTGGCTGGAGGTCACAGATTTTTTTTTCGGAGAAGATGCTGTCCTTTAGAAAGAAAAATGTCATCCATACCAGATCTAGGATTTAAACCCTATGCTATACAGTGGGCTTAGCAGGATAAATCACATGCAGAAACTGGAGCAGCCAATGTTACAAAACCTACAGCAAATTACCTTTGGAGTCTCATTCATGCACATCCAATCAACCAATTTGAGACCTCCCATCAGCCAATTTGAGACCTAATCTGTGGCCACCCACAAAAAAAAGATGTAACCTCATTATTTCACAAAGCAAATAAACTTATTTTGCTACCTACTCATTAGTCTCAGCTCAGTATTTTCCTTGGAAATCAATATTCAAAATATTCAGAATAACAGCTGCAGGGAAGTACAATTTATTTTCACATGAATCTAAAGTCAGAAGAAAGGAAGGTGGTACGTGCTTAGAGGCAGCTCTGATCAACACCCCTCTTCAGCCTTCTCTTGCTGATGACTCGGCAAAAGCATCAGCTGTACACCCTTCCCAGCCATCAGAAGGAACATAAAAGATGCCTAGTAGCTAGAAGACAGAAAGCAGACTTTGTTAAAATACACCTTATGGATCATTTAAAATAATTCATGGTTCCACTTAGCTGCAGTTTAGTCATCCAGCTAAGGATCCCATTCCAGTAATCAGATTTTGCTTCTGCCTTTGGAAGCGGCATGCAGGTGGGTTGAAAAGGATGCCTGATCAGCTTCTGCTTTTTCTAGTGCTTGTATCACTTTTCTGTGCCAAGTGCTGATGATGTACCAGTCCATCAGGGATCATATTAGCAGCTGTGGCCAGAACCTATAGTTAGAGAGTTGAGAGAGGACCGTGGCACTCCGATACAGCAGATGCTGCTCCCCATACCTTGAGCACTATTGGGCATGGATCCTGCAACAGAGAGTTGTCCTTGATGGGACATCCACTCAAGGAGGAGAGCGGTGACTCAGGTTCATGGATTCCCTTTGTTGAAATGGATGTGAACAGACATCTGAGGTTTGTGGAGAGCTAACAGTTTATTTTCCTAATTATACCCACAATATTTTTAACTATAATGAACATGCAAAACCACTCGGTAACACGCAATATAGGTAGGTAAATACTTAGTGATTGACAACATGAAAAGGCCTCATGTTATTTGATAATTCAGAAGAAGAGATAGAGGAAGGGAAAAGAAAGAAAAAAGAGAAAAGAAAGAAAACAAAGAGACCATTAGTCCTTCATTTTAATGTTGATCCAGCCTATAGGAGTTTTTCCAGTGTATGTATGAGCACTCATCCAAAAGTTCCTCAAACCAAGGATCTCATCTCCCATTTTTACATGATTCTTGGTCACAGCAGTGAGGGTAGTCACTATCTCAAGAGTTTAATTTCCTGTCAAAGTCCAAAGAGTTTTGCTTCTGGGAATTTACAAGAGTTTGGTTTCTGGAAATTTATGTTTCAAGATATTCTTTCTCCAAAGAGCCGAGACCCTTGAATTCTCTTATCTCTTCTGGGCTTGTCTATCCCATGATTTACACTCTCCTCTGTAAGAACAGTTCTTTGTTTCAGGGCCTTACACAAGAACGTCAAAGTTACTCAAGTTTGTTTTCCTTCTTGGTCTCCCAAAATGGGAATGATATACATCTGGGTAAGGAGAGAACAGATTAGGGCAGTGGGGTGTTGCATCTTGTCTGACTTTAACTATCCCTGCAGGTGAGGGTAACCTGCATGGTGGGGCTGGTGATAGCAGGGTAAACTGAACAGCTAGGTTTGCGGGGGAAGGGAAGTCTTTTGCTGAATTCAAGCTCTAAGACTGTCAGGCTATGGAGCACACCCTAGCTGAGTGTCTGCAGTGCACACTGGAAGGAGGAAAACGTATCACTGAATTAGTGCTGTGGCCAATTATATGCCAGAACGGTGACAAAGGATAGTGACAACTGTGCACAGAATTGCCCATTCAGTGCAGAAAGCTCTGCTCCCTATCCTGTCCCTGCCTATTCAGTTCATCCTGGGCCTGTGAGGGCAGAGGTGCTGCACAAAATCCACAGCATCCTCTAGTTAGCCACTTGGTTTCTCCACCCTTCCCATGAGGGAAGAGCTCTAGCTGGGGGCCAGCCCAGCCCCCACTGGACACAGCCAAATGTCCGCTGGCACTGACACACCCAGTTTTACCGGCATGCCAGCCTGAGTGCTGCCCAGGGTCTGCGCTATAGCTGACCCCCCACTGCCATGGCTCACTGCCTGCTGCTCAGCTGTCCCATGCAGCAGCACCAGGTTTTGGGTTACAGGGCAGTTTCTAACTTTGTGCCTGTCCCAAGGCATTAGGACAGAGGCACATGATTTGTGATTTATGAGGACACCCATAGAGCTGTCACTTTCAAGGCAGGTGTTGAGAAACTGGCAAGCAGCCCAAAGAAAAAGACTGACCTCACCCTGCAATAATAGTGGCCAACATGATCACAGGACAGAGAGCATTGACATAAGTGGGCTTTAAAAATAACTAGGTCATCCCACAAGACTAGCTCACTCTCTTACACAAAACAGCAATGAAGTATCAATTTATAGCAAAAATAGGAGTGTAAACAGCTATTCAAGGGATTGACTAACATGTGGCATTTTGAGTCATCATTTTATTTAGCCTTTTTAATTCTCCTACCCAAATCAAATTTTATGTCACACCATTAGACATAGCACCAGAACAAGAGGCAAGCTTTCCATGTCTGTGCACAGCAGTGGTACCAGATGCTGAGCAGCCATGATTGTAGGGTGGTCACTACCCTGCAATGTGGCTGCAGTCATTTCACTCCAAATCCAGGTCAGGGCAGAAATCAAAAATGGCTGTTGGACTAGATGATCATTGTAGGTCTCTTCAGCTGAACTACTGCAGTCTGAAAAAGGAGCAAAGGCCATAAACATATAAATTATTGTTGCAAAGAAAAGTTGCTGAATATGTGTTAATTGAACCTGGCCTTAGGAGAAAAAAGAGAGGAAATTTGGAGAGAAAATAACTAGTTCTCTAGGTAATCCAGACTTTGGGGAAACATCTTAAAGCCAACTGTTCTCCACTCAGATCTGAGACAAGGCTGAGTGCTTTCAAGCAAATGCTGTTTTGGAAAACAGGCTTCACACCTCAGGACATTTTGCTGCAATTTGTGAGAGGAAAGAAACAGGATTTGGCTTATCCAGAAACCTCAAATATTTTTAATAGTTATGAGACTTACTAGACACCAATAGACATCCACATCCATAACACACTTATTCCTGTATTTATGACACCATTTAATTCCACACACAGTTGAAGAGCACTTTGTGCTGCTCCAGCCCTCTGCAGCTCTCTCTGTCACTGCAGAGAGATAAAGAGTCATTTCGTATAGAAATCTCTTTAAAAATAAAAATAAGTCTTTTAAACCACCTGAGCAGTGTTCCCTTGAAAGGGAAAGAACAAGAACAGGGACTAGATACTGACTACTGCAGCTCTGTGAGAATACAGACACTGCATGCCCAGCAATACAGGAATTAAATTCATGTATTGATTAGTACTACTGGTTTAGTCAGTAGTTTAAGTTCACAGCAAATTCTTCTTGGTTTTTGCTTCTTAAAGGAAAACTGCCCCTCAGCAAGAGGATGCAGCACTTTTGCCTTTAGCTGAACTATTTTTCTCAGCCAGGAAAACAGAAATTGGTAACACCAACATGGAAAACACTTGCTTTTGCTTTGACCAAGTGTGCCTTTGAGTCAGCTGTTAATGTTTTGTCACATGGTGACCGGTCTCATCTGAGTAACTAGTGAACTACCATAAAAAGTCCAGTATCACTGGAATTAAGTTGTATGTCAAGTTTGTATAGCAGTTGCCTAAATCAAGACATCAAGTTACCAGAGGTCAGTAGATTACTATTTCACACCTGATTATTTCCATACTGCCTCTAAACGTACTTGCTAATTTTCATTTTCTCAGCTGACTCTTTATGATGTCAAAAAAGTCTTATTCCAGTAAGGCAATTATTCTGCTGTTTCTTTTTGTTTCACTTTTAACATTCTCAGCTCATCACCCCAGGAAAGAGCAACAGTGTGTCCCATGCGCAATGTTCAATTCACATCTAATTTTTCCACTCCTACTTTTGCAGTTTTGGAAGACTTCAGTAGCTCAGCCCTAAAGGTGTTCAAGTGATCAAGAACGTCAGTTGAACGCAACTTGGAGGCTAACAACTAGTACACATTTTATTTTTTTTATTATTATTTTTTGTCAAAAGAAAGAACTGGGACCAATTTTGCAACACAAACTGAAAACAGGGTTTATGCAGTTTGTAGCACTTCATGACAAATTGTAATTGACAAGCCAATTGAAGAAGAAATACCCACAAAAAAGCAGAATCTGTGAGCCCAAACATCAGAGTGACAGGCCACCTAATAATTAGGAGCTTTCTCCCTGTTTCTTTTCCAGTAATATGGTCATTTTAATTATCCATATCCTATTTCATTCATTTTGACTGTAAACACCTTTCCAATACAATACATCAGTGTACTACAGACTAGGTTTGAGAAAACCACGGTGTCCACGCACTTGTTCTAAGTTGATGTAACTCTCTTTCAGTTACATCAGGTGTTTTCTCTGCTACAACATAACTGAGAATTACATTGACCAGTCAAATGACTGTAATTTCCTAGATAACCAGGAAAAAATTGACCCTGGAAAAAAAGGCATTCCCAGGCACATCAAAGGGCTGTTATAGGTTGCTGCAGAGTAACAGTTGTCTACAAGATAGTGACCATGTAAACTCTGAGATACCCATAGTTTGCCAATGTAGTCCTGTAAGTAGATACTTAGCATAGTATCTGTCCAAGAAAGCTTTTTTTTTTTTTAAGTTATCTTTGCCCACTATTTTCTTTGCTTGCTCTGTGTGTTATCAAGTGAGGCAGAAACAACACCTGCTAAGTGTTTTTGACCAGAAAAGAAACAGAATTAAAGACATAAATGAATGTTAGTGTCTCACCTCTCTCTCCAAGTTACTGATACATCTGATGATGATGACAGTCTAGGCACAGGAAGATCAAATCTTATACCTACCATTCCAAGGCTCTATGTCAATCTTTTACCAAGCATAAATTATTTCCTCAGATAATATCCTTCTGCCTGTTAATTGTGTCACCTGGTCTGGAATTATCTATCCAAATATTGGATAAAAACATCATGAATGGTTATTAATTTGTAATATCTGGCTTACATCTGGATGGGTAGTTTCCTTCTGTATGTGCAACTAGTAGACCCTATATCCTTAAGTAAAGTGGAAGGACAAAAGCCCATGACTTTCTTGACACTTGTACTGCTAAATTACTTAGCAAAAAATGTATCTAACTAGTTAGGATTTTGTAAATAGGGAAAATTTGACAAGATCTTATTAGTGAATATGTACAAGGGAAGAGATGGTTAACTAGTTCTCACACTACTGATCTGTAGCCAGGAAAACCATCCACCTTTTGCGACAGTGAACACATAGAGTCTCTCCAGGCACAGCTCTATAATTTACCTGTTGAGTCATTAAGTAGAGCAGGACTGAATTTGGCATTTCCAGTACTCGGTGAGTCCTTCCTTGTCTTATGTTAGGAGCATGGGTGGCAGGGGTGCAGGTGAAAGCATCACATGCTCGAGTTTTGTACCAGACTGGTACAAATAATCTCCAAACAACAGCCAGAGTTGCTGGGAAGCTACCTGAAGCTTCACAGTTATTCTCATTACATTACAGGTTAAGTAGGTTACATGTTTGAAGGTAACCTACCAGCAGACATCTTGATTAGGTATTTCCAGGCTGGCATCACTCACACATTTCGTTTCTCAATAATTAATTCTATGTAGTACATGTGTTGTTGCAGTCACATAAAATATTTCATTATAATCCTGGCATCCTTGTTAAGATTGCACTAAATGTTGCATGAAAGAAGGGATTCCACCTCTTTGTATATTTAGTGATAATTTACATTTTCTACTCAAAGAGCAAGAGCTTCAGTTTTGGAAGAGCACAGGATTTTTAAGTAGAAATGCTTAAAAGATATTTTTTGGTGGAAAAGCTAATGTAATTTTAAGACTAAATCAGACAGAAGAGCATCTGAATTATTTTACAGCTATATGCCATTTCCTAGCTATAAGCTGATAATATGTTTGTATACTGTGGGTATGCTGATTAAACCTTTTTGTATGAAAGCAAAACCACATGATAGTACATGCTGCTTCTTTTCTTCCATGTCTAATTGTCTGAGTGTGTTAGTGGAGAGATGAGAACTTCAGATTTAAAGGAAATTTCCCTTCTTCTTAAACACCTTTCCTTGCTATAAATGCGGTCAACTAAACAGTAACACTGTTTTTAACCCCAAGGCGTGTTGCAAATGTTCTTTTAGACACCACAGCTGTAAATGCCTCCAACTTCCTCAGCAAAGCCCGCAGTGCCTTCAGTGTGTGCTCAGTAGCCAGTTCCCCACTTGCTCTTGTATTCACTGAAGCAGTTTAGTCACTAGGGAACAATTTTATGGAAAGGCTTTTCATCGTGAAAATTCCTTTGCTGGCCTGCCATATTTTTTATGTACTCTTTCTTTTTTCCGTACTCTTTCTTTTTTCCCTAATCTTTGCAATCTCGATTGCAATCTTTGCAATATCTTCATCTCAGATATTATTAGGAGAAGGATACAACATAAGTATCAGAGGTATTGTACACCAAACTAGTTCCAGAAGATTTTCTCTCTACCATGCCAGCCATCTTCCAGCCAGCTGAGTGGCCTAGAAAACAACAAATCTGGTCCATGCAAAGCAATTGGTCTGGAATACCTCACTGCCCAGAAGTGAGCACAGCATCAAACTGAATAAATCTTCATGACATCCCATAAGCCTGCACTTCTTGGTCTTCACTCAGCAACATCCACATCTCTTCATGTCTGCATCAATGGACTATCTTTGTTTCCTCCACTCCTCTTTTCCTTCCACCACTCTGAAGTCAAAAGGTTTTCTTTTTGCCAGTCAAGAGAATTCCTTTGTGCTGTCTACTTTTTGAGGCTAGTTTGTCCCCTTCAGTGTCTTCAGGGTCCTCAGTGTCTGGATCTGTAGGGTATTGTTACCTGAATTAGGCTAGGATTGTTGCAGTGGGTGTTCATACTGAGCTTGATAAAAAGTTACTCTGATACTACTGAAGAAATAAGGCATATTCCAATGAATAAAGATGGCTGATTACACTTGACTAAAAATTTGAGTTCTGGCCAGGAAGAACATACAGAACATACTTTATTTCCCCAATACATAAAGCGTTCAGGTGTTCATAGATATTCAGATGTTCAGACTGTTCAGATGGTGCAATGTTCAGTGTTCACTATATAAGCCATTTTCAGCNGAGCGTGGGTGGAGCCCTCCCTGGATCTTCGTTCGCGAAGCTTAGCCATACATATACATACATACTATATAAGCCGTTCATAATTAGAATCAGAGATCTGCAGTATATGCTCATGTGCAGATATTTTCCTTCGTTAAAATACCCTCTCTTTCATCATATACAATAATCTGTGCTGTCCTTCCACAGAAAGATCTGCCTAAGATGCTGTTACTCTGTTAACAACTGCTATATCCCTAAGGATTGTGTGATGGTAAACTGTTACCAATCCTAATGCAACAAACTTCTGTTATTAAAGTTCATTTCCCTAAGGAACCATAAAAAAAAAAAAAGTTTTGTTTTCTGTGGGAATCAAATCACAGAGACCAGAGACCCGAGAGCCGTTCACTGCATTGGGTAGAAAAAAGATACAACACAGTACCTCAGAAAGCCAACAGCCTAAAAATTCTCTGTCTGGAAAGAAGATTTCTTGGATTTCAAGAAATATCTTTAAGAAGAAATCACTGTGGTACTGCTTTTATTTGTAAATATCTGAACTGATTTAAAGAAAAGAACTCAAAATCTCTGGGAAGGAAGACCTGGGAGCACAAAGTGGAATTGTCTCTCAGTGGAGATCTTGTAGGCTCACATTTCACAGCCCTGTCTGTCTCCATTAGTTCCAGTTGCTAGAGGGTTTCAATGGACTTCCCATTAAATGTTACATTTAGCTTCCTCCCCCACAGTTTTATGTAGCCCTGCTCCTCAGAAGCCAAATTGGTCAGAAGCAAATATGACTTGCATACAAGATTTTGATATAGTCATGTAAAATCTTTTCTGCACCCTAAAATGAGATGAAAAGTAGTAAAGATCTCATGAACTAAGACCATCCATAAGCTAAACACAAAGATGCCAACAGAACTTCATTTAGTGAATTAACATGAGAGTTTTTGGAACTGGATGTGAGGTAACATACATAGAAATTGTTTATTATTTCTTTAAAGTGGCCTTTCTATTTGGTGAAATATATTTTAAATATTCAGGGCAAAAAGTTGCAAATTCCTGGGTTCTGTGTGTACATTTTAGTACACTTCATTACTAGAAGTATTTTACTAAGTGTTTAAGACCCTACATATTCAAGAAAGCCCTTCCTTAAGTGCAGATAAATATACAGCATATGCGCAGGTCCTTTTCTCAATTACAATTCAACTTTTTAGATCTAAAAAAGATATTTTTTGAAGTTCATTTTGTGCAGAATCAATGAGGTGCCATAATTCTTGTGACCTAATGAGTAGAAAAGATAGGATTTAGTCTGGTTGCACAAGAGAGTGAGTCAAAACTGTTGACAAGGACCAGACTGGCATAGTCTGGCAGGGAATGAAACTTTCTGGTTTCAGCATTTCTCTGCAAGCCTTTCACCTATAACTCCTGGCTATGAACAAGGACAGCCTCTGCAGCAGTTAGCAGCTCCTGCCTCTCATGGCTGAAGCCCAGCAGGGAAAGTTAGTTGGTGGTTTCAAACCAGGTGACTGTGCCCAGCAAAAATCCTCAGCCCTAATCAATATGGCAGAAAAAAGTAGGACCAAATTAAGCAGGGAATTATATCAGCCAGTGCATGACCACCTCTCCTCTAAATGGGAGGGGATGGTGTGAAAGGAAAAGCTTCCAGAGCAAGTCATACCAATGTGTCAGCAAGGTAGGGGTCTGTGACAGTCTCCAGACTGTATCTTTTAGACATACAGTGCCCAAAGAACAACCAAGACACTTTTTAAAGCAAAGTAAGATTTTGCACAAAAAAAGAAACAGAATGCAGCACACCATACAGGTAGTCTGGAGATATCAAACAATCCCTAATTAATTGTGAGATACAGCTAAAAAAAAAATGGTCCTGTATTCCTCTGGGACAAACAGGGAGCTAGCAACTTGATAACTTACCCCTACATCATCTAGAAAATCTTAATCAAAAATTAAAGCAAAAGTTCAGGAGTACTAACTCTGAACCCCACTGAAGCCTTTTCACTGAAACCACAAGTACAGCTGAAGTCTAACATGCAATTTTTTAAAAATTCACCAGATGGCAAAGACACAGAAGGAGGAAGCAGCAGTAAATTTCCCTTCCCCACCGTTAATAACAACAGGTCAAAGGAATGAAATATTTATGGCTGATTGTGTGGGGATAGTCAAAAGATGGAAGGGACCAGCTCTTAGCTAACCCTCCAGCTTCTCCCATCCAGCTGAAGCCCGTGTTCCCACATCATCTCACACACATTTCTAGCCACTGCTAATTTGTTACTTGCAGAGCTGCCTCTTTCCCTAAAAACGACAGATGCCAGTGCTCTGACAGGAGTCTGCCCAGATACATCGCCTGCCTGGCCAGCTCTGCGGGAGGCTGCCCGCCATCAGCAGTTAAGCCTAAGATTCTCAGGATTCCCCACAACATAACAGCAATGCTTCGGAGAGTTTCTGCAGCTTGTTATGGGGGATGCCATTCATGGTTACTAGAGAGTATATTTTCATTTAGTCTGAATGCTTGGCACCCTCAGACTGTAAACAGAAGCCTATGTGGAAATAGATGGAATTATTTACTTACACTCCCAGTGATAAAAACGATTAGTCAATTAACTTTACTAATACGCAGTATCTTGTGAGAAGATAAAATGTCAACAAGTGAAACTAGCCTCTAGACTGCGTCAAAAAGAACAAGCCTGCTGGCATTTAGGCTGACTTACGGTGAACTATGGCAAGTATGTAGATTATGAGAGTTCCCTTTTATGTTTACATTTGTGCATTTTTCTTTGGCTATTTCTGATGATAGGCAGATTAGTGCAGCTACTTGTAGTTTGATCTCATTGACAGGAGAACATTCAGCCGGGAGAGACATCCTGCAACTCCAGCTTCCTGTACTACAATAGGCTGAGGGCATCATGTTGGTAAATATCATCAAGGAGAAAATGGCAGCTAAAATTAGTCACTGTGACATTACAGGAATCACTGAAAAAAAAGCCCAGATAAAAAATGTTTATAACTTGAGACAGGTTCAATTAGTTACTCGGGTCATTTAAGTAGTCCAGCTGGACAATTATAGAAAGCTACCAGTTCCATTATATAACCATGAAGCAATGTCTTTTTGAACTTCTATTTGTGCATCTCTGTATCTATTCAGGATGTCTAAATCTTTTTTTCAGTTTACTTGTCAAATCCACCCCTCCTCTTGTGCAGCATAGCTCCTGTGGTACAATCCTGCATGTGTCATCCACACTACATGATATAATTTCTTGGTATCTCAAGCCATGTATGTGCTTCAGGCTTTCTCCAGCTGAATGACCAGCTCAGGTACCTCATGTGGTATGATAATGGATGGCCTGAAATGGAGGTTTCCATTGATTTAATGCAAATGTATCTTCATTCTCTAACAATTCACTTCCCACCTCATGGGGTTGTTTTTCTCTCCCTCTGCTAATTTGTTGCTCTCGTTCTAAGGAAGGAAGTGGAGACCTACAGATTACTGCCAAGAAACAGGGTTCCCTCAAACAAATGTAGCTGAGTGAAAGACGTTAAAGAATGATTTTTTACAAATGCTCTTTAGGTCAAAACTGCTCCAAACCCGACTGACAAAAATGACATAAGAATTTCTGCCATAGGAACTCTGTGAATTCCCCCTGTCTTTGATTTCAGTGGGTAGTTTTGGTGTGTAGTAAGTCCAAGTATTATACTCTCCAGGGAGCATCCTGTCAAGATTGCCTGTGAACATTCATTTCCTATCTTTGATGAGAGTCGCTCAAAGCAATTTGAATTCTTTAGGATGTTGAGATCTTTTCAGATACCCAATCTGGCTCACTCCAACACATAGTCCAGAATATGAGGAGTAATGTCTGTGCTTGTCCATTTGTATTGGGTTTGGCTGAGATGGAGTTAATGTCCCCATACAGTTTTCAGAAATGCTGTGCCTCGGGTTGAAGATAAAACATGTGATGTTGTGACTGTTACAAGGCTGGCACAGCACCAAGGCAATGGGGTGGGTAAGATCCTGGGAGGGGACACAACTGAGACAGCTGACCCAAACTGACCAAAGAGCTAGTCCATACCATATGACGTCAGCTTAGGGATAAAAGGCGGGAAGGGACGGGAAGAAGACATCTGCCCCCAAGCAACCACTACGCGTTCCGGAGCCCTGCTTCCTGGGAAAGGGCCAGACATCGCCTATTATGGGAAGTAGATACTAAAGCTCAATTTTGCTTTGCTTTGCTTCACGCACACAGCCTTTCCTTTCTTTATTTTGCTTATTAAACTGCCTTTACTAAAACACACGGGCTGTTTCCATCTCATTCTCTCTCCCTTGTCGTGCCGTGGGAGGTGTGGGGTGAGAACGTGATAGAGAACCTTGGTGGGCACCTGGCGTTCAGCCCAGGTCAACCCACCACATGGTTTAACCATATAGACCTCCAAATGCCTGCTTCTTCCTGGCCATTTCTGTGCTTCTAGATATCTTGCTTGCATGAGCACTGGTAGATGTTCTCTAGCATTAGTAGCAAGCAGAAATTTCAGACAATAATTAGAACTGATTTTTGTGCATTTGCTTGTAAAGACCTTTCATTGCACATGTGCCAGGACAGTTTGAGGCAAAATTCAGGCCATAAAAAATACACACTATTAAAAACACCTAATATTGAAATGAGTTTTAGCATCTGTGCAATCAGTTGCTGTGTGGGGGCCTACCTCACAGTAGACAGCAATATGGTAGAGCAGCTCTTGACTGTCAGCTGTAGGTACTCATATTTTAAATTCATTATGTCCCCCAATTCAGGTCCAAATGATAGATCAAAATGGCCCTGACACAATAAGGTAAATGGTGGTAACAAAACAGACCACTTTTAGATCTTGTCAGGTTGTATGTAGCAAAACGCTTCACGTAATTTTCCCATTTCTGGTGTTTGTCTCCAATGTGCTGTTCTTTAAGATATTCCAGAGCTTTCAACACTGGCAGCTACTAATTCATAGCTTTTCATGTATGTTGGTAATCTTCTCCTCACCCTGAAAATAAACTAAAACAAAACAAATGACAGTTTGCATGTATGTAAGTAATCTTTAATGTAGGCATGTGCAAAAGAGCCATCGATATGAAGTCATTGCATCAGTTGGAAAAATGAAATTTTCCACTGCAGGGCTCTATGAGTTATCTGGAAGACACTTTCTCTCCTGCAATCAAATAAAGCATAGTCTTACAGCCCTAATCACTGCTGCTACATTCCCAAAAAACTTAAAGGCAGAGCAAGGGGAGCCTGACTTAGCACAGGCAAAAAAATTAAACTCCAGTTTAGCTTTCTTTCAGCAAGAAATGCTCCAAGGCAACCTACAAAGCTGTGTGGTCACCAGTGTTCCCAAGCAGCAGAAAGGGCTTAAGGGTGAGCAGACCCCACACAAGCACAACATCAGCCACAAAGAAAAAAAGAAAG